>CAXITT010000317.1:547046-637245 GCA_964033795.1 Lymnaea stagnalis | reverse complement strand
AGATAGATAGATAGATAGATAGATAGATAGATAGATAGATAGATAGATAGATAGATAGATAGATAGATAGATAGATAGATAGATAGATAGATAGATAGATAGATAGATAGATAGATAGATAGATAGACAGATTGATCGATCGATCGATCGATCTATTAGATAGACAGACAGAACAATAGATAGACAGACATATATTTAAAACTCTTACTTGAATAGTTTCGCAAAAGGTATCTTTTTTAGGGTAAACTATATCAAAATATATATATATAAATTAATGTATGTATGTATGTCCCGTATGTGCTCCTGTATCATTCATCCGATTGTGATGAACATTTATGAGTTGCTGTGCACACGCCCGCTATTTTGTCTGAATTATGACACACATTTTTCAATATTCTGTTTTGGGCCAAAAATCCTAAATTCTTGTTTGTCTTTTATGAGCTAAATATAATTTCATATACCATTTGTCACAGAGCAACTAATTTAGATATACGTTTTGTTTCGTATGTTTTGTTTTGTTAAGGAGTAAAAACAGGAAGTTAAGGAATCATGGGATGGAAGAAAACGGACAAAGACCGTTGGAGACATTTCTTTGTTAGCGCTGGCTACGTTCATTTAGTTATTAATTAGCATCTTAATGTTGATTTGTGAAACAGAGGGAGTTATATGAAGAATTATATTTGCTCTGATCTAAAGAGATATTGTTTTATTATGTGTACATTGATCAGTTAATAAATGTCGTGGTGCTAATTCAAGGAGTCCTCTGGTACTTGTTGGGATGAAAATATGAAAATATGAATGTATGGTGTAAGAGATAATTACAATGCTACAAGTAACATCATAAACCACACATATACGATACGTTACACCATTTATCTGATTGCGCAAAATCTTTGGTAAGATGTTATTTATTTATTTATTTATTTAGGCATTTTTATATAGCGCTTATCATAAAGCTCTAAGCGCTTTACAGTCATTAAAACATGTAAACTAAGTAAATACAAATGAGACACTAGGAGAGTAACTACTATTCTATAGAAACAATGAAAATGGCTATAAAAAGAGGACACTTTGACACTTCAGGATTAAACCGAAACAGAAAATTAGGTAGGTCAAGGAGGGTGCATCACAGGTCATAGGCGGACCTAAACAGATGAGTTTTAAGGGACTTTTTGAAAATGGACGAGGTTTCACTATGACGTATATGGAAGGGGAGCTGGTTCCAGAACGTGGGCCCATGGAAGCAGAAGGAGCGTTCACCGATGGTCTTAGTTATGCACGCCCGCAAATGTTTCTGAATTAGTTCATCCAATTTGAACTATTCCTTTATGGAAAAAAAAAGGGGGGGGGGGGTATTCTTTTTTTGTGAGCATTATAAATATAATTTTAAACAGAGCTACTGCACTGGTAGATCAATTGCTACAAGTGTGTGGACTAAATTGTGAAAATTCATGTTTCTCCTTTGGAAAGCTTTATGTGGCCTGCCCTTTCTTCGAAAACCTTCTAATTTAATTGTTTATGCACCAGACGGAAAAATCAAACAAATATTTTTTATTTAAAAATTATTTAAAAATCTAATAAAAAAACACACATTTTTCTTTAAGTGTAATAGCAACGGATGACGGGTTCTTGCTAGTGTTATAACAAAAATGTTATTATTTTTGGAATGCCCCATTTACGGCATAATTCAAGTTAGCTTCAGAGATACGCCTTCAAATTCCGTTAAAAAATTCTGTTCTTCGTGATCAGCCTTTTAACAGGCGCAAAAAAACAACAAAATCCCAAGTTGAACACGTGTATCAAAGTTGGTTTGTCAAATAAGTACTTCTGTCTTGGATTTAAAACTGTCATAGTTAAGTTTTAACAGAATTATTTATCAATTTGTTTTTATTGATCTTAAAAGAAGTGATTTTTTTTTTTTTTGATTTTTTTTATGCAAATTATTATTTTTTGTTAAAAAAAAATGATTTGGTGTCCGCACTTCTTCGGTTAGCGTTTGCTTTTGACATGCTTCTGAAGTTTCTTCCACGTGGTCTACGAGCCTTCTCTTTGTAAACCGTGTATTTAAGGGATGATTAGGGACTACTTTCTACAGATCTTCCATGTGGTTGGCGGAGGTTTTCTCATTTTTTTTTTTAAAACTGTACTCTGGTTCCTGATTTATTTTTATTTGTCCTGTTCGCCGACGAAGGCCCTAAGCCGACACGTTCGCAAATTTTTGTCCTGTCGATTGTTTCAAGCTTCAACATACCTTGTGACATACCTTGTGACATACCTTGTGACATACCTTGTGACATACCTTGTGACATACCTTGTGATACGACTTCATTTACATAGCTTGAATGCCGTCCTTCAATTATTATCTTTTAGTGAAACGTAAGCAGAGGTATACAAAACATAGCCAAACGTAGACACCTGTATTCAAACGTCAAAAAGTATTGGCAAACTTTCACAGACGCAGAAAAACGTATACAAATGTAACAAACTTATTCAAAAGTAGTCAAGCGTTTTCAACCGTACCAACACTGTTTCAAACAGTGGTAAACGTAGACATCGGTAGAGAAACGTATAGAAACGTGACTAAATGTATTTAAACGTACTAATACGTGTAAAAACAATCAAAAACATAGTTAAACGCATTAAAACGTAGTCGAACATGCATAAACATAGTTTAACGTAATCAGGCGTAGTCAAAAATTCATAAACATAGTTAAACGTAATAAAATGCAGCCAAACATTTATAAACATAATTAAATTTAATCATATGTATTAAAACGTAGATAAACAACATTAAAAGTCGACAAACGTAGACACAATTAGACAAAGTTAGACAAACGTAGGCAAATTTAGACAAAATTAGACACACGTAGACAAAACTATTCAAGGGTAATCAAATGTTATCAATATAGTATTTTAAGAGCTTTTTAGATGGAATGCACATAATATCAGTATGGTATAGAATTATACAAGTAATCCTCCACACTATGAAAGTTCGTTCAGAAAGGAACAAAGTTGGCCAGGTCAATTTCCTCAAATCAAAGCTGTGATAATGAGAAAAGATTACTTGTTATTTGGGGAATATTTTGTGTAGTAAATGTTTGTTTGCTTTCTTTTTTTTAATGGTAGGTTTACAGATTACACATTAGGGCACCATCAATCTTAACATATAATTATTATTATTATTATTATTATTAGCGGTTTTTAATAGCGAGTTACCCCAGCCTAGGGTTGGGCTCACCACCCTGTACATACAAGTTAATAAACTTAATAAAAAATAAAAAAATAAAATAATTAACATACATTAATTAAATAAAACAAAACACATGTTTATTTAAAACTATTTATATGTGAAGCCATTGACGACACCCAGTAGAATTGTGTTTTCTGTCAGGGGTGGGAATCAGTCAGGATAGCAGAGTTTAAAAAGATGTGTTTTGAGTGCAGTTCTAAGGGCTGTGATGGTCGGTATATTGTAGATGTGTAATGAGAGAGAATTCCATTGTTTGTTGGGCACAGAAAGAGAACGATCGTCTACCATATGTTTTTGTGCGAGTCTTGGGGACAGAAAGAACAGGCATGTATGCAAATTAATATGTTAAACATTTAACAGGGAAATGTTGAGCAAATACATAAAGTAAAAGATTTCACAAGAAAATGTTGAACAAATACATATTTCAAAGATTTTAAATAGAAATTTTAAAATAATTCATATTTTTAAAATGTCGAAAGGTAATGAACTAATTCGTATTTCAAAAAATTAAAAGCGAAATGATGAACTCATTCATATTTCAAAAAATTTAAAAGGGAAATGTTGAACTAATTCATATTTCAAAGTTTTCAAAGGGAAATGTTGAACTAATTCATATTTTAAAGATTTTAAATGGAGATGTTGAACTCTAAAACCAAACTAATTTTATATTCAACAAATATTCTCTTTATATCATTATCATGTGTTATGATGAATTGTTTTATTTTGTGTTAAGTAGAAGGACATCGTTGTAAATTCCCATCAACACAATCACCACCAGATGATAACAACTTCTGGTTACAATCTCATAAAATATTAACAAGTAAACATCTACATTTGGTTATGATGATAATCCATGAAGGGCAGTCACATTATATTCTGCCTAATGTTTTCTCAAACATGTGTTCAATCAAATCGCAGTTATTGACGTCATTCATAAATGTGTCGGTCTAATTCAGCTGTTAATTAAAATTAAGTAATTTACACAAATCCTTTGTTTCTTTCTTTGTTGTTTGGTGGTTTTTTTTTTTTAATATTGCATTTTTTCAATTTTTTTATTTTTTTGTCAAATGTATTTGTTTTATGTATCTTTCACATATGTTGTTTAATAATTGTTTAGTGTTATAATGTTATTAAATCCTTTGTTTCTTTCTTTGTTGTTTGGTGGTTTTTTTTTTTAATATTGCATTTTTTCAATTTTTTTATTTTTTTGTCAAATGTATTTGTATTATGTATCTTTCACAAATGTTGTTTAATAATTGTTTAGTGTTATAATGTTATAAAGTTGAATATTCCAACAAACATAATGCTTATTGCTATAATTAATTGAACAAATTATGTTCTATATTTAGCTTAAAATTTGATGCCGAAATATTTTTGTTGTTCGATGTTAGGATACGAATATTATTTTTTACATTTAATTTTCATTATTTTTATAATTTTTTTTTGCATATTTGCATTTATAAATATTTACATTTCTTAAGCTGTATTTTTTTTACATAAGCCCCTTCTATTCCTTTGGAAAGTCCATATTGCACCAGAAGCCATGAATATCCATATTTTACAAGGAGCTATTATTGTCCATATTGTAATAGTTGCCATGAATATCCATATTTTACGAGGAGCCATTATGGTATATTATGTACTGGTACCCATGAATAATCATATTTTAAAAGAAGCCATTCATTTGACATTACACTATGATGCTGTCTTGGCACGCCATCAATTCTACTAGTTTGATTGATGCATTTTGTAACAAACCACCTTGATATGTGAAGATTTGTACTGAACTATCTGCCTTGATGTGTGAACATTTGTACCGAACTATCTGCCTTGATATGTAAACATTTATACCAAACTATCTAACCTTGATATGTGAAGATTTGTACTGAACAATTTGCCTTCATATGTAAACATTTGTATAGAGCCGAACTATTTTTTTTATATGCGAACATTTTTGCCTCTGACAAGATTAAAGTAATAATTTTGATTATGAACTTGATATATCTCAAAAAACGTGGTATACCTACAAATTTAATTGTTAAATTATTATTATAAAAAAAAATTAATAAACATATTTTACTTAAAAGTTTCATTCGTCGAATCAATTAAAAAATATCATTCAATTTCGCTAATTAAAATTTGAATGTCTTGTAAATGTGTTACATTGAGTTTTATTATTGGATATTGCACCATTGGTTTGTGGTAGTCGCTATGCACCATTTTTATTGCGATAGTATTAAGCAGCTCTCCACCTCAATACTACTGACCTTGACATTCCTATCGTTTTTCACCTTGAGGAAAAAAAAAATTAAAGATGCGTTGGTACGCTAAGACAGTGGTTCTCAAAGTTATTTATGCCGTGACCCTTTAATACAGTTCCGCATGTGGTGGTTACCTGAAGCTACAAACAATTTTTCGAAGCTACTTCATAAATATGCGTTATCCGATAATCTTAAGCGACCCTTTCGTAAGGGTCGTTCGACCATCAAAAGGGTTGCGACCCACATATTGAGAACCACTGCGCTACGACATGCTGAACACCAGAAAGCTTTCCCATTTTTTTTTTTAAAGTGTGCTGCCACTGAGGAGGCCTTCACGGGTTCTCAAATGCTATTCAACCCTGCTGGGTCGTGCGGTCCCCGGCAGGCTCGACCCATTTTGGGTATCGCTGTTTTCACTGTCGTTAGACGACCGGCTGGCGTCCAGCTTGCTTGTTGCGGAGACCACACCGTGCTTCTTTGGTCTCTGCTGACTCGCCTGGAGAGTCTCCTGATAAGCCCTGTAGATGTCTTGGTAGAAGATTATCACTTGACCTAGTTCTTCGAGCTGACGATAGAGCGTGTTGGCCTTACCCATCCGATCATGGGCGTAAGAGCGGAATTGCTGGGGAAGAAGATGAGAGGCTTTATTTAGATACTTGGTAAAATTTGAAAGAATTTTTGAAAATTGCCTAATAGTTACACAGTACACAATCCAACCACTACATGCAGAATCGACCAAGGTACACGTGGAAGATCGCCCGCAGGTGTTAAAGGTGTACAAATGTAAAAAAAAAATATAAGGGCTAAATCCAATAATATAGCAAAAGAAAAAATAGTACGTGGAAGTATTTAGAGTCAGGGGCGTCTTTTCCTCGAATAGTTGTGGAAGCCAAACTTGACACAAAGGTCAACTGCAATTCATGACGACCAGGGCCAACAGTAACTTATATGAATCAGGGCTAACTGTAACTCCGTGTCTCCTTGTTGTTGCTCTTCAGAGGCTGCCTACCATTGGATTATGTGTTGCTCTCCTTAGGACAGGGGCTCCCTACCCTTGGATTATGTGTTGCTCTCCTTAGGACAAGGGCTCCCTACCCTTGGATTATGTGTTGCTCTCCTTAGGACTGAGGCTCACTACCCTTGGATTATGTGTTGCTCTCCTTAGGAGAGAGGCTCACTACCCTTAGATTATGGGTTGCTCTCCTTAGGACAGAGGCTCCCTACTCTTGGATTTTGTGTTGCTCTCCTTAGGACAGAGGCTCACTACCTTTGGATTATGTGTTGCTCTCCTTAGGACAGAGTCTGTCTACCCTTGGATTATGTGTTGCTCTCCTTAGGACAGAGTCTGTCTACCCTTGGATTATGTGTTGCTCTCCTTTAGGCTCGATTGGACAACACACAACCCCCCCCCCCTTTTTTCAGAGAGATTTGCTGAAAGAAATACCATTAGTTTGATATTTCATTGAAGAGCTCAACTAATAGGAAAATTAGTGATGGAAAAAAGAAAAGTTAAAGAATTTTCGAACATTTTTTACTGTTCAACAAAAAGATCGACGACGAACCATTACAACTTCCATAAAAACTGAACAATTCTTCACATTTTGCAGAAAATCAAATTATCACGTGATTCATTCAGGCGGTATTTGACTCCCCCCCCCCACACCACTACATTTGAATCCGCAGTTTCGTCTCCACCCCTCCCTTTGTGTAGGCGCCCCTGTTTAGAATAAAAGTAGGTAATCGATTACACATATGGTCAAACGAACAGATCCGATTACTCATGTGAGGTCTATGAACGGGCCAAGGATCACTGTATGTCTGTTTATAACAGGGCCTACGATCATCTGTTAGTCCCTACCTATGACAAGACCTAGATTCACATGTTAGTCTCTATTTATTACGTTTCAAGACAATTTTTGCCATTGCAAAATCCTCCAGCCCTTTAAAAAATCTAATCATCATGAACACCCTCAAATAAAAAAAATCTCGTATACCTAAGAAACCAGAAAACTTTTGTAATCTCCCTTACCATGAGAGAATAGAACAATCGTAAATCTCCATTGCCATGAGAGAAGAGAAGACTAGCAATCTTCCTTGGCTTGAGAGAAGAGAAAAGACTACGAATGGCCCTTGCCACGAGAGAACACGCTATCAATCTCCACTGCCATTAGAGAACACACTACCAATCTCCGTTGCCATGAGAGAACACGCTATCAATCTCCGTTGCCATGAGAGAACACGCTATTAATCTCCGTTGCCATGATAGTCATGAGAGAACACACTATCAATCTCCGTTGCTATAAGAGCCATGATAGAACACGATATCAATCTCCGTTGCCATGAGAGAAGACGCTATTAATCTCCGTTGCCATGAGAGTCATGAGAGAACACACTATCAATCTCCGTTGCTATAAGAGCCATGATAGAACACGATATCAATCCCCGTTGCCATGAGAGAACACGCTATTAATCTCCGTTGCCATGATAGTCATGAGAGAACACACTATCAATCTCCGTTGCTATAAGAGCCATGATAGAACACGATATCAATCTCCGTTGCCATGAGAGAACACGCTATTAATCTCCGTAGCTATGAGAGAAAACACTACCAATCTACGTTGCCATGAGAGAACACGCTATTAATCTCCGTAGTTATGAGAGAACACACTACCAATATCCGTTGCCATGAGAGAACACACTATCAATCTCCGTTGCCATGAGAGTCATGAGAGAACACACTACCAATCTCTGTTGCTATGAGAGAACACGCTATCAATCACACTTACCATGAGTGTGTACACCATGTTTCGAATGGCGTCCCTGCTTGTTCTGTACCTTGTTTCTTCTTGAGCATCGAGTTCATCTTGGAGTTCTTGGTGGTGCTGCTCTTTGGTGACGTTATTCCTAAGATGGAACAGGCGCTGCGGGCGAAGACATTTTAATATTTGAATCGAAAAGCAAAATAGTGGACCCGGTTAGCTATGTTATCTTTACTGTGGACCCGGTTAGCTATGTTATCTTTACTATGGACCCGGTTAGCTATGTTATCTTTACTATGGACCCGGTTAGCTATGTTATCTTTACTATGGACCCGGTTAGCTATGTTATCTTTACTCTGGACCCGGTTAGCTATGTTATCTTTACTATGGACCCGGTTAGCTATGTTATCTTTACTCTGGACCCGGTTAGCTATGTTATCTTTACTATGGACCCGGTTAGCTATGTTATCTTTACTATGGACCCGGTTAGCTATGTTATCTTTACTATGGACCCGGTTACCTATGTTATCTTTACTGTGGACCCGGTTCGCTATGTTATCTTTACTATGGACCCGGTTAGCTATGTTATCTTTACTATGGACCCGGTTAGCTATGTTATCATTACTATTGACCCGGTTAGCTATGTTATCTTTACTGTGGACCCGGTTAGATATGTTATCTTTACTGTGGACCCGGTTAGCTATGTTATCTTTACTGTGGACCCGGTTAGCTATGTTATCTTTACTGTGGACCCGGTTAGCTATGTTATCTTTACTGTGGACCCGGTTAGCTATGTTATCTTTACTGTGGACCCGGTTAGCTATGTTATCTTTACTGTGGACCCGGTTAGCTATGTTATCTTTACTGTGGACCCGGTTAGCTATGTTATCTTTACTGTGGACCCGGTTAGCTATGTTATCTTTACTGTGGACCCGGTTAGCTATGTTATCTTTACTGTGGACCCGGTTAGCTATGTTATCTTTACTGTGGACCCGGTTAGCTATGTTATCTTTACTGTGGACCCGGTTAGCTATGTTATCTTTACTGTGGACCCGGTTAGCTATGTTATCTTTACTGTGGACCCGGTTAGCTATGTTATCTTTACTGTGGACCCGGTTAGCTATGTTATCTTTACTGTGGACCCGGTTAGCTATGTTATCTTTACTGTGGACCCGGTTAGCTATGTTATCTTTACTGTGGACCCGGTTAGCTATGTTATCTTTACTGTGGACCCGGTTAGCTATGTTATCTTTACTGTGGACCCGGTTAGCTATGTTATCTTTACTGTGGACCCGGTTAGCTATGTTATCTTTACTGTGGACCCGGTTAGCTATGTTATCTTTACTGTGGACCCGGTTAGCTATGTTATCTTTACTGTGGACCCGGTTAGCTATGTTATCTTTACTGTGGACCCGGTTAGCTATGTTATCTTTACTGTGGACCCGGTTAGCTATGTTATCTTTACTGTGGACCCGGTTAGCTATGTTATCTTTACTGTGGACCCGGTTAGCTATGTTATCTTTACTGTGGACCCGGTTAGCTATGTTATCTTTACTGTGGACCCGGTTAGCTATGTTATCTTTACTGTCCTTTGCATCGGAAGGTTACCAAGCCAATATTTACGGTGATCTGGCATTGGGCGTGTCAGTCTTTTTCAGCCTCGCAATCCGGAGCCATATGTTGAAAACACATTTTGTGGCTCCTGGTAATATTGGCAGAAAAAAGAAATTTCTTTGCTCCGCGACAGCTTGTGCGATCCCACTGAAGTATTTCCCATGAGTGCAGATGGATGTCCGTTGCTTGTCAGGACACAATAAGACGAATTTTAAGGCATTTAATTTTACCACCTCTAGTAAGTCCACCGTAAATTATTTATTGAATACATTCTTCAGTCTGATAATGTCGTAACGCGTGGAGCGGTAGTCATAGAAATCATTCTTTGAAACCATTCATCTGTTACTATGAGGTGTCCCTGAAATTCAGTTGTGTTTAAAGACATTCAGAATCCACTTTCTGTTATGAGGTTTCTCTCATCCAAGTTGTTTCATCCACAATCTCTCAACCACTTTCTCTCAACCACTTTATCTCAACCATTTTCTCTCAACCATTTTCTCTCAAAAACTTTCTCTCAACCACTTTCTCTCAACCACTTTCACTCAACCACTTTCTCTCAACCATTTTCTCTCAACCATTTTCTCTCAACCACTTTCTCCCAACCACTTTATCTCAACAACTTTCTCTCAACCACTTTCTCTCAACCACTTTCTCTCAACCACTTTCTCTCAACCACTTTCTCTCAACCACTTTCTCTCAACCACTTTCTCTCAACCACTTTCTCTCAACCACTTTCTCTCAACCACTTTCTCTCAACCACTTTCTCTCAACCACTTTCTCTCAACCACTTTCTCTCAACCACTTTCTCTCAACCACTTTCTCTCAACCATTTTCTCTCAACCATTTTCTCTCAACCACTTTCTCCCAACCACTTTATCTCAACCACTTTCTCTCAACCACTTTCTCTCAACCACTTTCTCTCAACCACTTTCTCTCAACCACTTTCTCTCAACAACTATCTCTCAACCACTTTATCTAAACCACTTTCTCTCAACCACTATCTCTCAACCACTTAATCTCATCTGCTTTCAATCATCCAGATCTCCAACCTTTGTCGCGTACCCGCCAAAATATTGAACCCGGCCACGGACACAATATGACGCCACGGACACACTATGACGCCACGGACACACTATGACGTTATGTATGGTCTTCATTACTTGTAAGTTGGTGGGGCCGGGGGCGGGGGGGGGTGATGTGGGGATGGATAGATGAATAGAGCATGAGGCGGAGGTGCTTGAGATAACACAGGATAAGTTCAGTTTGGCGTAGCTGACAATCGTTGGATTGTTAGGGTTATAGATGGATGGATTATGGCGTAAAGTAATGTTGATCTTGGGATGTGGACAGTGGAATGTTGGTTTACTTACAGACATGGCAAAGGGTGGAAGGTGTGTTTACTTAAAGTGATGTATTCAATTACATCGGTTACATTGGCTGGGCGTGTGTTTAATTACAAAAGTGGCACTGGATGGCAGGTGTGTTTCATTACAGAAACGGTAATGCATTTTAACCATGACAAATATAAACACATGACATTTTTACTAAAATACTGCAATCGAAGAGTGTTCTGTAAAAGAAATGTTACGGTATGTACCATCTTTATTGCAATCTAGGCATATTCTGTAAGAGAAATCTTACGGTACGTACCAACTTTATTGCAGTTTTGCAATATTCTGTAAGAGAAATGTTATTGTACGTACCATCTTTATTGCAATCTAGGCGTATTCTGTAAGAGAAATGTTTCATACCAATTTTAGTTCATCTGACTTCTGCCTAAGATTTGCAAGTTCGTTCTGACCTTGACTTTCAACGTTTGCTAGTTCCGTCTGCATCTCTTCCTGTAGTGACGTCAGTTCATCATACCGTTTGACTTGCATCCTGTCCAAAAGAAATAACTCTGTTACATTCTTTCATTAATAATTGAATTATGTTGTGTTACATTCTATCATTTGTATTATAATGTGTTATATTCTATACGTTATTTTAAATTATATCTATTGTGTTGTGCTGTGTTATATTCAATCTATTCTATTGTGTTGGAATATATTCTATCAATTGCATTGTGTTTATTTACATTCTTTCAGAATCTATTTATGACCATGTATAATATTCTATCAATTGTATTGTTTGTTACATTCTATCTATTTTCTTGTGTTATGTCACATTTATCAATATTTGTGTTGTGTTAATTATATCAATTGTACAGTGTTGTGTTACATTCCATCAATTGTGTTGTGTTAACTCTATCAATTGTATTGTGTTACATTTCATCAATTGTGTTGTGTTACATTCTATCAATTATATTGTGTTGTGTTGCATTATATTAAAAAAAACAGCGAACGTATCGGAAGAAAGCCTTCGTCAGCGAACAAAACAACAGAAAAAAAGGTACAAAAATAAAAATAAGAAATAGCTCAGCCCATCGCACAGTGCGTGTTTATTCAAGGAACGCTATTGAGAAAACCCAACACTCCACGTGACTCACTCAAAGTTCATCTTCAGTGCATCGGATCTGGCCAGTAACTCAATTGACCAAACCCAACACATCACATGAATCACTCAAAGTTCATCTTCAGTGCATCGGATCTGGCCAGTAACTCTATTGACCAAACCCAACACATCACATGAATCACTCAAAGTTCATTGACAGTGCATCGTATCTGGCCAGTAACTCAATTGACCAAACCCAGCACACCACGTGACTCACTCAAAGTTCATCTTCAGTGCATCGTATCTGGCGAGTAACTCAATTGACCAAACCCAACACACCACGTGACTCACTCAAAGTTCATCTTCAGTGCATCGGATCTGGCAAGTAACTCAATTGACCAAACCCAACACACCACGTGACTCACTCAAAGTTCATCTTCAGTGCATCGTATCTGGCCAGTAACTCAATTGACCAAACACAACACACCACGTGACTCACTCAAAGTTCATCTTCAGTGCATCGTATCTGGCCAGTAACTCTTTTGACCAAACCCAACACACCACGTGACTTACTCAAAGTTCATCTTCAGAGCATCGGATCTGGCCAGTAACTCAATTGACCTAACCCAACACATCACATTAATCACTCAAAGTTCATCGACAGTGCATCGTATCTGGCCAGTAACTCAATTGACCAAACCCAACACACCACGTGACTCACTCAAAGTTCATCTTCAGTGCATCGTATCTGGCCAGTAACTCAATTGACCAAACCCAACACACCACGTGACTCACTCAAAGTTCTTCTTCAGTGCATCGGATCTGGCCAGTAACTCTATTGACCAAACCCAACACATCACATGAATCACTCAAAGTTCATCTTCAGTGCATCGGATCTGGCCAGTAACTCAATTGACCAAACCCAACACACCACGTGAATCACTCAAAGTTCATCTTCAGTGCATCGGATCTGGCCAGTAACTCTATTGACCAAACCCAACACATCACAAGAATCACTCAAACTTCATCGACAGTGCATCGTATCTGGCCAGTAACTCAATTGACCAAACCCAGCACACCACGTGACTCACTCAAAGTTCATCTTCAGTGCATCGTATCTGGCGAGTAACTCAATTGACCAAACCCAACACACCACGTGACTCACTCAAAGTTCATCTTCAGTGCATCGGATCTGGCCAGTAACTCAATTGACCAAACCCAACACACCACGTGACTCACTCAAAGTTCATCTTCAGTGCATCGGATCTGGTCAGTAACTCAATTGACCAAACCCAACACATCACATGAATCACTCAAAGTTCATCTTCAGTGCATCGTATCTGGCAAGTAACTCAATTGACCAAACACAACACACCACGTGACTCACTCAAAGTTCATCTTCAGTGCATCGTATCTGGCCAGTAACTCTATTGACCAAACCCAACACACCACGTGACTTACTCAAAGTTCATCTTCAGTGCATCGGATCTGGCCAGTAACTCAATTGACCTAACCCAACACATCACATGAATCACTCAAAGTTCATCGACAGTGCATCGTATCTGGCCAGTAACTCAATTGACCAAACCCAACACACCACGTGACTCACTCAAAGTTCATCTTCAGTGCATCGTATCTGGCCAGTAACTCAATTGACCAAACCCAACACACCACGTGACTCACTCCAAGTTCATCTTCAGTGCATCGTATCTGGCCAGAAATGCGGCTGGCTGATTGATGTTGATACTCAAGACACACGCCTGGGTGATGAAGTCCTTGACCACTTCGTCCGTTAGCACTTGAAAGGACCTACGAATCGATTCCTAGAACAAATGGGACAGAAAGGCTCTATGGATGAGTTGCTAGAGCAATTGTGAGAGAAAGGCCCCACATGGATTGGAAAACAAATGTGACAGAAAAGCCCCGCGAATGGATTGCTAGAACAAATGTAACAGAAAGGCCCCATGAATGGATTATTAGAGCAAATGTGACAAAAATGCCCCATGAAAAACTAGCTAAAAACAATGTGACAAAAAGGCCAATTAATGACTAGCTAAAACCAATGTTACAGAAAGGCCCCATGAATAACTACTTAAAACTCATGAGACAGAAAATTCTCATGAATGGCTAGCTAGAACAAATGTGAAGGTTAATAAAAGAAGACTACAAGATAATTTGAAAACATAGATCTCCTCATATAAGCGTAACAAACATAATTGACAAAGCTCTTGACAGTAAAAGATGGAATTCTAGCTTAATGACAGAACAGCCTAATACAATACAGCCTAATGTCATACTTCATAATGCCATACAGCCTAATGCCATACTTTATAATGTCATACAGCCTAATGCCATACATCATAATGCCATACAGCCTAATGCCATACTTCATAATGCCATACTGCCTAATGCCATACTTCATAATGCCATACTACCTAATGCCATACTTCATAATGCCATACTGCCTAATGCCATACTTCATAATGCCATACAGCCTAATGCCATACTTCATAATGTCATACAGCCTAATGCCATACTTCATAATGCCATACAGCCTAATGCCATACTTCATAATGTCATACAGCCTAATGCCATACTTCATAATGCCATACAGCCTAATGTCATACTTCATAATGTCATACAGCCTAATGCCATACTTCATAATGCCATACAGCCTAATGCCATACTTCATAATGCCATTCAGCCTAATGCCATACTGCCTAATGCCATACTTCATAATGCCATACAGCCTAATGCCATACTGCCTAATGCCATTACAGCCTAATGCCATACAGCCCAATGCCATACAGCCTAATGCCATACTTCATAATGCCATACAGCCTAATGCCATACTTCATAATGCCATACAGCCTAATGCCATACTTCATAATGCCATACTGCCTAATGCAAGAACCTCCTAATGACATGAGTGCATTATACCAGAGCAGCCTAATACAATACTGGTCTCAGTGCTCACAGATAACACTTTGACTCACTCAGTTCTTACAGATATAACTATAACTGACTCACTTCTTACAGATAAAGTTTGGCTGACTCATTTCTTACAGATAAAGTTCGACTGACCCATTTCTTACAGATAAAGTTATGACTCGCTAACTTCTTACAGATAAAGTTATAACTGGCTCACTTCTTACAGATAAAGTTATGACTGGCTCACTTCTTACAGATAAAGTTATGACTGGCTGACTTTTTACAGATAAAGTTCGACTGACTCGGTTCTCACAGATAAAACTATGACTGCCTCACTTCTTACAGATCAAGTTATGACTGGCTCACTTCTTACAGATCAAGTTATGACTGGCTCACTTCTTACAGATCAAGTTATGATTGGATCACTTCTTACATATCAAGTTATGACTGACTCACTTCTTACAGATAAAGTTATGACTGGCTCACCAATTTCATGCTGTGTGACTCTGCCTCCATTTCTTTCTTCTGTAACTGCAAAGAGAACATCTCAAGACGAACTCGTGTGGTTTGATCTTTGGCTTTCTGAAACCTTCTTGTGAGCTCCTGGACGAAAGATTCAAATCTGTAAAGACATGTGTCCGAATAAGGTGTGTCCGGTTAAGATATTTCCGGTTAAGATGTGTCTGGTTAAGATCTGTCTGGTTAAAATGTGTACGGTTAAGATATGTCCGGTTAAGATTTAAATATGTGAAGTATGTATCCGGTTAATATCTTTCCGGTTAAGATGTGTCCGATAATATTAAAATATGTGAAGAAATGTGTCCGGTTAAGATGTATCAGGTTAAGATTAAAATATGTGAAAAGATGTGCCCAGTTAAGATGTGTCCTTTTAAGATTAAAATCTGTGAAGAAATGTGTCCGGTTAAGATGTGTCCGGTTAAGATGTGTCCGGTTAAGATTTGTCCGGTTAAGATGTGTCCGGTTAAGATGTGTCCTGTTAAGATGTGTCCGGTTAAGATGTGTCCGGTTAAGATGTGTCCGGTTAAGATGTGTCCGGTAAAGATGTGTCCGGTTAAGATGTGTCCGGTTAAGATTAAAATCTGTGAAAAGATGTGCCCGGTTAAGATGTGTCCTTTTAAGATTCAAATCTGTGAAGAAATGTGTCCGGTTAAGATGTGTCCGGTTAAGATGTGTCCGGTTCAGATTAAAATCTGTGAAGAGATGTGTCCGATGAACAAAACTTCTTTACAGGCTGAGTGTCGAGATATATTTCCCAAGAGGATTAAAATCTGTGAAGAGATGTGTCCGATGAACAAAACTTCTTTACAGGCCGAGTGTCGAGATATATTTCCCAAGAGGACATGGAATGACCTTGTTGAACGATATTCTATTGTAAGTGTGTCATTTTTCCCCATATAATAGAAATGAGAGATTGTATCAAACATTTGTATATTATTCTTAAAGAAACGAGCCCCTATGGCCAAAGTGTCTCTTTCTCTAACTCTTTCTTCCTCTCTGTTTGTCTTTCTATATATCTCTTTACTCCCGGGTGGATGAGACTCGTTAACCTTTGTCGGCAACTCATCTAAGAGAAGGAAACTCTGAATTCAAACATGGATTTCAAGTCCCTTAAGGTGCATACAATGACAAATCCTGCAGCCGTACCCATCCCTGGTTGTCTTGACGTAGAGTCTTGCCACTGGATATGGAGGGCCCGGGCGAGAGAATGAAGTTGACGCCGCGCAAGTCTTCCTCACTTTAAACAAAAGTCATTAGTGCAAGTCATGAGTCACCGGACGACTTGATGATCATCGTCAATCCTCGACAGACGAACAACATAACTCTTTACGTTTTCATTTTTTTATTTTGGTTTTTGACTTACACGTTTCAGATTAATTAAATGTAGGAATGGTACAGGTTAAGTGTAGGGTTGGGCAACCCTAACCCTAACACTAACCCTAACGCTAACCCTAAACGTTAACACTAACACTAACCTTAAACGCTAACCATAAACCTTACCCTAACGATAACCCTAATGCTAACCCTAACCCTAGCGCTAACCCTAACGCTAAACCTAAACCTTAATAGATGTAGATAGTGTGGAGAGGTCGGACCACGACGGCGCCTGACGTAATCCGTCTGACCACCCAAGCTTGTGGAGAGTCGGACCACGCACGAGCGCCGGACCACGACGGCGCCTGACGTAATCCGTCTGACCGAAGGATCAAGCTTGTGGAGCACGACGGACCCAAGGATCAAACGCCTGACCAATTACGGCCGTCTGACACCCAGACACGACCATCCATCTGACCAGGGCATTTACCTGGGACGTCTAGACCATGGCGACAATTGAGAAAAGGGGCGGCGCAAGTACAGACCCAGGGACCTATAAATAGGGACCTCTGGACGGGACGATGGAGAGCGCGGCCGGATGGTTAAGAGAAGGCGGCCGGATGTGAACTAGATAGCAGGGAGAAGTCAGAGTTGGGAGATGAGTGAAAGTGTAAGCAAGTGACAGATCAAATAAAGAACACGAGTTGAATGATCAAATGTATCACCGGAGTTGTTTAAATTATTGAGTACCAGATCTAGATGAAGTTTGTCAGATAGTAAGCAAGGTCTCTTACAATATTTTACGTCAACTTAAATGTGTTAGCTTCAGTATCACTCATGAAATGTGATTCCTGGACTGACCTTGATGAGACTATTGAACTCACCTAACGATGTTACTTAAATATATCATTCTCTTGGTGTCCAGGGCATGGCGTCTAATCAGGTTGTGTTTCCGTTGATGGGTCAGATTTTGCTCAAGTATGATTTGTTCTGACTCAAGCTGTAGACAAGAAATCATATTGGTATCATTAGTTCAAAGCAAAATATTGACTATAAATTATTATTTAGATATGTGAACAGACACCACTAAACACCATTTAAGCCGAGACACCACTTAATACCAAGTGAACTGATGTATGACTAGACACCATTTAGGCAGACACCACTAAGCACCATGTAGGCAGAGACATCACTTAACACCACGTGAACTGAGACATGACTAAACACCATCTAGGGAGACACCACTAAGCAACATGTAGGCAAACACCACTAAACACCATGTAGGCAGAGACACCGCTAAACACCATGTCATCAGAGACGCAACTTAACAACATGTCAACAGGAAATCACTAAGCACAACGTGACCTGAGATACTGAATAAACAACATGTGAATACCGACAAAAGTATATTTCATGTGAACAGAGACACAATTAACCCCAACAGAGAAAACACTTATTTGTTTCACAGTGAGAAAAGAATGCTCACATTTTTCAAAGTTGTCATTGCCTCGTTCAAATCAAAGACAGCTGGATTGAAACCATGAAAAGATTATAGTATAGTATGTTATAATAGATTGAAGTAGATTAAACTAGATTATTGTGCATTATGGCAGATTGCATTAGATTATAGTAGATTATTGTGAATAATAGTTGATTGTAGTAGATTATGAAAGGTTGTAGTGGATTACAGTAGATTATTATAGATTATAATAGATTATTAAGTTTAAACAAATTATTGCAGACAATTTAACATTATAGCAGTTTATATTAGACTGGCGTAGATTAGAGTAGATTTTAATAGATTTTAATGAACTGTAGTAGATGATAATAGATTCTGAAATTGTTTATGAACTATCTATTCTAGGATGGTTTATGAACTATCTTTTCTAGGATTGTTTATGAACTATCTATTCTAGGATTGTTTATGAACTATCTATTCTATGATTGTTTATGAACTATCTATTCTATGATTGTTTATGAACTATCTTTTCTAGGATGAGGTATGAACTAACTATTCTATGATGGTTTATGAACTATCTATCAGCGGATAGATTATGAACTATCTATCCAAGTATGGTTTATGAACTATCTATCCTAGGATGGTTTATGAACTATCTATCAGCGGATAGATTATGAACTATCTATCCAAGTATGGTTTATGAACTATCTATCCTAGGATGGTTTATGAACTATCTATCCTAGTATGGTTTATGCACTATCTATTCTTGAATTGTGCAACTGACATTTAATCTGACATATTTCTTGTTAGATTTTCTCTTTGTTATTTAAACTAGGTTGTGTCTCCCTATCAAATTGTCTGGATATCCTTATGAACTTGGCCCTAGTGTTTAATCGATAGGCATTTTTTTTACTTACTTGTGTTCTTTAAATAATTACTTGTGTACTTTGACTAACTTGTGTACTTTGACTAACTTGTGTACTTTGACTTACTTGTGTACTTTGACTAACTTGTGTACTTTGACTTACTTGTGTACTTTGACTAACTTGTGTACTTTGACTTACTTGTGTGATTGGCTTCTTGTGTAATTGATGAACTTGTGTACTTTGACTTACTTGTGTACTTTGACTAACTTGTGTACTTTGACTTACTTGTGTACTTTGACTTACTTGTGTACTTTGACTAACTTGTGTACTTTGACTTACTTGTGTACTTTGACTAACTTGTGTACTTTGACTAACTTGTGTACTTTGACTTACTTGTGTACTTTGACTTACTTGTGTACTTTGACTAACTTGTGTACTTTGACTAACTTGTGTACTTTGACTTACTTGTGTACTTTGACTAACTTGTGTACTTTGACTAACTTGTGTACTTTGACTTACTTGTGTGCTTGGCTTCTTGTGTAATTGATGAACTTGTGTACTTTGACTAACTTGTGTACTTTGACTTACTTGTGTACTTTGACTAACTTGTGTACTTTGACTTACTTGTGTTTTTTACTAACTTGTGTACTTTGACTTACTTGTGTGATTGGCTTCTTGTGTAATTGATGAACTTGTGTACTTTGACTTACTTGTGTACTTTGACTAACTTGTGTACTTTGACTTACTTGTGTACTTTGACTAACTTGTGTACTTTGACTTACTTGTGTACTTTGACTTACTTGTGTACTTTGACTAACTTGTGTACTTTGACTTACTTGTGTACTTTGACTAACTTGTGTACTTTGATGAACTTGTGTACTTTGACTTACTTGTGTGCTTGGCTTCTTGTGTAATTGATGAACTTGTGTACTTGGACTTACTTGTGTGCTTGGCTTCTTGTGTAATTGATGAACTTGTGTACTTTGACTTACTTGTGTGCTTGGCTTCTTGTGTAATTGATGAACTTGTGTACTTTGACTTACTTGTGTGCTTGGCTTCTTGTGTAATTGATGAACTTGTGTACTTTGACTTACTTGTGTGCTTGGCTTCTTGTGTAATTGATGAACTTGTGTACTTGGACTTACTTTTGTAGTTTGACTTCTTATGTACTTTGACTTATATGTGTACTTTGACATATTTGTGTATTTTGACTTTTGTGTGTAATTTAAATTATTTATGTACTTTGACTTACTTGTGGGTCTTGATATTAAAATTTTATTGGATTCGTCCAGTTGATCGAACAACAGAACGTCCTTGTCTTTCTGAAAAGCTTTCCCTCAGAAACAAAGTGTAGACAGTTATTTCAATAGTTAGGTCAAATGTAGAGTAGAATTAGAATAGTTTGGTCAAATGTAGACACTTATTAGAAAAGTTATGTCAAATGTAGACACTAAATAGAATATTTAGGTCAAATGTAGACACTTATTAGAATAGTTAGGTCAAATGTAGACACTTATAACATGTAGATCAAATTCAGACACATATAACATTTAGATCAAATGCAGACACTTATTAGAAAATTTAGGTCAAATGTCGACACTTATTAGAATAGCTAGGTCAAACGCGTTAATGACTTCTTTGACACCTAGTCAGCTATAATGATGTCACTAATAAACTACTGTCTGATTCATATACTAGAAGATCTTTTTTAGAACGATGTCTATTAGCAGTATGTGTGCTAATATGTAGCTGTATGTTGTTGTCTGTTGCTGGGTGGTAGCTGTCTTGAGTCTGGTAGCTGGGTGGTTGCTGTCTTGTGTCTGGTAACTGTCTGGGAGCTGGATGATAGATGTCTGGCAACTGGCTGGAAGCGGGCTGGTAGCTGTCAGGTGCCTGGTGGTTGTCTGGTAGCTAGCAAAGAATTAGCTCATTCATCGACCATACTTTACCCAGCAGACTATATCAGACATACATCAGTCTATTTACAAATGTTAGACCGGATTTTCAATATAATGTACTACACAGATGTACTTGCAGTATAAGTAAAAAACTGTCTTACGTATGATAGCTTGGTCAGAATAAAATAGAACATAAACACAAAATTGCTTTATTACATTTAGAGTTATTTAGGAAAACCCGAAGCATATTTAAAAGGACAACTTTTTAGGTAAATTCTTAGGATTAATCTTTAATTAATGAATAAATAAAAATAAAGCGGAATGTTTTAAATTACTTCAATGGCAACACAAACTGATTATACAGCGATGATCTTTATGTAAAATCAACATAATCGACAAGGAATATTAGAAGATACCTTACGGACGATGCTAGAGAGACTTACAAGTTATACAATACTAGACAGACGATACTAGACAGACGATACTGGTCATACAATACTAGACACAAAATACTAGACGGGTGATACTAGGCAGATGATACTAGGCAGATTTTGACTAGACAAACAATACTAGACAGATTTTACTAGACAAACAATACTAGACAGATTTTACTAGACAAACAATACTAGACAGATTTTACTAGACAAACAATACTAGACAGATTTTACTAGACAAACAATACTAGACAGATTTTACTAGACAAACGATACTAGACAGATTTTACTAGACAAACGATACTAGACAGATTTTACTAGACAAGCGATACTAGACAGATTTTTTCTAGACATACAATACTAGACAGATTTTACTACACAGATGTTACTAGACAAACAATGCTAGACAGGTTATACTCGACAGATGTTACTAGACAAACAATATTAGACATACGATGGAAGATAGACGATACTTGACAGACTATAATAGACAGACGATACTAGGCGTTACCCTTACTGTCTGGTTTTCCCACTTCATCGTTAAATTTGGGTTTTCTGGGTCCTTTCTTAAGCTTTTCTGAAGACCCACCCTTGGCGCGCCAAGAGAAAGAGTCGAAGGTCTTTCTCGTGAGCTGTGATAATTTTTTAGCGGTGTTTGACGTGCTGGAATATCTGTCCACACCTAGTGACTCTTTGCCAAGGAACGAGCTGTTCTTCAGTCTGTTTTTAGCATCGACTGTGTAAAATATGGTGGACAGCGTTTTCTGCCTATTGAGCATTTTGTCTGCTTACTGGATGAATGGCAGATATTTGTGCGATGGAAAGATAACTGTACCAGATAGACGTCACAGCTGGGATGTTATGGGAAGGAACTTATCCGATGATGCTGTAAAGAAAAAGTGTTTAAGATTATTTTTAGCAATGAGGTCAACTTAAATATTCAGATGCTCTTTGTTAAGCAATGAAGACATACTACAGAATACAGACGATATTTGTTAAGCAATGAAGACATACTACAGAATACAGACGATATTTGTTAAGCAATGAAGACATACTACAGAATACAGACGATATTTGTTAAGCAATGAAGACATACTACAGAATACAGACGATATTTGTTAAGCAATGAAGACATACTACAGAATACAGACGATATTTGTTTGTTAAGCAATGAAGACATACTACAGAATACAGACGATATTTGTTAAGCAATGAAGACATACTACAGAATACAGACGATATTTGTTAAGCAATGAAGACATACTACAGAATACAGACGATATTTGGTAAGCAATGAAGACATACTACAGAATACAGACGATATTTGTTAAGCAATGAAGACATACTACAGAATACAGACGATATTTGGTAAGCAATGAGGACATACTACAGAATACAGACGATATTTGTTAAGCAATGAAGACATACTACAGAATACAGACGATATTTGGTAAGCAATGAAGACATACTACAGAATACAGACGATATTTGGTAAGCAATGAAGACATACTACAGAATACAGACGATATTTATTAAACAATGAAGACATACTACAGAATACAGACGATATTTGGTAAGCAATGAGGTCACCTTAAACATGCAGCTGATATGTGCATGACTTAAGAATAAAAAGCATGAACTAGTGACGTATACGCAAAACAAAGAATCAAATCAATGTAATCGCCAGTACGTTCACTTTGCAAATTGGTCATAAATTATTTGTGTTCCATAAATAATCATGATCATAAAGTTTTCGTTGGCTTACTATCTATGGGAGAAGGCTTATACTGCAACTTAGTTACAAGTTTTAACAATTGCTGCGCTGACAATTTTCTCCAGTTGAATGTCTCAAAAACACAGGAAATGTTTGTTGACTTCAAAAGAGGGAAACACCAGATTACAGATCTCAACATAAAAGATCAAAGTGTAGAGAAAGTGGAGGTATATAATAATATGTACTTAGGTGTCATCATTAATAATAAGCTAACATGGCATGAGCACGGCCAAGTGATGTATAAGAAATTCAAACACATACTGGTCTACTTCAAAAAACTGTACAATTTCGGCGTAAACAAATAAGTCGTTAATTTATTTATTCTCCAGTGCAACAATTGGAAGCCCACTTAATGTCAGTATTACCTGTCTGGTGTGGGAATTCAACGTCTGATATTAAACACCGCATAAACCGACTAATCAAGAAAGCTAGGAACATAACAAAAAAGAAATACCCTTCACTTGAAGAACTATTTGAAGAAAGATGTTATTGTAAAATTATCACATTTCTGACGATACATCCCACCCTCTTCACCAAACTTACTTAGGATCGAGCCGCTCGAGACGAATTATTATTTCTATCAGGGCGACAACTGAAAGGTATAAAAATTATTTAGTTCCCCAATCTGTACGAATTTACTAGCGTGCTCACCATGAAATAACATATCTTAATGAAAACTAATAAGTCCCTGATATGGTTTAGAGACTTCACGGAATGCCTTGTCTTCACTCTTAAAATATTTTATTATAAATGTCTTGTATGCGAATTTTTTTATTTATGTGCTGAAAATGTACAATGCAATAAAAAGCATTTCCATTCATTGGGATCAATTAAAAATATTTTTTTTCTTATAAATAAAGTGATTGCGGTCATAAATAAATTTTTGTCATTAAGTATCACGGACAAATATTAATCATTGTCATAATATATTTGAGGTCATAAGTTACAGTGTCTATGACTTTATTAATTGCTTGAAACCAGGAAACTAAAGTTTCACTGGCCCCGGACAACATTACTGTCAAATGAAATTACCAGTCAAACAGACTTATATAGTGACACAACATTACCTTCACACTAAGTAACCAGTCAAACAGACTTATACAGTGACACAACATTACCTTTGCACTAAGTAACAAGTCAAACAGACTTATATAGTGACTCAAACTTACATTCACACTATGTAACAAGTCAAACAGACTTATATATAGTGACTCAAACTTACCTTCACACTATACAACCAGTCAAACAGACTTATATAGTGACTCAAACTTACCTTCACACTATGTAACAAGTCAAACAGACTTATATATAGTGACTCAAAATTACCTTCACACTATGTAACAAGTCAAACAGACTTATATATAGTGACTCAAACTTACATTCACACTATGTAACAAGTCAAACAGACTTATATATAGTGACTCAAACTTACATTCACACTATGTAACAAGTCAAACAGACTTATATATAGTGACTGAAACTTACCTTCACACTATGTAACAAGTCAAACAGACTTATATATAGTGACTCAAACTTACCTTCACACTATGTAACAAGTCAAACAGACTTATATATAGTGACTCAAACTTACCTTCACACTATGTAACAAGTTAAACAGACTCATATATAGTGACCCAAACTTATCTTCACACTTTGTAACCAATCAAACAGACTTATTTAAAGACAAAACTTATTGTAATGTCAGATGTATTAGTCTGTATCAGACGTATTTATCTTGATCAGATGTATAGGTCTGTATCAGATGTCAAATCCAGACGGAACACAACTTTACAATTCAGCCTAAGTGGTGCAGCTAGCATCCCGCACTCTGATGCACCGTAATCAATTTTGCAAATCTACTGCGCACCAGTGTAGTATTAATATACTAACTTATGTGCTACTTTTTATTATGTTGTTAACAAAACCCATTGGAGGATGGCTTTAGTCTTAATTAAACAAGAGCTAAAATTTCGTCATATATTTTAATCTTATTCAATCTTTATTCTAAATTTTTTTTTTTTAAATAAGTTTAAACAGTACATTTTGTTTCATATACTTCACTGATATTTATATATCATACAATAATAGGTACAATAGGCCCTCTCAACATAACTGAAGCAGGAGTAGCCAAACTTCTTAAAAACCTGAACCCCAAATAAAGCGCCATGACCTGATTGTATCAGGAACATTGTCCTAAAGACCCTGTCTGACAACATTGCGCCTACTCAACCTGTATTTTCCAAATGTCGCTTGACTCAGGCGAACTCCCTCTAGACTGGCTTGATGCAAACATCACTAGTGCCTACAAGAAAGGTGGCCGCCATAACCCAGCAAACTCCCTCTAGACTGGCTTGATGCAAACATCACTAGTGCCTACAAGAAAGGTGGCCGCCATAACCCAGCAAACTCCCTCTAGACTGGCTTGATGCAAACATCACTAGTGCCTACAAGAAAGGTGGCCGCCATAACCCAGCAAACTCCCTCTAGACTGGCTTGATGCAAACATCACTAGTGACTACAAGAAAGGTGGCCGCCATAACCCAGACAACTACCGCCCAAAATCCCTGACCTCCGTACCACCTTGAACACTACAACATTTTGACCAAACTAAACCATGGTTTCCGCTCTGGATTCCCAAAATAAACTCAATTAATCATCACCACCAGTGACCTCCATTCCTTATATGACATAGGTTAACAGGTCGACAGAGCAATTTTCGACTTCGCCAAGGCCTTTGACACTGTTCCGCACATCTTTCTTCTTCATAAGCTCTATCACTACGGCATTACCGGCAACCGTCACTCCTGGCTCTCAACACTCATAGCAGAACGTACCATGCCAGTAGTTGGGGATGGCGTACGATGAGGAAAAACCACCGTAGACTCAGGAGTTCCCCAAGGAACAGTGCCTGGCCCCATTCTCTTCCTCTGAAACATAAGCGACCTCCCTGTTACTGTAAAATCTCAAGTGAGGCTGTTTGCAGATGACTGTCTTGTCTACAGAGAGATAAACGACTACGATGACCCTAACCACCGCCAAGCAGATTTGAGGTGCCTTATGAGTTGGGCGGACAAATGGGGCATGAAATTTAACGAAACCAAATCCTACACAATGAGCATCGAAAAAAAAAATCCAACGTCATGTACTCTCTAAACAAGACCATTCTCCAACAAGTATCAAATAGTCCATAACTTGGAATACTCTTCTCGAATAGTCTAAAGTGGTTACACCATTTAAACAAAATTTAAAAAAAGCCAACTCTACACTTGGTTTCATTGGAAGAAATCTGCGCCACTGCCCGACATACTGCAAACGAAATGTTTATCTCGCTCTCGTCCGTCCGCTACTAGAATTTAGTGCGATCATCTGGGACCCATACCTAAAGCAAGACGTGGACAAGATGGAGCGAATGCAATGTAACGCAGTGCGCTTCCTTGCAAGAGACTATAAATCAAACGCTCCTGGCAACTTCACTGACCCCTTAAAAAGATTTGAAACCCCCCACCCAGACGAGAAAAGCTCAGTTTAACATTCTTATAAAAAGTGGTCAAGGAGTTAGTGCCGGCAATCCCAGCAAACACGAATCTCACCCCACAGCAGGCAGATTGCCTAATCAACGCCAAACGCTCAATAAACACTGACTTCACTTCTGACAACTCCATGAGCAGTTGCATCTGAAACAATAGTAAATGCTTCACTGTGCCTCGGTTTAACACAGTCCAATATAAACAATCATTCTTCCCACGAACAATAATTGTTTGGAACCAACTGGATAATGCCGCCGTCGACTCGACATCAATCGAGAGTTTCAAGGCCGCCCTGGCACCCATTAGAAGACGTTAGGATGGCCGCATCGTTTCCTAAACCGTTGCACATATGCCAGTACATGGATGCAGCAACGCACCCTATCTGAATCAGAATCATATAATAGGTCCTTATATATCATAAAATAGTTTCGTTGTTTATATAACCTTTATAAACTTGTCGTTTTATTTAATTTACTAAACATGACAAAATACTTATCCCAATTTGTTTTTAAGAATGTGTAAAAGAAAATAGGATTTTAATGTAAAATGGTTCTCTTTAGCATTCCAACGTCAAAGTTGGGAAACAAATTATTGTAACAGCCGTCTTTATTTCTTGGTGTTTCCAAATTATTTTGAAACAAAACTTCCCATTAATATTACTTTACGAATTATAAAATTGTCTGTCACACTGCAAGACTGGCAAAAATTATTGGGCCATTTCAACTGTTTATAAAATCATCAGTATGATTTTGACCTCTTTTACCGTAGTGAATTGGTGAAGTGTTGAAATAGTGAAACCTTAATAAATATTACTATTTCATTTATTTAAGAAGAAATCTTTGAAGTAAAAAAAAATTATAAAACTAAAATTTATTTTAAAAAATATGTATAAGTCATTGGTTGTTGGAAGAACCAAAAAGAGGCTTTTCCAGGCAATTAATATTGAAACAGTTGAAGCCATCAGAAAGAGCTTTGGTCAACGTGGTAATTTTTATCCAGTGGAAAATGTCTTTAGAGACTGCCCTCTAGAGGAATTCCTTCCAGTGTCCAAAGAACAGTTGAGAAGTATCATAATGACATCTAAACCTACATCTTCTATTGTCGACCCAATCCCAACCAAGATTGTTTTGGAATATCTAGAGATCTTACTTTCTGTACTGCTTAATATTATGAATAGTAGCCTTCAGTCTGCCACAGTCCCAAGTCTCTTCAATGTGGACTGGACCCAAATGACTGCAACCATTTTGACTCGCTATCCAACCTGCCCTTTGTATCTAAGATTCTTTAAGGAGTTGTGTCACAGCAGTTTGTGCAGCATCTTAACACTTATTACTTGCTTGATAAGTTTCAATCTGCATATCGTCCTGGACACAGCTGTGGGACAGCACTACTCTTTTTCATGAATGATGTTTTTCGTAATGCTGACCATGGTGATCTGACACTATTCGTCCTGTTGTACCTCCGTGCTGACCACGGTGATCTGACACTATTCGTCATGTTTGGCCTCATTGCTGACCACGGTGATCTGACACTATTGGTCCTGTTGGAACTTAGTGCTTTTTTTGGTGTGATTGATCATGAGCTTTTTCTGTCAAGACTTCTGAATGAGGTAGGCATCTCTGGAACTGCTCTTCGCTGGTTTACTTCTTATCTGACTGATTTGACACAAAGAATTGTAGATAATCAAGCATCTTCCATGAATACTTTCGTTACCTGCGGCGTGCCACTAAGTTCAACTGACGACCTATCCTATTCTCCTTGTACACGAGTCAGCTCGGCAGAATAATTGAAAGTTGTGGATTATCCCGCAAATTATTTCCGCCCTGAACATTTGGACTGTGCTGCTGCTGTGTAAGCTGTCGAGGACTGCTGTCTCGTGGGTAAATCAATTTTTACTCACTGCTATCAGTAGGGAGAAATTAATCTCCTATTTACATGCATGACAAGTTCCAAAACAGTGCATAACAAAAGACGATAACAAATGTTAAAAACAATAACAAATAACACGATACTCGAAACAGGGCTAATTACAACCAATAAGTTTAATTATGTAATAATAAAGTATCAAAAGCAAAAAAAAAAAATATTTTACAACAAAAAATAAAACCCATTAACTTACAGTATGTTTTGTGGCTGGTACCAGTATAATGATGAATGAAAGACATGTGCAAAAAATTACAATGAATGAAAGGAAGTCTACTCTAAAAAAAGCAACAAAACACTCACACGTTCCAAAATAGCCCTAACATGCTGTCTGCGTCTATCTACCCTGCAATCTGCTGTGTCATTCAACCACTCGCCGTATTCATAGTTTATTATATAGAAAAGTCAAGGTCAGAATGCGCATCGTAAGGTCACTCAAACATTCTACAATTTTCTACCGCATTCGAGTCTAGAAACAGGCGATATATTTGTTTGTTGTAAAAAGATTAATGGAGTAGGCCACGCCCAATCCTAACGCAGGCGAATTGGAGTCAGCTTAGGGTCATTCACCAGAAAAAAGATTCAATGAGAGTAAAATAGAACGCCCATATATAATACATTGATGGCCTTTAAGAGACAAAAATTAAATTACGATAAGACAGAGGCAATTAAATGTGGTTCTGATGTCAAAATTCGGAATTTTGCCATTGCATCATAAAAAATGTGTGCTTCGGAGATCACATTGTCAAATAATGACAGAAAACTTGGTTTCTACGCTGAGAGCAAACTTACAATGATCCCTCATATCAGTTTTGTGGTCTAAGTTTGTTTCTGTTATCTTCGCGCTTTGGGTCTGCTGCGTCCACAACTTAATAAGGGAGCAGCCCATGCCGTAGCAGTCACTCTAATCCAATCAAGATTAGATTACTGTAACAGTTGTCTGGTGGCTTTCCATAAAACCCAAGTCAGAGACAGTAGAGGGTACAAAATGCTGTAGCACGCAATGTATCGCATATAAAAAATATTATCACATCAAACCAGTACTTATAGATCTCCACTGGCTTACCTTGAGTGAGCTCATTGGTCTCAAACTTTTGTGCCTGGTGTATAGTCGTATAGAAGGCCTTGCACCTGGAAATCTTTAGAAACTGATTTTTAAACATGTATTTATACAGAGCCTGTGCTCTTCAACAAAGTCCTTACTGAGAGTTCCAAGTGTGGATGGACGAAGAAAAAAGATATACGGAGTGCGCTCTTTTTAAGCTATTGCGCCTAAATTGTGGAACGGTTTTCCTCAATCTTTGATAAAAAATTAATTTCAGAAACATTTACAAAATTTAAAAAAATATATATATTATAGGACATTAGAGCTCTGTGAGCATGTTAAATTACAAAGCGACAAGAGCTATAGAAGTACTCAATCATAATCATAATACATAGTCCTACATCTGCCTATGTTCCAAGCTGGAGGGGAATGTCCAACAGTTTCAGTGCGCAATCCATCATGCGCTTTGCACGATTCAGCACGGCTACATGGCGAACAGGTTAAGATGGTGCCTTTTGCAAATGAGACTCCTAGCAGTCAGTGTTGTAATTCAAAAGACAAGTACGAGAGCTGAAGTTTTGTAGAGTCTACACGATACTGTGATGACTTTGTCTGGGAGCTTGTCAATAGTGATACTGTGGTGAATAGTACGGACCAACTACTTTGTCTGGGAGCTTGTCAATATAGTGATTCTTTGGTCAAAAGTACGGACAAACTACACTGATGTAAGTATATTTTTAAAACCATAAATATTTAATTTTAGTTAGTCACCGTAACATGTACATAGTTAGTCATCGTCAACATAGCATGTTCATAGTTAGTAAACGTAGCATGTACATATTTAGTCACCGTAACATGTACATAAATAGTAAACGTAGCATGTACATAGTTAGTCACCGTAACATGTACATAGTTAGTCAACGTAGCATGTACATAGTTAGTCAACGTAACATGTACATAGTTAGTCAACGTAGCATGTACATAGTTAGTCAACGTAGCATTTACATAGTTAGTCACCGTAAAATGTACATAGTTAGTCACCATAACATGTACATAGTTAGTCAACGTAACATGTACATAGTTAGTCAACGTAGCATGTTCATAGTTAGTCAACGTAACATGTACATAGTTAGTCAACGTAGCATGTACATAGTTAGTCAACGTAGCATGTACATAGTTAGTCACCATAACATGTACATAGTTAGTCAACGTAACATGTCACATCGAAAAGATCAAATAAAATCTGCTGTGCTGATAAGGCGTTTACCTAGTTAATTTTTGCTTTTTGCATTCTGAACAAATCTGTGTAGCATTTTGAACAAATCTGTGTAGCATTTTGAACAAATCTGTGTAGCATTTTGAACAAATCTGTGTAGCATTTTGAACAAATCTGTGTAGCATTCTGAATAAATCTGTGTAGCATTCTGAACAAATCTGTGTAGCATTTTGAACAAATCTGTGTAGCATTCTGAATAAATCTGTGTAGCATTCTGAACAAATCTGTGTAGCATTCTGAACAAATCTATGTAGCATTCTGAACAAATCTGTGTAGCATTCTGAACAAATCTGTGTAGCATTTTGAACAAATCTGTGTAGCATTCTGAATAAATCTGTGTAGCATTCTGAACAAATCTGTGTAGCATTCTGAACAAATCTATGTAGCATTCTGAACAAATCTGTGTAGCATTCTGAACAAATCTGTGTAGCATTCTGAACAAATCTGTGTAGCATTCTGAACAAATCTATGTAGCATTCTGAACAAATCTGTGTAGCATTCTGAACAAATCTGTGTAGCATTTTGAACAAATCTGTGTAGCATTCTGTACAAATCTGTAGCATTCTGAACAAATCTGTGAGGCATTTTGAACAAATCTGTGTAGCATTTTGAAGAAAATCTATGTAGCATTCTGAACAAATCTATGTAGCATTCTGAACAAATATGTGTAGCATTTTTAACAAATCTGTGTAGCATTATGTACAAATCTGTAGCATTCTGAACAAATCTATGTAGCATTCTGAACAAATCTGTTTAGCATTCTGAACAAATTTGTGTAGCACTCTGAACAAATCTGTGTAGCATTCTGTACAAACCTATGTAGCATTCTGAACAAATCTGTGTAGCTTTCTGAACATATATGTGTAACATTCTGAACAAATCTGTGTAGCATTTTGAACAAATCTGTGTTGCATTTTGAAGAAAATCTATGTAGCATTCTGAACAAATCTGTGTAGGATTTTGATCAAATCTGTCTAGCATTTTGAAGAAAATCTATGTATTATTCTGAACAAATCTATGTAGCATTCTGAACAAATATATGTAGCACGCTGAACAAATCTATGTAGCGTTTTGAACAAATCTGTGTCGCATTCTGAACAACTATCCGTAGCATTCTGAAAAACGTATGTGTAGCATTCCGAACAAATCTGTGGAGCATTCTGATCACATCAGTGTAACATCATGAACACATCTGTTTTTATCCTTCTGAACAATTATCTTTAACATTCTGAACAACTTGGTATCTTTCTTTTGTAAATATGAAACTATTTCCCCTGAATATTTACATGTGTTTGCAATTTAAAGTTGAGATACAAAATTGTGAGATACAACATTGTGAGATACAACATTGTGAGATACAACATTGTGAGATACAACATTGTGAGATACAACACTGTGAGATACAACACTGTGAGATACAGCATTGTTGTGAGATACAGCATTGTGAGATACAGCATTGTGAGATTGGACAAGACCAAAAATGGAACCCAAAGCGGTATCTTCAGATGCAGAGACAGTATTCTTAGGACATAACAGTAACGTATGTACAGCGGCTCTTCCACCTCATATACAAGGTAAGCAAATATACTGGGACTCTCACACCTCATGTACAAGGTCAGCAAATGTACACAGAGAGAGGGACTCTCACACCTCATTTACAAGGTCAGAAATGTGTAGGGACTCTCACACCTCATATATAAAGTAATCAAATGTACAGGGGCTCTCACATGTCATATACAAGGTAAGCACTTGTACAGTTCTCCCCCAACTTATGTACAAGATAAGCAAATGTGCAGTGACTCTTACACCTCATATATAAGGTACGAAAATATATGTACAGAGGCTCTAACACCTCATTTACAAGGTGAGGAAACGTATCTACATTGGCCTTCTCACCATGCAAATGTGCATGTTCTCTCCCAACTTATATACAGGTAGGAAAATGTACAGCCCCCCCTACCTCATATACAAGGTAAGGAAACTTATGTACATGGGCTTCCTACCTCATAGAAAAGGTAAGCAAATGTTTACACGGGTGCTCTCAAAACTTACAGAGTAACCAGTGGAGAATTGATATTATTTTATTATACAAATGTTACTTTGATTTATATCATAAGATATAATATTATATAATAGTATAATTTATTGGGTGTAAAATCGTAAAATGATAGAATACTTTTCATTGAGTTAATCGGACAACTGTCTTTTTTTTTATCCGAAAGGAAAAGTGACAAATTTAGGAAAGGTTTGATCAAATAGGCAAACAGTTGGTCAAACTTTTGGAATGGCGTAGGTTGTATACAGGTAGACCTACAATAGGTCAAACAATTGAATGAATTCAAAAACTCAAAATAGTTGGCAATGACTCCCTCAAAATTAGGTAAAAATGTCCGTCACATTAGAAAGAAATAACTCTCAAAATAGGTAGCATTGACACTTAAAAATAGATAATAACGGTCATCAAACGAAAAAGAAATGAAAGACTCGCAATTTAAATATGGTTGGAACGGGGGAAAAAGGGGGGGGGGCAGTAGTCAATCTCTATAATGAGGGGGGGGCAGTAGTTAATCTCTGTAATGAGGGGGGCAGTAGTCAATCTCTATAATGATGGGGGCAGTAGTTAATCTCTGTAATGAGGGGGGAAATAGTCAATCTCTATAATTAGGGGGCTGGGGGCAGTAGTCAATCTCTATAATGAGGGGGGTGGGGGTAGTAGTCAATCTCTATAATGAGACACCATGGTGCGATTTCTGTAATGAGGGGGGAAATAGTCAATCTCTATAATTAGGGGGCTGGGGGCAGTAGTCAATCTCTATAATGAGGGGGGTGGGGGTAGTAGTCAATCTCTATAATGAGACACCATTGTGCGATTTCATCAACGTTTCAGAGAATTGCCCCCCCCCCTTTTCCCGTGGCATACCAAGGATAATATGAAATAGACTACACTGATGGTACTAAGCGTGTCCCTGAGGAAACTTTCAGAATAAGATCACTAGGCAGCTATACCATAACACAATATCATAACAATGTCCAATAACAATATAACGTAACAATATATCAATATATCATAACAATACACCATAACAATATTCCAAAACAGTGTAACATGTTTTCTTATAATTTCATATAAGACGCGCTCCAACCTTTTTATTTTAACTCCTTAAAACAGCTGACCTTAATAAAGCCAAACAGCAAATCATGCAACACGGCACAGAAAACAATAATATGAAGTGAATGTTGAGTAGCTGAATGTTGAGTAGCTTCATGCATGCGTGTCATTACATTGACAGGTCTGATGTAATAGATTTATGCGTTTACATCGAAAGTTCTGATGTTACATTTGTATCTCATGGAATTGACAGTTATACTTGTATTTTATTGCATTGACCGTTCTGTTCTTATACTTGTATCACATTACATTGACAGTTCTGTTATATGGAAATAAACAAGATCGGGTATTGCCGTTGAAAGGTCTGACTCCCTACAGCCTTGTGGAGAGCCACCACATCCAGCAGAGCCTCAAGAAACCACTGAGGGTGGCGCCATGGGAGAGGGAAAGATCTTCGAAAAGATCCTCGTCTTTTCCTCAGTAAGTGTCCATATCTTTACATTCTGAGCTACGGTCAGATGTCAGGGAATGACCTCAGTAAGTGTCCATATCTTGACATTCTGAGCTACGGCCAGATGTCAGGGGATGACCTCAGTAAGTGTCCAAATCTTGATATTCTCAGCTACGGTCAGGTGTCAGGGGATGACCTCAGTAGTTGTTCACAGCTTTTCATCTCAGCAACCGACATAGGTCAGCTGATTATATCAATAAGTTTCCACATCTTGGCATCTTAGCTACGGTCATAGGTCAGTGGATATCAGGGATTGTCTCTATCTTATCATCTCAGCTACGGTCAAATTTAAGGGGAATACTTCTTGAAGTGTCTACATCGTTTTGTTCCAGATACGGTCAAAGGTCAGGGTATTAACTCACTAAGAGTTCACAACTTGTTATCACAGATAAGGTAAAAGGTCAGGGTATTACTTCAGAAAGAGTCCACAACTTGTTATCACAGATAAGGTCAAAGGTCAGGGTATTACTTCAGAAAGAGTCCACAACTTGTTATCACAGGTAAGGTCAAAAGTCAGGGTATTATCTCACTAAGAGTCCACAACTTGTTATCACAGGTAAGGTCAAAGGTCAGGGTATTACCTCACTAAGAGTCCACAACTTGTTATCACAGGTAAGGTCAAAAGTCAGGGTATTACCTCACTAAGAGTCCACAACTTGTTATCACAGGTAAGGTCAAAGGTCAGGGTATTACCTCACTAAGAGTCCACAACTTGTTATCACAGGTAAGGTCAAAAGTCAGGGTATTACCTCACTAAGAGTCCACAACTTGTTATCACAGGTAAGGTCAAAGGTCAGGGTATTACCTCACTAAGAGTCCACAACTAGTTATCACAGGTAAGGTCAAAGGTCAGGGTATTACCTCACTAAGAGTCCACAACTTGTTATCACAGGTAAGGTCAAAGGTCAGGGTATTACCTCACTAAGAGTCCACAACTTGTTATCACAGGTAAGGTCAAAAGTCAGGGTATTACCTCACTAAGAGTCCACAGTGCCACTGTGCCACAGTACATTCAATTTGTCCAAGGAACAGCACTTTCATAGCGCTATTCCTGTGCCACAGTACATTCAATTTGCACCAATGCCCGTACTTTACTAGAGCCAGTCCTGTGTTCCAACACATTCAATTTGCACCAATGCCCGTACTTTACTAGAGCCAGTCCTGTGTTCCAACACATTCAATTTGCACCAAGAAACTTTCTGTGTCCTATCCAGCACATCCAATGTCCAAGAATATATAATTTGCGCAAGAAACAGTGTCCCAGTGCATTCAATTTGCATCAAGGCCTGTAATTTTTTAGAACCTTCCATGTGTCCCAGTACATTCAATTTGCTAAGAGGCTTGTAATTTCCTAGAACCTTCATTGTGTCCCATTACATTCAATTTGCACAAAGGCCTGTTTTTTCCTACAACCTTCCCTGTGTCCCAGTAATTTCAATTTGCACAAAGGCCTGTAATTTCCTAGAACCCTCCCTGTGTCCCAGTATATTCAATTTGCACAAAGGCCTGTAATTTCCTATAACCCTCCCTGTGTCCCAATACATTCAATTTGCACAAAGACCTGTAATTTCCTATAACCCTCCCTGTGTCCCAGTACATTCAATTTGCACAAAGACCTGTAATTTCCTATAACCCTCCCTGTGTCCCAGTACATTCAATTTGCACAAAGACCTGTAATTTCCTATAACCCTCCCTGTGTCCCAGTACATTCAATTTGCACTATGACTCGTACTTTCTAGCACCATCCCTGTGTTTTCTTATTTCAGGATAGCCAAGACGATGTACCTGCCACGGATTAAGAAAACAGATCAGGAAGAGTTGGCAGATCCTGTCATTAAAAGATATGCAAAATTCGATGAAATTATCAGCAAGAGCCAATTTAGGAAAATACAATTTACAGAAGTGAGTAAACCTTCTAAAAGGAAGGGGGGAGGGGGATGAGTGATCAAACTCTTTACTCAAGACTGCCGTTAGCCGGGTGAAGAATAGAGTTTTGTGGGTGGGGATGAGCAAATTCTACACACAAAGCTGCCATTAGTTGGATGAGCTAATGGGAAATGGGATTTGAGCCATCTCACACTCATGGCTGTCGTTAACCGGGTCCACTCTACACTCATGGCTGTCGTTAACCGGGTCCACTCTTCACTCATGGCTGTCGTTAACCGGGTCCACTCTACACTCATGGCTGTCGTTAACCGGGTCCACTCTAAACTCATGGCTGTCGTTAACCGGGCCACTATTGCCACTCTACACTCATGGCTGTCGTTAGCTGAGTCCACTCTACACTCAAGGCTGTCGCTAGCTGGGTCCTCTCTACACTCATGGCTGTCGTTAACCGGGTCCACTCTACACTCATGGCTGTCGATTGCTGGGTCCTCTCTACATTCATGGCTGTCGTTAACCTGGTCCACTCTACACTCATGGCTGTCGTTAGCTGGGTCCTCTCTACACTCATGACTGTACTGTAGTTAACCGGGTCCACTCTACACGCATGGCTGTCGTTAGCTGGGTCCACTCTACACTCATGGCTGTCGTTAGCTGGGTCCACCCTACACTCATGGCTGTCGTTAGCCTGATCAACTCTACACTCATGGCTCTTGTTAGCTGGGTCCTCTCTACACTCATGGCTGTCGTTAACCGGGTCCACTCTACACTCAGGGCTGTCGTTAGCTGGGTCAACTCTACTCTCATGGCATTCGTTAGCCTTGTCCACTCTACACTCATGGCTATCGTTAGCTGGGTCCACTCTACACTTATGTCTGTCGTTAGCTGGTTCCACTCTACACTCATGGCTGTCGTTATCCTGGTTCACTCTACACGCATGGCTGTCATTAGCCTGGTCCAATCTCCATTCGTGGCTGTCGTTAGCTGGGTCCACTCTACTCTCATGGTGATCGTTAGCTGGGCCCACCCTACACTCATGGCTGTCGTTATCTGGGACAATTCTACTTTCAATTATGTTGTTACCTTTGTCTACTCTAAACTCATTGCTGTCTTTAGCTGGGTCCACTCTACAATCAAGTCTGTCGTTAGCTTGGTCCACTCTTCAGTCAAGTCTGTCGTTAGCTGGGTCCACACTCTAAAGTCTGTCGTTAGCTGGGTCCACTCTATATTCAAGGCTGTAATTATCTGGGTAAATAAAAGGGTTACATTTTTCCCAGAAAGTCAGAGCGTGCATGGCTCGAGGTATAAATCACCCACAATTAATCTGACTGGTCTAAGTTGTTATGACAATTCTATGACAGGGCTATTTCTAATAAACATCAAATATCTAATATCTCAAATATCGGGCAACTTCTCTAGCACATCATGCACTTGTATTTCATAATGCCCAAGACAAATAACTTGATTTTTACACCATTAAGCATTGCTATGCACACACAATAAGCGATTGTCTATTAACGAACCGCCAGGCTTCCCTATATTAACTGCTCTCCACACGTCTAACAACTTCTCGAAACAATAGACTGTTTCTCTGACCGATATGATGCTCTTCAAACATCCAGCAAGTGGGCGACCAACACAATTGTATTCACACACCCAGCACCATCCTATTGTTTGTTCCTCAGCTTGGTATGAAGGGTGAGACCATCCCCTCATGGGTCATGGACAGACTCCAGACGTCATGCCGGTCATTCAGATACGAACTTCCCTTTAATAAGAAAGTTCTGGAAGGTAAAATATTGAGACTTGGATGAGAGATTTGACGGGTACTTAATGGGTCTTGACGGGGTCTTCACGGATACTGGGTGGCGCCGGGGTTGGTGGAACTAACTCGGGGGGGGGGGGTAGCTAGGGGGGGTGGGCGCTAATGTGCAATTAGTGCGGTAATTTTGTTGTTGAAAACACCCGCATTAATTCTTTTTCTTTTAAAATTAAAGCAAACCAATGAAAACACCTCTCGCAACCTGAGTTGTTAAGGCTCATCGTAGCGCTGCAGTCTTAGGCTCGTCGTAGCGCCGTAGTCTTAGGCTCGTCGTAGTGCCGTAGTCTTAGGCTCGTTGTAGCAACATAGTCTTATGCTCGTCGTAGTGCCATAGTCTTAGGCTCGTTTTAGCGCCGTATTCTTAGGCTTAGAAACTTAGTTACTACGGCTACGGAAAAGCGAAGGGGTAAACAGCTCTGCTTTAATCTCCAATAATAACTGGTCCTTTAAAGAATGGATGAAAGCCGAATAAAAGTTAGACTTTAGGAATTTCAACATCTTATAATAGTTAGACCTTTAATATTCCAACATCTTATAATAGTTAGACCTTTAATATTCCAACATCTTATAATAGTTAGACCTTTAATATTCCAACATCTTATAATAGTTAGACCTTTAATATTCCAACATCTTATAATAGTTAGACCTTTAATATTCCAACATCTTATAATAGTTAGACCTTTAATATTCCAACATCTTATAATAGTTAGACCTTTAATATTCCAACATCTTATAATAGTTAGACCTTTAATATTCCAACATCTTATAATAGTTAGACCTTTAATATTCCAACATCTTATAATAGTTAGACCTTTAATATTCCAACATCTTATAATAGTTAGACCTTTAATATTCCAACATCTTATAATAGTTAGACCTTTAATATTCCAACATCTTATAATAGTTAGACCTTTAATATTCCAACATCTTATAATAGTTAGACCTTTAATATTCCAACATCTTATAATAGTTAGACCTTTAATATTCCAACATCTTATAATAGTTAGACCTTTAATATTCCAACATCTTATAATAGTTAGACCTTTAATATCCCAACATCTTATAATAGTTAGACCTTTAATATTTCAACATCTTATAATAGTTAGACCTTTAATATTCCAACATCTTATAATAGTTAGACCTTTATTATTCCAACATCTTATAATAGATATTAGATATTCTATTATCCTGTAATCGTTAGATCTTAGATAGTCCAACATCTTTTATCGTTAGAACTAAAATATTCCAGTATCCTATTCTAGTTAAATATTATATAGTCCAACATTCGATAATAGCTGCATCTTAGACATTCCAACATCTTATAATAGTTACTTTTTAAATACACAAAAATCGTATAATACTTCGATCTTAAATATTATAACATTTGATAATGTTTATATCTAAGAAATTCCTTTGATACAGTTCCTCAAATTGTAGCAATCCTCACCCATGAAATTAATTTCATTGCTACTTCATCACTGCAGAGTATATGTGTTTTCCGATGGTCTTAGGCGACCCTTAGGGGTCGCGACCCACAGGTTGAAAACCGCTAAGCTAGATCTTAGATATTCACACACCTTTTATAGTTAGATCTCGGCAATTCCAACATGTTATAATATTTAGATCTAAGATACTCTAACATCTCATAGTAGTTAGATCTGAGATTTGTACTTGGTTGCGTTTAAATTAATCAAGATTTCATTGAAGCTTAAACTCCTATGAGTAAACAACAGTGGTATATCAACAATGATAACTTAAAGTAATAATTTAGTGGCTCTTCCCTATCATGACGAATTAAAAAAAAAATATTAGGTTAATAATTTCCGTATTTTTTACCTCCCACTAAAAAAACCGATGTAATATATGTTTATTATTTGCAATTGTAATATATGTTTATTAGTGGCAATTGTAATATATGTTTATTAGTTGCAATTGTAATGTATGTTTATTAGTTGCAATTGTAATATATGTTTATTAGTTGCAATTGTAATATATGTTTATTTGTTGCAATTGTAATATATGTTTATTAGTTGCAATTGTAATATATGTTTATTAGTTGCAATTTTAATATATGTTTATTAGTTGTAATTGTAATATAAGTTTATTAGTTGTAATTGTAATATATGTTTATTAGTTGCAATTGAAATATATGTTTATTAGTTGCAATTGTAATATATGTTTATTAGTTGCAATTGTAATATATGTTTATTAGTTGCAATTGTAATATATGTTTATTAGTTGCAATTGTAATATATGTTTATTAGTTACAATTGTAATATATGTTTATTAGTTGCAATTGTAATATATGTTTATTAGTTGCAAATGTAATATATGTTTATTAATTGCAATTGTAATATATGTTTATTAGTTGCAATTGTAATGTATGTTTATTAGTTGCAATTGTAATATATGTTTATTAGTTGCAATTGTAATATATGTTTATTAATTGTAATCAATAAATTTTAATTGTAATTTCATTTATTTAATTTTAATTGTAACCTTTAGTTTATTAATTGTAATATATTTTAACAATTTGAATCTATGTTTATAAATTGTAAACTACATTTATTAATTGTAAGAGTTGCTTATTCGTTTTAATTTATATTTATAAACGTAATATATACTCATTGATTCTAATACATGTCTATTAATTGTAACACATTTTTATTAATTCAAATATAATTGTAATAGATATTTTTTAATTGAAATACATATTAATAAATTTTAATTGTTTATTGATTGCAATATAATAACATGTTTAGTTATTGTAATGATTGTTTTGTGGGCCTGGCAGAGATGACGCCGGTCCAGTTTTTGGCCAACCACACACGTCTGGAGAGAGACCAACGCCGACACTACACGGAGATCTTTAAGAAATTCAAACAGAAAAGTACGGAGTTCCTTGATGGCAAGGTCAGTTCCTCGATAGCAAGGTCAGTTCTTTGATGGCAAGGTCAGTTCCTTGATGGCAAGGCCGGTTCCTTGATGGCAAGGCCGGTTCCTTAATGGCAAGGTCAGTTCCTCTATGGCAAGGTAAGTTCTTTGATGGCAAGGTCAGTTCCTTAATGACAAGGCCAGTTCCTCGATAAAAAGTTCAGTTCTTTGATAGAAAGGTCAGTTCCTTGATGGCATGGTCAGTTCCTTGATCGCAAGGTCGGTTCCTTGATGACACATTTAGTTCCTTAATGACCAGGTCAGTTCCTTGATGGCAAAGTCAGTTTCTTGGAAGTAAGTTCATTCCATCGGTAGCTTGGTCATGTCATTGGTACCAAAGTACATTTTTGATGGCAGTGTTAGTTCCTTGATGGCATGTTCACATCCTTAATGAAAAAGACAATTCCTGAATGACATGTTCAGTTCCTAAAAGACATGATTGCACATTCAATTCACTAATGGCAAATTCAGTTCCTAGATGACAAGGTTAATTCTTTGATGGAAAGGTCAGTTCTTTTGGTAGCAAGGTCAGTTCCTTTGGTAGCCAGGTCAGTTCCTTTGGTAGCAAAGTCAGTACTTAAGTAGCAAGGTCAGTTCTTTAGTAGCCAGGTCAGTTCTTTGGTAGCCAGGTCAGTTCCTTTGGTAGCAAAGTCAGTACTTAAGTAGCAAGGTCAGTTCTTTGGTAGCAAGGTAAGATCCTGTATCATGCTCTACAACACTAAATTCCACTCTCCCCATTCCCTGTACCCTGCACTCAACTCTAATTTCCTCTCTCCCTAGTCCCTGTATCATGCACCCAACTCTAATTTCCTCTCTCCCTAGTCCCTGTATCATGCACCCAACTCTAATTTCCTCTCTCCCTAGTCCCTGTATCATGCACCCAACTCTAATTTCCTCTCTCCCTAGTCCCTGTATCATGCACTCCTCTCTCCCTAGTCCCTGTATCATGCACTCAACTCTAATTTCCTCTCTCCCTAGTCCCTGTATCATGCACTCAACTCTAATTTCCTCTCTCCCTAGTCCATGTATCATGCACTCAACTCTAATTTCCTCTCTCCCTAGTCCCTGTATCATGCACCCATCTCTAATCTCCTCTCTCGATAGTCTCTGAATCATGCACCTAACTCTAATTTCCTCTCTCCCTTGTCCCTGTATCATGCACCCAACTCTAATTTCCTCTCTCCCTAGTCCCTGTATCATGCACTCAACTTTAATTTCCTTTCTCCCTAGTCCCTGTATAATGCACCCAACTCTAATTTCCTCTCTCCCTAGTCCCTGTATCATGCACCCAACTCTAATTTCCTCTCTCGATAGTCTCTGAATCATGCATCCAACTCTAAATTCCTCTCTCCTTTGTCCCTGTATAATGCACCCAACTCTAATTTCCTCTCTCCCCAGTCCCTGTATCATGCACTCAACTCTAATTTCCTCTCTCCCTAGTCCCTGTATCATGCACTCAACTCTAATTTCCTCTCTCCCCAGTCCCTGTATCATGCACTCAACTCTAATTTCCTCTCTCCCTAGTCCCTGTATCATGCACTCAACTCTAATTTCCTCTCTCCCTAGTCCCTGTATCATGCACCCAACTCTAATTTCCTCTCTCCCTAGTCCCTGTATCATGCACCCAACTCTAATTTCCTCTCTCGATAGTCTCTGAATCATGCATCCAACTCTAAATTCCTCTCTCCTTTGTCCCTGTATAATGCACCCAACTCTAATTTCCTCTCTCCCCAGTCCCTGTATCATGCACTCAACTCTAATTTCCTTTCTCCCCAGTCTCTGTACGCTGCACTGAACTCAATGTTTGGCTCATATCTCAGCACCTCGAACTACGAAATTCTTCAAACGTGTCTCTTCATTACTGATGACTCACTATTTGATGTCAACACGTTTGCAGGCATATGTGCCTTTACCGACAGACTCTTTTGGACGGCATACCTTGACGGGTGAGTCAACCATGAAATTGCCCACATGATTAATTTAAACTGTAAAAGTTAGGCACTAGGTTTGTTATTGACTTGTCAATGATTTCTATTGATTATTAAATACATCAGCTCTGCCCATCCATTACTGTGTCTTGTGTGTAGTTAAATGTAGGAGGTGACCTATTCAAAGACCTTACATCAGTAGTTTCTCAGGGCACCACAACGTATACTTTGGGAACCACATTTGATATGATGTCGATAAACCCTACACTGTCTCCGCATTTTATTAAAAAGTAAACTAAGTAGTTCTTAAATGTTTGACTGACGTTTTATTACCTACACCGGTCTCATCAAGAGGAAGATTTTAGGAGGTGCGAAGAAATACATCACTGTACAAGAAATGCTTTCCTACTCTGTTGTTGTTCTTTTCCAGTCATATTTTATCATGTTGTAAAGTTGTGATAATTATTTATGTTTTAAAGTAGTGCTTATTATACATGTTGCAAAGTGGTGCTAATTATTTATGTTGTAAAGTGGTGCTAATTATATATGTTGTAAAGTGGTGCTAATTATGCATGTTGTAAAGTTGTGCTAATTATATATGTTGTACAGTGGTGCTAATTATTTAAGTTGTAAAGGGGTGCTTATTATATATGTTGTAAAGTAGTGCTAAATATACATGTTGTAAAGTGGTGCTAATTATACATTTTTAAAGTGGTCCTAATTATACATGTTGTAAAGTGTTGCTATTTATACTTGTTGTAAAGTGGTGCTAATTATACATGTTGTAAAGTGGTGCTATTTATACTTGTTGTAAAGTGGTGCTAATTATTTAAGTTGTAAAGGGGTGCTTATTATATATGTTGTAAAGTAGTGCTAATTATACATGTTGTAAAGTGGTGCTAATTATATATGTTGTGACATGGTGCTTATTATACATATTGTAAAGTGGTATTCATTATTTATGTAGTAAAGTGGTGCTAATTATTTATGTTGTAAAGTGGTGCTAATTATATATTCTGTTGTAAAAAATTTGGAACACATTTCATTCCAAATGAGAAATTTGGGTAAATATTAAAAAAAAAAAAAAATGTCTTTAAAAACACGTACATGTTAAAGTTGACTTGTAGTTGTCTTATAATTGACTTGTATTTGACTTAAGTTAACTTGCAGTTTAATTTTAATTGACTTGTAATTGTCTTGTATTTGACTTGTAGTTTACTCGTAGTTGACTTCTACTAAAATCTTTTTAAAATTTCTTCTACATACGGGAGTATAAATATAATTTACCTTCTAGAGCAAATGGATAATTCCCTTACCCACTCCCTCGAAGAGTCCTCAATAAACATAAGCATGGACAGATGAAAATGGATGTTTCCAACAGAAGAATAACCCATTTTTAAGCTACACAAGAAACTACAGTTATTATCCATTTCCATATCCATATCTGGATAAAAAAATTCAATGGTGAAGTCCTCTGACATACTGATAAGTACATGCCTGACATTTTGTTAAGTACATGCCTGACATACGGCTAAGTGCATGTAAACAGTCACAATAGCATATCTCTAATCTTTCTTCTCTAGCGAGGTTGACACATTTACAATATGGGCACCCAATAGAACAGCCCTGGAGTTCGCAGATTTTGAGAACCTCAAGAGGAAGTTAAAAGACTTTAACCTGTCAAAAGAAATGAGAGTGCTACTTTACTCGTTGGCTTAAACGCCTTGATGGAAGGTGAGAGGAACCATCTAGCCACCTTGTGGTGAGGACGGAATCAACATGTCCATGGCCTGGAATGTGTTGAATATTGACATTCTCTTTTACGTATAGGCGATTTTAATAAAAATATTTATTTGCCTTAAGAAGCTACACAAATATTTTAAAAGAATATATGATTAAACCATATAACTCGGTTACATAATAACAATCCTATCAGGTGTAAGTGTCTCTTTAAAAGATGGTTCTCTGATTTAATGTAAAACGTAATATTAATTAATTTTAGGTGTACAAATATTTTGCCCTTCATTTTAGGTCACAACCCAAACACAGCCCAATCACAACTACCGATGAGTTTGTAAGAAGATTATAGAATTAGGAGCAATCAATATTTTAATTATTTTCAACGGCATGGATCTGGGTAGCCAGTTCGCCTGTTCGTGGTAGCTATGGCTACACCAAGCAAAGATAGCCAGTCGACAAGAACGGCTGAACCCCGTACTGTATAGCGACATGTGCTAGCTCTGATCTATCGTGACCCTAACTATTCCAAAGAGTATCTACAGCAGCCATTCCCCTTGAAAGTGATAATGTCATGTGTCATCTGAACTCATTGACAGAAGGGTTGTAAGCGTTTGATCAAAACTGTATAAAAGGCCAAAACTATAAACTGGTATAAAGGCCATAATCAAAGGCCACACATTTTTTTACCTCTTTATTAATATTGCATATATGTATATCTATATATCTCATGTATAATCCAAGCAGTAGCTGAGACATTCTATTTGTAGTAAAAAAAATCTGTTGGAATTGTGGTTAACTAAATTTTTAAAAAATCAACTTTTTCATTTGTCTTTTAATGTTGTCGCTGGAGTATTTTTCTATTTCCAATACTCGAAGGTTCCCAATTCCTTGGCCCACACACGAATGTACACAATTCCTTGGCCTAAACGAAGGCTCACAATTCCTTGGCCCACTCACGAAGGCTCACAAATACTTGGCCCAAACACGAAGGCTAACATTTCCTTGACGCCCACACGGAAAATCACAATTATTTGGCCTACACACGAAAGCTTACGATTCCGTTGCCCTTACACGAAGGCTAACAATTTCTTGGCCCACACACGTAGGCTCACAATATAAATATGTCCGGCCTGCCCAAATGAGTCACTTGTACCAAATAGAAATATGTCAAGCCTGCCACAAAGAGTCTCTTGTACAGAATAGAAATATGTCAAGCCTGCCACAAAAAGTCTCTTGTACAGAATAGAAATATGTCAAGCTGCCACAAAGAGTCTCTTGTACAGAATAGAAATATGTAAAGCCTGCCACTTCCTGCACCTTTGATCAAATAAAAATATGGCACAACAGCCACACGGTGCCACACAGTGCCACAACGAACCATACAGTGGCAATCGGTGCCACACAATGGAACAAAGTATCACACAATGTAAACAGTGCCACTTAGAGCCATACAGTGTCACACAGTGCCACAACGTACCGTATAGTGTCACTCTCCGTCATACCGTGCCACTCATCACACAGTGCCATACAGTTTCAATCGGTGCCATACAATGCCAATCGGTGCCACACAGGGCCACATGGTGCCACCCAGTTCCACACCTTTCATTTTGGAGCTGTAGAGAACTATAAAAGTAACGGAATATTAGCAATGAGCGTTGTGTGATTTATTGAATGTTTGACATATGACATTTATGACATACATGTGTTTGGTATAGCAAGAGTCAGCATATGACATTTTGACATCCATGTTTTGTTGGTGTAGGAAGAGTCTGCATATGACATTATTGACATCCATGTTTGTGGTATAGGAAGAGTCAGCATATGACATTATCTAGCCTTACTCATTTTAAACAAGAGCTGTACTAATTTTACACAACAGCTGTACTCATTTTACACAACAGCTCTAATTATTGCACACAAAAAACAACATCTGTACTCATTATACACAAGACACAAAAGGCTGTAGTTATTATACACCAGACACAACAGATGTAATTTTTATACACAAAACATAAAAGCTGTACTCATTTTATACAACAGATGTACTCATTATACACAAGGCACAAAAGTTCTACATATTATACACAAGACTTAAAAGATGTACTTATTATACACAACACACAAAAGATGTACTCATTATACACAACATCTGTATTCATTATGCACAAACCCCAACAGCCGTATTCATTATACACAACAGATGTACTCATTATACACAAAGACAACAGCTCTACATATTATAAACAAGACAACAGATGTACTTATTATACAGAAGTCACAACAGCTGTAATCACTACACACAACAGTTGTTAATATTATACAGAAGACACACCAGCTGTACTGATTATACACAACAGCTTTACTCATTATACACAAGACACACACGCTGTACTCATTATACTCAGGACACAACAGATGTACACTTTACACACAAGACATAAACAGCTGTATACATTATACACAAGAGACAACAGCTGTTTACATAATACACAAGACACAACAATTGTACTCATTATAAACAAGACACGACAGCTGTACTCATTGTAAACAAGACACCAACGCTGTACTCATTGTAAACAAGACACAACAGCTGTACGTACGATACACACGGGCGGATCCGTGTAAGACATGGGCGTTTCTGTGCATGGCTGCAGATTGTCTAACGGTTGGGTCCCCTCCAGAATATAGTAACTTAAAGAAAAAAAAACACCACCACAGTTATCACCACTATAAGACTTACGTGGAAAGCAATGAAGATAACTAATTCAATGCCTAAAGCACTAGGATCCTTTTTAGTAATAATTAATGGGCGCTAAACATTGTTCGTGTAGAAGAGAAAAATTAGACAATTTTTTTTTAAAATTTTAAAATATAGCATTTCTGATTTTATAAGTGGTGCCTTATATCCGATATTGTCTTTGTGATGGACAGGGCAGTTTGACATGTCGTAGTACTGTCTTGCATTATTTACATAGTGATCTGACACGCTGCACACACGTTATTGATCGGCGTGAGGTAAGTGTCGGTCAAACATATCAGGTGCCAAAGACTCTGAAAAAAAACCAGGGCAGGGATCTCATTTGAAAATGTTTTATATATTTACAATGCCGGATGCATTTACTCGCATTATTGAATTGAGTGTTTTTTTTCAAAGGATTTTGGAGATTGCTATTCGTACTTTGACGTGACGAGCACCAAAATTAGCCATGATAACTACCAGAGACATCTCCAACTCCGGCCAAGCTCAATATGATCAAAATTCACTCCAGTTGTGTCACCCTTTTAGCCCAAACTCAGTCAAACAACTTAAATCTTTATAGTCCCCAGACATTTTTTTTAATAAATTAAAATGCAATAATTCATTTAAAATACAGTGGTACCTCGGGTTACGATCACCTCAGGTCACGAGCTATTTGCGTTAAGAACATCAAAATCGAATTTTTTATGTCTCGTGTAACGAACAGTGCATTGGGTTACGAAATAAAGTGTTGCTATCAGGGCAGTAAACCTAACATGATGTCCCACTTCAGAAAGTTTCTCCAACAAAAGAAACCATACATTTTCTTTTTAAAATTATTGGTGCAGAAAGATTGACAGTTGATGGCCATGAAACAGGAACGAGAAATTGCTGAAACTAATGATTCAGAATCATTCAGAAACGGGTTGTCTCTATTTTACTGATTTCAATATTTTGGGTCACGAACTTTCGGCTTACGAACCGAGTTTTGAAACGAATTAAGTTCGTAACCCGAGGCACTACTGTGCTTGAATGCATGTTCGTATAGTTTTACACTTAATTGGAAAGCAGCTAAGAGAAATCATTTTTTAAAAAAATATAAATTCCCCAATTATAAGTTGATTGAAATGTTAATTTAGTATTCAAGCTACTTTAACTATCATCTAATAAATGGCAAATTACACCTTCGATATACTTTAAAAAAATTTTAATAACATAAATCATAACTATGTGCAAATAGTACTTTATAAATCTGTTTTTCAGGAAAATGTTTTACAAAAGAAAGTGGCCCATTGAAAGAAAGCACAAAAGCTTTCGATTTAATAATATGCGATGAAATTTGCAATATTTGCATGCACCCATTAAATTCTTTTTTTTTTTTATTATTATTTTCATTTTATTGGACTCAATATTCAAAGTTTTATCAATGCAGTAGAACATTTGAGATTTTTTTTTTTTTTAAAGTTCAAAATCTCCCCATGTTTTCTTCCACATTTTGCAATATTTGCATGCACCCATTAAATTCTTTTTTTTTTTTATTATTATTTTCATTTTATTGGACTCAATATTCAAAGTTTTATCAATGCAGTAGAACATTTGAGATTTTTTTTTTTTTTTTAAAGTTCAAAATCTCCCCATGTTTTCTTCCACAATCACAAAACTGAGCAATGAAAAGATCAATACCGCCTTGTTTTCTTCCAACTTTACTAAAGAGATCAATTCAAATATCCGTAGTTCCTTGTAGGAATCTTTGATCGAATGACGTAGATTTGAATCGATGGAATCTTAACCTGTGGACTATATGTTTTTCTTAGCGTAATTTCAGCAGTTTCGGAACGGCTCATTCTGGATTTGAGGAGGGGAGGGGGTACTTTCAAGGCTTCCCATGTTGTTATAGTTGTTGAGCCAGGGATCATCGTCCATGCATTGCATTAGGCAAACTATTAAATTCACTAGAATCCAAATTACAAAATTTAGTGAGTGTTTATATAAAGATGACAAAGAAAACAGCAAGAATGCTTTATCCACTGAATTAGGTGGATCTCAGCACAACCACTTAACAAGGTGGATCTCAGCCCAACCACTGAACAAGGTGGATCTCAGCCCAATCACTTAACTAGGTGGATCTCAGCCCGATCAATTAACTAGGAGGATCTCAGCCCACACACTGAACAAGGTGGATCTCAGCCCAACCACTGAACAAGGTGGATCTCAGCCCAACCACTGAACAAGGAGGATCTCAGCCCAATCACTTAACTAGGTGGATCTCAGCCCGATCAATTAACTAGGAGGATCTCAGCCCAAACACTGAACAAGGTGGATCTCAGCCCAACCACTGAACAAGGTGGATCTCAGCCCAACCACTGAACAAGGTGGATCTCAGCCCAACCACTGAACAAGGTGGATCTCAGCCCAACCACTTAACTAGGTGGATCTCAGCCCGATCAATTAATTAGGAGGATCTCAGCCCAAACACTGAACAAGGTGAATCTCAGCCCAACCACTTAACTAGGTGGATCTCAGCCCGATCAATTAACTAGGAGGATCTCAGCCCAAACACTAAACAAGGTGGATCTCAGCCCAACCACTGAACAAGGTGGATCTCAGCCCAACCACTGAACAAGGTGGATCTCAGCCCAACCACTTATCTAGGTGGATGTCGGACCAACCCTAATAGCTCTAAGTCCCACACAAGACCCATTGTTTTGCAATGATAGTTAGGAAATCCAAAGATATTCAATATTCAGAGTGATATTCAATGTTACTTAAGAGATCCAACGATATAATAAGATCGAATAATAATATCCAATAATTGTAATGAAATCTAAATATATAATGATATCCAATGATACAAATATAAGAAAGCAACCACTGGTGATTTATTCAATGTCAGATGTCCTTGTCTCTATATTTAGGAAACCACGTGCTGCCGTGTTGCCATTTAAAAGAAGCAGATGTATAGCAGAACAACACAACGACTCAATGCGTCTCCAGACGCTAACAAAATTGATTTCTTGCCTTAAACATAACCAAAATGACATATCAATACAATCGATATTCAAGTGAGGGAATAACGGAGCCAAGCTGTGTGTGTGAGTGAGAGAGAGAGAGTATGTGTTAGTGATTGCTTTTCTTGGTCTTTTGTTAAACTTGTTGGTTATTTAGGGATGATTTGGTGTGTGTTATGTGCCACGATGTTAGTGTTGGGGATGATTGTGATGTGCGTTAATTTTAATATGTTCTTTTGTTATACTGATTGTGATTTTGGTTACACTGAATGTTATGTTGGTTACATTGATTCTGATGTTTGTTACGTAATGAATTATATCAAATCGGCAAGTAAAACACAAATAATTATCGAGTCTTTAAACTTAACACCAGTCAATATTATTATTTTTTTCAAATGACAAATGATGACCATCGGATGTACACTGAAACTCGATTGTTTAAACAAGAAGGCAAAAGTTAAACAGCTGGGTCATCAAGCCTCATGTGTTGATACAACTAGAAATACATTGTTAAACAGAACGGGATCCTATCGTTGCATTGTGTCTACATGCTGTAGCCTTGGCCCAGACTCATTGCTATATGTACCTTAAAGCATTTCATAACCAAAATTTTAGCATTTGACAATGGAAATAAGACACAATTATGTGTAGGTCACTGACAACAGAGACAGAGCGTAATAATTTGTAGGTAATTCTCGACAGAAACAAGACGTAATAATATGGAGGTAACTGACAACAGAGACAAAACGTTAAATTTGTAGGTCTCTGACAACAGAGACAAAACGCAATAATTTGTATGTCACTGACAAAAGAAACAAGAAAAAAGAACACATTATGGTGATCAATATAACAACAGAGTCGAAATCGATTATTCAAGGTCAATTTCTGACCAGTGTATTATAAATATCTAAAAGAGAACCTACAACGGCTGAATTATTGATTATCAATTTTTGACACATAGTTAATTTTACCCTACTCATTAATGGATTGTACATTATTCTTTGAGGGCACATCTAAGGCATTCGTTTTAACAGCTTCAACTACCATCACCTCATTATTAAAATCAAATTTACATAATCATTATACATTTCAATGATCCAATTTAATGATAATTTCCAATGATACATTTCAATGACAATTTTCTATGATATATTTCAATGACAAGTTTCAATGATATATTTTAATGACAAGTTTCAACGATACATTTCAATGATGAGTTTCAATGTTACATTTCAATGATGAGTTTCAATGTTACATTTCAATGATACATTTAAATGACAATGTTTAATGACAAGTTTCAATGAAAAGTTTCAATGACAAGTTTCAATGACAAGTTTCAATGACAAATTTTAATAATACATTTCAATGACAAGTTTTAATAATACATTTCAATGACAAGTTTCAATGACAAGTTTCAATGACAAATTTTAATAATACATTTCAATGACAAGTTTTAATAATACATTTCAATGACAAATTTCAATGACAAGCTTCAATGACAAGTCTTAATAATACATTTCAATGAAAAGTTTCAATAATACATTTCAATGACAAGTTTCAATAATACGTTTCAATGACAAGTTTCAATGACAAGTTTCAATGATGCATTTCAGTGACAAGGTTAAATAATACATTTCAATGAAAAGTTTCAATGACAAGTTTCAATGATGCATTTCAATAACAAGGTTAAATAATACATTTCAATGAAAAGTTTCAATGATACATTTTTAATGACAAGTTTAAATGACACGTTTAAATGACAAGTTTGAATGATACATTGACCTGTGATGCACCCTCCTTGCCTTGCCTCATTTTCGGTCTCGGTTAATCCTGTAGTATAGGCCAAAACGTGCCAAAGTGTCCTCGTTTTATAGCCATTTTAATTGTTTCTATAGTATAGTAGTTACTATCCTAATGTCTCATTTTTATTGTAGTTACTTTACATGTTTTTAATAATTGTAAAGCGCATAGCGCTTTAAGGTTAGCGCTATATAAAAATGCCTAAATAAATAAATACATTTCAATGACAAAGTTCTATGATACATTTACTGAGTATAGTTCTATATTAATTACCATTTACAAAACAATGTCTCAAATCCAACTGAACAATTGCTTCACAAAGCTTATGACAAATAACATAGTCATAGAAATAAAACTACATTTCAATATTTCAGTACGTAACAAAGTCAGTAATTCTCAAACGTCAGCATGTAACCTTGTCAGTGATTCTCAAATGCAGTACGTATCCACTTCAGTGATTCTAATATGTCAGTACGTAATCAAGTAAGTGAATCTCAAATGTCCAGCTTTGTAACACTTGACTATATCGATTTGATCGATCTATTGAATTTCTAAACAAAATAATTATTTAATTCATCTCTGTTCGCTATGGCACGTGTGGAACTTTGGCCTTCCTCACCACTTTCTTTCACTTCGACCATTCATTCAACTCTATGCGCAACATGTTATGTAATGACTAGGCTTGCCTTAATCCATCATTTCCTTCAGACCATTCATTATATCCATGCGCCAAAGTAGGGCTTAGGCCAGCCTCACCACATTCTTCCAAGATGACCATTCAGCCACATTCTATCTGCCACAGCCCATATGGAGGATTGGCCTGCCTCACCACAATCTTCCAAGATGACCATTCAGCCATTGTCTATGAACCACAGCCCATGGGGAGCTTTCGCCTGCCTCACCACATCCTTGCACTCAGACCGAACGAATGCCTTTCTTTTCCATGCTTGGATTCCAAGCTGTAGAAGACATTTTTCCACATCATCCATCCATGAAAGTCTAGGTCGCCATTGAACCGTTTTCCTATCGTGTTTTCGTTGTAAACCCTCTTTTCTCCGCTTTGATTTCCCATTCTTTCTCAAAGACACGCCTAGCATAGCCCCACCCTTTTTAAATCCTTTATACTAAATTTGCTTATGCGTGTTTCGGGCAAAATTTTCGAACCGCTAATTGACCTATTTGCCGTCAACCTGTTGAGCTGAAACTTTGCACATTGACTCGTTGCCTATGACAACACATTCTTTCAACTTTTCAGCCCCATCCCCTTACCCTCGACCTCCATAAAATAGTTTTTCAAGGGGAGGATACAAGAAAAATGACACTAATTTCATGAAGTAGAATTTCCGACACCTAATCTGAATGAGATTCTTTTTAAAAAAAATATTGCAAGGGCGTTTGATGCGTAATATTTTCTTCTTTTTTTCTATAATAGTTGTTAAAATAAATGTGCCGTGGAGAAGTGGTTGCGGTATAAAAATAGAATAAATTGGAGGACAACTTTTATCACTTGTTTTTACACCTTGATGTGACCTTCACTGCAAACAGAACAAAGTTTTGTTTGACTGACATATGTAAGATCTTGCCCCCCCCCAACCTTGATGTAAGTAATTAATATCTGTAACACTTGACGTGGCTGAAAAGTGGTGTTTAAAAAAAAAAGATATGTAAGTGGGCGAGGCTTACAGCTGATGAAATGTTTTTAAGGAGACAATCCAAAAGATGACCATTGAGATGACCATTGAGTGACAATTGAGTGCGCATTGAGATGACCATTGAGATGACTATTGAGATGACCATTGAGTGCCCATTGAGTGACCATTGAGTGCACATTGAGATGATCATTGAGTGCCCATTGAGTGACCATTGAGATGACCATTGGGATGACCATTAAGATGACCATTGAGATGACCATTGACTGCCCATTGAGTGACCATTGAGATGACCATTGAAATGACAATTGATATGACAATTGAGTGCCCATTGAATGAACATTGAGATGACCATTGAGATGACCATTGAAAGCCCATTGAATGAACATTGAGATGACCATTGAGATGACCATTGAGTGCCCATTGAATGAACATTGAGTGATCATTGAGATGACCATTAAGATGACCATTGAGCGCCCATTGAATGAACTTTGAGATGACCATTGAGATGACCATTAAGTGCGCATTGAGTGCCCATTGAATGACCATTGAGATGACCATTAAGATGACCATTGAGTGCGCATTGAGTGCCCATTGATTGACCATTGAGATGACCAATGAGTGCCCAGTGAGTGACTATTGACTGACTATTGACTGACCATTGAGATGGCCATTGAGATGACCATTGAGTGCCATTGAGAGACAATTGAGTGACTATTGACTGGCCATTGAGATGACCATAGAGATAACCATCGAGTAACTATTGAGTGACTATTAAGTGATCATTGAATGATTTATATGACAATTGAGATGACCATTGAGTGCCCATTGAGTAACCATTAAGTGACCATTGAGATGACCATTGAGATGACCAAAGAGATTACCATTGAGTAACTATTGAGTGACTATTGAGTGACCATTGAATGACCATTGAGATGACAATTGAGATGACAATTGAGATGACCATTGAGTGCCCATTAAGTAACCATTGAATGACCATTGAGATGACCATTGAGATGACCAGTGAGATGACCAGTGAGTGCCCATTGAGTGACTATTGAGTGACCATTGAGTGACCATAAAATGGATATGTAGAAAAGAATACATTGGAAAGCATGTTAGATATATTGTCCCGTGTGTTAAGTGCGCAGAACTATTTAAACAATTCATAACTAGATTGTGTACTTGAGAAACTATCTCTGTAGTGCTCACAAACTGTCAACTACCTCTGTAGTCCTTACTGTCATCTATCTCAGAAGCCCTCACTAAGTTTCATCTATCACTGTAGTCCTTGCTAAGTGCCATCTATCTCTGTAGTCCTTACTATCAAATATATCTGAAGTGCTCACAAACTGTCATTTATCCCTGTAGTTCTTACTAACTGTCATCTATCTCTGTTGTCCTTACTAACAGTCATCCATCGCTGTAGTTTTCACTAACTGTCATCTATCGCTGTAGACCTTACTAACTGTCATCTATCTCAGTAGTCCAAAGTAACTGTCATCTAGCTCAATAGTCCTTACTAACAATCATCTGTAGTTCTAAGTAACTGTCATCTAACCCTGTAGTCCTAACTAACTGTTTTTTATAGCTTTATTCCTCACTAATGGTTGTCTGTTTTGCTTTAGTCCTCACTAAAAGTCCCCTGTAGTCCTTACTAACAGTCACATATTTCTGTAATCTTCACTGTCATCTGTAGTCCTCACTAACTGGTATCTATCTCTGTAATCCTCACGAAATGTCATTTGTAGTCCTTTGTAACTGACATTTATCTCTTTAGTCCTCACTATCTGTTATTTATCTCTGTATTACTAACTAACTGTTATTTATCTCTGTAGACCTCACTAACTGTTATTTATCTTTTTAGTCCTCTCTAACTGTTATTTATCTCTGTAGACCTCACTAACTGTTATTTATCTTTTTAGTCCTCTCTAACTGTTATTTATCTCTGTAGTCCTCACAAACTGTTATTTTTCTCTTTAGTCCTCACTATCTTATATTTTTCTCTTGGTTTCTTTATTGCTATACGTCCTCGTGGCCTACTTAAACTTGACTGTTTCCACTCTGTTCAAGTGTATCATCTTATCTATTCCTCTGAGAAACTAGTCAACGGACGACTCATGATCTCTTTCAAGTCCTCACATCACGAGATCTATCACACATACAATATACACGTCACTGACCGTTCTTTGACAGACAATAAGATTTGACATCCTTAATCCCAAAATTATCATGCGAAGTCGGAAAGTGGCCAAGCCCAATATTAGGGATAGAAACAATTGCCACCAAAGAAACAATCCCTTCCATAGAAATAATCTCTTCCAAAGGAACATTCTCTTTTATAAAAACCCTCCCGTCATTACAAACAATCGCCTCAAAAGAAATAATCTCTTCAAAAGGAACAATCAAAATCATAGAAATAATCACCACCATAGAAACAATCACCATCATAGAAACAATCACCACCATAGAAACAATCACCACCATAGAAACCATGCCCTCAACAGAAACGATCCCCTCCATACAAACAATCTCTTCGAAAGGAACAATCCCATCCAAACAAGCAATACCTCCATAGAAACAATTCCATCAAAATAAACAATCGCATACAAAGAAACAAAACCTTTAAAGAAACAATCCCTTCCTAAGAAAAAATCCCATTAAAAGAAACAATCACATCCAAAGAAACAATCCCATTGAAAGAAACAATCTCATCCAAAGAAACAATCCCATCCAAAGAAACAATCCCATCCAAAGAAACAATCTCATCCAAAGAAACAATCCCATTCAAAGAAACAATCCCATCCCAAGAAACAATCCCATCCCAAGAAACAATCCAATCCAAAGAAACAATCCCATACAAACAAACAATCCCATTCAAAGAAACAATCACATCCAAAGAAACAAACACTATAAAGAAACAATCCCCTCCAAAAAGAAAAAAAAAATCCATTTAAGGAAAAAATCCGCTCCAAAGAAACAATCCCATACAAAGAAAAAATCCCATCCCAAGAAACAATCCCCCACCCCAAAGATACAATTTCATCCCAAGAAAAAATCCTTTCCAAAGAAACAATCCCAACCAAAGAAACAATCCCATTCAAAGAAACAATCCCCTCAAAAGAAAAAATCCATCCAAAGAAACAATCCCATCCCAAGAAACAATCCCATCCAAAGAAACAATCCCAACCAAAGAAACAATCCAATTCAAAGAAACAATTCCCTCCAAAAAGAAACAATCCCATTCAAAGAAACAATCCCCTCCAAAGAAACAATCCCCTCCAAAGAAACACTCCCCTCCAAAGAAACAATCCCCTCCAAAGAAACACTCCCCTCCAAAGAAACAATTCCCTCCAAAGAAACACTCCCCTCCAAAGAAACACTCCCCTCCAAAGAAACAATTCCATCCAAAAAACAATCCCATCTCAAGAAACAATCCCCTCCAAAGAAACAATCCCCTCCAAAGAACAACTCTCCTCCAAAGAAACACTCCCCTCCAAAGAAACAATCCCCTCCAAAGAAACAATCCCATCCAAAGAAACAATACCCTCCAAAGAAACAATCCCCTCCAAAGAAACAATCCCCTCCAAAGAAACACTCCCCTCCAAAGAAACAATCCCATTCAAAGAAACAATCCCCTCCAAAGAAACAATCCCCTCCAAAGAAACAATCCCCTCCAAAGAAACACTCCCCTCCAAAGAAACAATTTCATTTAAAGAAACAATTCCCTCCAAAAAGAAACAATCCCATCCAAAGAAACAATCCCCTCCAAAGAAACACTCCCCTCCAAAGAAACAATCCCCTTCAAAGAAACAATCCCCTCCAAAGAAACAATGCCCTCCAAAGAAACAATCCCATTCAAAGAAACAATCCCCTCCAAAGAAACAATCCCCTCCAAAGAAACAATCCCCTCCAAAGAAACACTCCCCTCCAAAGAAACAATTTTATTTAAAGAAACAATTCCCTCCAAAAAGAAACAATCCCCTCCAAAGAAACAATCCCCTCCAAAGAAACACTCCCCTCCAAAGAAACACTCCCCTCCAAAGAAACAATCCCCTCCAAAGAAACATTCCCCTCCAAAGAAACAATCCCCTCCAAAGAAACACTCCCCTCCAAAGAAACAATCCCCTCCAAAGAAACAATCCCCTCCAAAGAAACTATCCCCTCATAAGAAACAATACCATTCAAAAAAAAATATATCCAAACAAATTATCTGATCCGAACAAACAATCCCATCCAAAGAAACAATTCCATCCAAAGAAACAATTACATTTAAAGAAACAATGCCCTCCAAAGAAACAATCCCCTCCAAAGAAACAATCCCATCCAAAGAAACAATTCCATTTAAAGAAACAATGCCCTCCAAAGAAACAATCCCATCCAAAGAAACAATCCCATCCAAAGAAACAATCCAATCCAAAGAAACAATTCCATTTAAAGAAACAATGCCATCAAAAGAAACAATCCCATCCAAAGAAACAATCCCATCCAAAGAAACAATCCCATCCAAAGAAACAATCCAATCCAAAGAAACAATTCCATTTAAAGAAACAATGCCCTCCAAAGAAACAATCCCATCCAAAGAAACAATCCCATCCAAAGAAACAATCCCATCCAAAGAAACAATTCCATTTAAAGAAACAATGCCCTCCAAAGAAACAATCCCATCCAAAGAAACAATCGCGTCCAAAGAAACAATCCCATCCGAACAAACAATCCCATCCAAAGAAACAATTCCATTTAAAGAAACAATGCCCTCCAAAGAAACAATCCCATCCAAAGAAACAATCCAATCCAAAGAAACAATCCCATCCAAAGAAACAATCCCATCCAAAGAAACAATCCCCTCCAAAGAAACAATCCCATCCAAAGAAACAATCCCCTCCAAAGAAAAAATCCCATCCAAAGAAACAATCCCATCCAAAGTAACAATCCCATCCAAAGAAACAATTCCATTTAAAGAAACAATGCCCTCCAAAGAAACAATCCCTTTAAAGTAACAATTGCGTCAACAAAGAAACAATCCCATCCATCTGAAAGATTCGATAGTCTAATAACCGTAACTTTATACCTTTCGTAACACCCTCCTTAAGGACACTACAGTTTCTATGCGTCCCATTACTTAAATGAACAAGAATGGAGCTCTGTTCTGTACCCTCGTCAAAGTTTTTTGTCACATTGATGTCACTCGGGTTGAAATCCAAATTCCTTCCTAAGCTCATCTCAAAATTGAATCTCTCACTCTCTTGTTCCACTTGCTCAATAAACAATTTTATATGCTAATAAATGAACGAACTTATACATTTTATCCCTGTTTGTGTTATAATGAGATGCGTTATAGAGCGACGCGTTATAGTTGTAACAGAAAGACGCGATACCATGTGGTAATCTCTCTCCCTCTCTCTGTCTTTTTGTATACCTCTCAATCTATGTCTCCCCTTCTCTTTCTAATTATACCTCTCTCTTTCTCTCTGTGATTCTATCGCTTAAGTTTAGCCCTCGATTTCTATCAGTCTCTCTCTCCATCTATTATGTTCACGATAAAGTGTCTCCATTGCCATGATATGGATTCTAATGGTTGTTTCACATCAGTTTCCTATCAATGAACCCAACATCAGTTTCCTATCAATGCATCCAACATCAGTTGTCTATCAATGCATCCAACATCAGTTTCCTATCAATGCACCCAACGTAAGTTTCCAATCAATGCACCCAACATCAGTTTCCAATCAATGCACCCAACATCAGTTGTCTATCAATGCATCCAACATCAGTTTCCTATCAATGCATCAAACATTAGTTTCCTATCAATGCACCCAACATCAGTTTCCTATCAATGCATCAAACATTAGTTTCCTATCAATGCATCAAACATTAGTTTCCTATCAATGCATCAAACATCAGTTTCCTATCAATGCACCCAACATCAGTTGTCTATTAATGCATCCAACATCAGTTTCCTATCAATGCACCCAACGTAAGTTTCCAATCAATGCACCCAACATCAGTTTCCTATCAATGCACCAAACGTAAGTTTCCAATCAATGCACCCAACATCAGTTTTCTATCAATGCATCCAACATTAGTTTCCTATCAATGCATCAAACATCAGTTTCCTATCAATGCATCCAACATTAGTTTCCTATCAATTCATCAAACATCAGTTTCCTATCAATGCATCAAACATTAGTTTCCTATCAATGCATCCAACAACAGTTTCCTATCAATGCATCCAACAACAGTTTCCTATCAATACACCCAACAACAGTTTCCTAATAATGCATCCAATAACAGTTTCCTATCAATGCATCCAACAACAGTTTCCTATCAATGCATCAAAAATCAGTTTCCTATCAATGCACCCAACAACAGTTTCCTATCAATGCATCCAACAACAGTTTCCTATCAATACACCCACCAACAGTTTCCTATCAATGCACCCAACAACAGTTTCCAATCAATGCACCCAACAACAGTTTCCTATCAATGCAACAAACATCAGTTTCCTATCAATGCATCCAACAACAGTTTCCTATCAATGCACCCAACATCAGTTTCCTATCAATGCATCCAACAACAGTTTCCTATCAATGCAACCAACATCAGTTTCCTATCAATGCATCCAACAACAGTTTCCAATCAATGCACCCAACAACAGTTTCCTATCAATGCATCCAACAACAGTTTCCTATCAATGCACCCAACATCAGTTTCCTATCAATGCATCCATCATCAGTTTCCTGTCAATGCATCCAACATCAGTTTCCTATCAATGCATCCAACATCAGTTTCCTATCAATGCATCAAACATTAGTTTCCTATCAATGCATCCAACATCAGTTTCCAATCAATGCACCCAACAACAGTTTCCTATCAATGCATCAAACATTAGTTTCCTATCAATGCATCCAACATCAGTTTCCAATCAATGCACCCAACAACAGTTTCCTATCAATGCATCAAACATTAGTTTCCTATCAATGCATCCAACATCAGTTTCCAATCAATGCACTCAACAACAGTTTCTTATCAATGCATCAAACATTAGTTTCCTATCAATGCATCCAACATCAGTTTCCAATCAATGCATCTAACATCAGTTTCCTATCAATGCATCAAACATTAGTTTCCTATCAATGCATCCAACATCAGTTTCCTATCAATGCATCAAACATTAGTTTCCAATCAATGCACCCAACATCAGTTGTCTATCAATGCATCAAACATTAGTTTCCAATCAATGCATCCAACATCAGTTGTCTATCAATGCATCCAACGTCAGTTTCCAATCAATGCACCCAACATCAGTTTCCTATCAATGCAACCAACATCAGTTGTCTATCAATGCATCAAACATTAGTTTCCAATCAATGCATCCAACATCAGTTGTCTATCAATGCATCCAACATCAGTTTTCAATCAATGCACCCAACATTAGTTTCCAATCAATGCACCTAACATCAGTTTCCAATCAATGCACCCAACATCAGTTTCCTATCAATGCATCAAACATTAGTTTCCAATCAATGCACCCAACAACAGTTTCCTATTAATGCACCCAACAACAGTTTCCTATCAATGCATCAAACATTAGTTTCCTATCAATGCATCAAACATTAGTTTCCTATCAATGCATCAAACATTAGTTTCCTATCAATGCACCCAACATCAGTTTTCTATCAATGCATCAAACATTAGTTTACTATCAATGCATCAAACATCAGTTTCCAATCAATGCACCCAACATCAGTTTCCTATCAATGCATCAAACATCAGTTTCCAATCAATGCACCAAACATCAGTTTCCAATCAATGCACCCAACATCAGTTTCCTATCAATACACCCACCAACAGTTTCCTATCAATGCATCCAACAACAGTTTCCTATCAATACACCCACCAACAGTTTCCTATCAATGCACCCAACATCAGTTTCCTATCAATGCATCCAACAACAGTTTTCTATCAATGCACCCAAAAACAATTTCCTATCAATGCATCCAACAACAGTTTCCTATCAATACACCCACCAACAGTTTCCTATCAATGCACCCAACATCAGTTTCCTATCAATGCATCCAACAACAGTTTTCTATCAATGCACCCAAAAACAATTTCCTATCAATGCATCCAACAACAGTTTTCTATCAATACACCCACCAACAGTTTCCTATCAATGCACCCAACAACAGTTTCCTATCAATGCACCCAACATCAGTTTCCAATCAATGCACCCAAAAACAATTTCCTATCAATGCATCCAACAACAGTTTCCTATCAATACACCCACCAACAGTTTCCTATCAATGCACCCAACATCAGTTTTCTATCAATGCATCCAAAAACAATTTCCTATCAATGCACCCAAAAACAATTTCCTATCAATGCATCCAACAACAGTTTCCTATCAATGCACCCAAAAACAATTTCCTATCAATGCACTCAAAAACAATTTTCTATCAATGCATCCAACAACAGTTTCCTATCAATGCACCCAAAAACAATTTCCTATCAATGCATCCAACAACAGTTTCCAATCAATGCACCCAACATCAGTTTCCAATCAATGCACCCAACATCAGTTGTCTATCAATGCATCCAACATCAGTTTCCAATCAATGCACCCAACATCAGTTGTCTATCAATGCACCCAACATCAGTTTCCTATCAATGCACCCAACATCAGTTGTCTATCAATGCATCCAACATCAGTTTCCTATCAATGCACCCAACGTTAGTTTCCTATCAATGCACCCAGCATCAGTTTCCAATCAATGCACCCAACATCAGTTTCCTATCAATGCACCCAAAATCAGTTTCCTATCAATGCACCCAACATCAGTTGTCTATCAATGCATCCAACATCAGTTTCCTATCAATGCACCCAACGTAAGTTTCCAATCAATGCACCCAACATCAGTTTCCTATCAATGCATCCAACATCAGTTTCCTATCAATGCACCCAACATCAGTTTCCTATCAATGCATCCAACATCAGTTTCCTATCAATGCACCCAACATCAGTTGTCTATCAATGCATCCAACATCAGTTTCCTATCAATGCACCCAACGTAATTTTCCCATCAATGCACCCAACATCAGTTTCCTATCAATGCATCCAACATCAGTTTCCTATCAATGCACCCAACATCAGTTTCCTATCAATGCATCCAACATCAGTTTCCTATCAATGCACCCAACATCAGTTTTCTATCAATGCACCCAACATCAGTTTCCTATCAATGCACCCAACATCAGTTTCCTATCAATGCACCCAACATCAGTTTCCTATCAATGCATCCAACATCAGTTTCCTATCAATGCACCCAACATCAGTTTCCTATCAATGCACCCAACATCAGTTTCCTATCAATGCACCCAACATCAGTTTCCTATCAATGCACCCAACATCAGTTTCCTATAAATGCATCCAAAATCATTTTCCTATCAATGCACCCAACATCAGTTTCCAATCAATGCACCCAACATCAGTTTCCAATCAATGCATCCAACATCAGTTTCCTATCAATGCACCCAACATCAGTTTCCTATCAATGCACCCAACATCAGTTTCCTATCAATGCACCCAACATCAGTTTTCTATCAATGCACCCAACATCAGTTTCCTATCAATGCATCAAACATTAGTTTCCTAACAATGCATCAAACATCAGTTTCCTATTAATGCATCAAAAATTAGTTTCCTATCAATGCACCCAACATCAGTTTCATATCAATGCATCAAACATTAGTTTACTATCAATGCACCCAACATCAGTTTCCTATCAATGCATCAAACATTAGTTTCCTATCAATGCACCCAACATCAGTTTCCTATCAATGCATCAAACATTAGTTTCCTATCAATGCATCAAACATTAGTTTCCTATCAATGCACCCAACATCAGTTGTCTATTAATGCATCCAACATCAGTTTCCTATCAATGCACCCAACGTAAGTTTCCAATCAATGCACCCAACATCAGTTTCCTATCAATGCACCAAACGTAAGTTTCCAATCAATGCACCCAACATCAGTTTTCTATCAATGCATCCAACATTAGTTTCCTATTAATGCATCAAACATCAGTTTCCTATCAATGCATCAAACATTAGTTTCCTATCAATGCATCCAACAACAGTTTCCTATCAATGCATCCAACAACAGTTTCCTATCAATACACCCAACAACAGTTTCCTATCAATGCATCCAATAACAGTTTCCTATCAATGCATCCAACAACAGTTTCCTATCAATGCATCAAAAATCAGTTTCCTATCAATGCACCCAACAACAGTTTCCTATCAATGCATCCAACAACAGTTTCCTATCAATACACCCAACAACAGTTTCCTATCAATGCATCCAACAACAGTTTCCTATCAATGCACCCAACATCAGTTTCCTATCAATGCATCCAACAACAGTTTCCTATCAATGCAACCAACATCAGTTTCCTATCAATGCATCCAACAACAGTTTCCAATCAATGCACCCAACAACAGTTTCCTATCAATGCATCCAACAACAGTTTCCTATCAATGCACCCAACATCAGTTTCCTATCAATGCATCCATCATCAGTTTCCTGTCAATGCATCCAACATCAGTTTCCTATCAATGCATCCAACATCAGTTTCCTATCAATGCACCCAACATCAGTTTCCTATCAATGCATCCAACATCAGTTTCCTATCAATGCACCCAACATCAGTTTCCTATCAATGCATCCAACATCAGTTTCCTATCAATGCACCCAACATCAGTTTCCTATCAATGCATCCAACATCAGTTTCCTATCAATGCACCCAACATCAGTTTCCTATCAATGCATCCAACATCAGTTTCCTATCAATGCACCCAACATCAGTTTCCTATCAATGCATCCAACATCAGTTTCCTATCAATGCACCCAACATCAGTTTCCTATCAATGCATCCAACATCAGTTTCCTATCAATGCACCCAACATCAGTTTCCTATCAATGCATCCAACATCAGTTTCCTATCAATGCACCCAACATCAGTTTCCTATCAATGCATCCAACATCAGTTTCCTATCAATGCACCCAACATCAGTTTCCTATCAATGCATCCAACATCAGTTTCCTATCAATGCACCCAACATCAGTTTCCTATCAATGCATCCAACATCAGTTTCCTATCAATGCACCCAACATCAGTTTCCTATCAATGCATCCAACATCAGTTTCCTATCAATGCACCCAACATCAGTTTCCTATCAATGCATCCAACATCAGTTTCCTATCAATGCACCCAACATCAGTTTCCTATCAATGCATCCAACATCAGTTTCCTATCAATGCACCCAACATCAGTTTCCTATCAATGCATCCAACATCAGTTTCCTATCAATGCACCCAACATCAGTTTCCTATCAATGCATCCAACATCAGTTTCCTATCAATGCACCCAACATCAGTTTCCTATCAATGCATCCAACATCAGTTTCCTATCAATGCACCCAACATCAGTTTCCTATCAATGCATCCAACAACAGTTTCCTATCAATGCACCCAAAAACAATTTCCTATCAATGCACTCAAAAACAATTTTCTATCAATGCATCCAACAACAGTTTCCTATCAATGCACCCAAAAACAATTTCCTATCAATGCATCCAACAACAGTTTTCTATCAATGCACCCAACCACAGTCTCCTATCAATACACCCACCAACAGTTTCCTATCAATGCACCCAAAAACAATTTCCTATCAATGCATCCAACAACAGTTTTCTATCAATGCACCCAACCACAGTCTCCTATCAATGCACCCTACAACAGTGTCCTATCGATGCACCCAACAACCGTTGTTAATATAATGACGGTAACTAGATGGCATCCAGATTCAGTGGGTATGGATTAATCCATTTGACACGGGGTGTTTGTTGAGTTGAATGTTAGATTCGATTATTTGATGTTTCAATATTTGATAGTGTGAACTATTGACAGGTGTTGTATTTGTAACCGATCTTCTTTAGAATCGATTCGTCGATATTAACTTGTGAACTAAAACAGGCATTAGACAAATTGTAACATTTACCAATATGAACGTGTGCGAAAATGTTCAGTTGGGACGTGACTATGGTTTGTGTCAATATGAACATGCGATAGAACGGTATTTTTATGTTATTTATGTGACATTAAAATGTTCAGTTGTGACGTAACAATGGTTTGTGTTCACTTACTTCCGGCCTTCGTTACTATTACCAACACTCCCACTCACACTCCGCAATCACACTCATCACCCCAACTCACACTTCCACTCTTACTCGCCACGCCTGACAGCCTTCATTGCGACTACCATTTCCACTCACACTCACCACACGTGACAGCCTTCCTTACAACTACCAGTCCCTATCACACTCACCATGCGTGACAGCCTCCCTTACCACTCCCACTCCCCACTGCCTTACAGCCCCCTCCCGTACTACTATCACACCCACTCAGCCCACGTGACGACCCCCACTGAGAAAGCTTTTGATTTAATCTAAATGTCAGGTGTGCTGGCATTAAGTGGTTGTTAACGTTAATTATGTGTTATATTTCATTGTGTGTTATTTTCTCGTGTTTATTCTCATTGTGGCTTACATCTCTTATGTGTTTAAATTTGCCCTGTGTGCTAATGTCCATGTGATCTGAACTGTCATAGTGTTTCTACTTCCCGGTGTGTGTTTGTATCATGTCAACAATCTATTTCCTGAGCAAGCCATCTATAGGTTCATTACAGTCACATCTCTGTTGCTAATTAAGCTGTCTGTTTTACCTCATCATGTGAACCAACGTGCGTGTGTTTGTGTGTGTGTGTGTGTGTGTGTAAAAGTGGTTGAAGTGGGGGGGGGGGAGGTGTAAGATGTGTAATGGAATGCTTTTTTTGTAATGTTTTTTTAAAAAAAAAAATGATGCATTTATAAAACTGTATAATAAGCTGTCTGTTTTACCTCATCATGTGAACCAACGTGCGTGTGTTTGTGTGTGTGTGTGTGTGTGTGTAAAAGTGGTTGAAGTGGGGGGGGGGGAGGTGTAAGATGTGTAATCGAATGCTTTATTTGTAATGCTTTTTTAAAAAGAAAAATGATGCATTTATAAAACTGTATAAATATGTTCTGGAGTTTGATACATAAATTGCGTAACTTTCTTTCAGGTTAACTTAACATGTATAACAACTAACATAGCATGTATAACAACTAACATAACATGTATAACAACTAACATAGCATGTATAAAAACTAACATAGCATGTATAACAACTAACATAGCATGTATAAAACTAACATAGCATGTATAAAAACTAACATAGCATGTATAGCAACTAACATAGCATTATAACAACTAACATAGCATGAATAACAACTAACATAGCATGTATAACAACTAACATAGCATGTATAACAACTAACATAGCATGTATAACAACTAACATAGCATGTATAACAACTAACATAGCATGTATAACAACAAACTTCGCTTGTATAACAATAAAAAAACCTTTACAGGTATAACAACACAAATTTACGTGCATAAAATCATACATACTTATTCGGGAGAAAACTTTCCCCTTTATTTGTTTTAGACGCCAAAGTTCGACGGAGACACTGCCACATCGTATTAAGTGTGTTGCTTTATGTCTTGTACTACGCTTGGTTTGCTTCGTATTGACGTGACAAGAACAGTCAGCTCTCTCATGTGTGCAAGCCATTCAATCACCGTGCTGGCCTTCTTGCCGGGCGACAGTTTCCATTGAGGATTATTTCAAGAGTTCTGTCGATCCTTGTCGGCCATACTACCTGCACTGTTTGCCATTATCTCAAAGCATGTGTCGCTCATGGTTGCAGAGGTGATGACTCACTTGTGAGTAAAATAGTAAATATTGAGTGATCTGGGAATCTTTGGTAACTTTTCTTCTTGTATGTGTGAGGATAAAAAGTATTACTGAAAATGTTACGCCTTAAATAATAGTAATGTATCAGAATGTTTGTAACTACACAAGTACTTTACACATACGTACTTCACACATATGACCTTCTTAAATATTAGAAATGTATCAGAAAGTGTGTAGCTGCATACGCACGGCACACATAAGCATTGCACATATAGCCGTCATAAATTATTATCTAATTTCTTTTTTAGTATATCATTGTATAGGACATTTTAGATTCCAATGTCAGTGTCTCATTGTGTCTGGTCTGATGATATAACATAAATGATTTTATTTATCAAAATAATGCACAACCTTGAAATTTGAAATGGTTTGTTTTAAAACAATGTTTGTTTTAAACCAAGTTTGTTTTACAACAAATTTGTTTCACATATACTTTGCTTTATACCAAGTTTTACGTTTCTTACGAGTTTCACAAGTTTAAATTTTACCTTGAAGTTTTAAATTTTTTTGAGTTTCGACCCCATTTAAGGGAAAATACATTGAAACGAAATGAAATTTTATAAAAAAATTATTCAACCTCAGTTAAGATAATAATAAAAATAAACACTTTTCTGCATCACGTCGATTTTAGGTTTTAGTTTTCTTTAAAGCCCTTGACACCTTACGCACGGGTTGAGAACCATGACCTTAGAAGATACACATTTCTTTTCATATAGATTGAGCTAGGGTGACAAACTAACACTGAGTAACGGGCAAGCCAAAGTTAGAAATTGACAGTTGACCTTAGTCATAAAATAGTTCCAAGCAGCTGTTAAGTTACCAAATGCCGGGTCATGGCACATTGGCACGGTAGCGAGACACGCCGGGAATGCCGGGTCATGGCACAGTGGCCCGGTAGGTAGACACGCCGGGAATGCCGGGTCATGGCACAGTTGCACGGTAGGTAGACACGCCGGGAAAGCCGGGTCATGGCACAGTGGCACGGTAGGTAGACACGCCGGGAATGCCGGGTCATGGCACAGTGGCACGGTAGGTAGACACGCCGGTATTGCCGGGTCATGGCACATTGGCACGGTAGTGAGACACGCCGGGGATGCCGGGTCATGGCACAGTAACACGACACGCGTGGAATGCCAGGTCATGGCACAGTGGCACGGTANTAGACACGCCGGGAATGCCGGGTCATGGCACAGTGGCACGGTAGGTAGACACGCCGGTATTGCCGGGTCATGGCACATTGGCACGGTAGGGAGACACGCCGGGAATGCCGGGTCATGGCACAGTAGCAAGACACGCGTGGAATGCCGGGTCATGGCACAGTGGCACGGTAGTGAGACACGCCGGGAATGCCGGGTCATGGCACAGTAACGAGACACGCCGGGAATGCCGCGTCATTGCACAGTGGCACGGTAGCTAGACACGCCTGGTATGCCCTGTCATAGCACAGTGAATCGGTAGCGAGACACGCGTGGGATGCCGGGTCATGGCACAGTGGCACGTCAGCGAAAAACGCATGTGAAAGACCAGGTCGTACAAGAAATTCTCATAAACCTCTTTAGTTGTTAATTTTGGGATTGGATTGCTGGTTACCTAGTGAGCAACTCGCCGAAGTGTAGGACTACGTGGCAACTCCATCGAAGTGTAGGACTACATGGCTACTCCATCGAAGTGTAGTACTACATGGCTACTCCATCGAAGTGTAGGACTACATGGCTACTCCATCGAAGTGTAGGACTACATGGCTACCCCATCGAAGTGTAGGACTACATGGCTACTCCATCGAAGTGTAGGTGTACATGGCTACTCCATCGAAATTGCAGGACTACATGGCTACTCCATCGTCTCGGGATGACGGGAAGATGCCATCTATAATATCAGTCCAGGCACTTTGGAGCCTGTGAAAGCTAAGGGCCTCGTAAATGTCCGACCAGGCACTTGGGAGACTGTGACAGCTAATGGCCTCGTAAATGTCCGACCAGGCACTTAGGAGACTGTGACAGCTAAGGGCCTCATAAATGTCCGACCAGGCACTTAGGAGACTGTGACAGCTAAGGGCCTCGTAAATGTCCGACCAGGCACTTAGGAGACTGTGACAGCTAATGGCCTCGTAAATGTCCGACCAGGCACTTAGGAGACTGTGACAGCTAAGGGCCTCGTAAATGTCCGACCAGGCAGTTAGGAGACTGTGACAGCTAACGGCCTCGTAAATGTCCGACCAGGCTCTTAGGAGACTGTGACAGCTAAGGGCCTCATAAATGTCATACCAGGCACTTAGGAGACTGTGACAGCTAAGGGCCTCGTAAATGTCCGACCAGGCACTTAGGAGATTGTGACAGCTAATGGCCTCGTAAATGTCCGACCAGGCACTTAGGAGACTGTGACAGCTAATGGCCTCGTAAATGTCCGACCAGGCACTTAGGAGACTGCGACAGCTAAGGGGCTCGTAAATGTCCTACCAGGCACTTTTGAGACTGTGACAGCTAAGAGCCTCGGAAATAGCCGTCCAGGCAATTTGGAGACTGTTACAGCTAATGGCCTTGTAAATTTGTCGACTGTTTAAGGAGAAAGCACGTTCAAATGTGTAAAAATAGGATCTGAAAAACTTCGATCTAAATAGCTCGGATCTTAAAAACTGGGATCTGAATAACTGGGATCTAAATAACTGGGATGGAAAAAATTTGGGATCGGAATAAAATGGATCTTATTAACTGGGATCTGAATAAAAAGGATCAGAATAACTGGGATCTCAATAACTGGGATCTCAATAACAGGGATCTCAATCACTGGGATCTGCTTAACTGGGATCTGATTAACTTGGATCTAAATAACTGGGATCTAAATATTTGGGATCTGATTAACTGGGATCTCAATAACTCGGATCTCAATAACTGGGATCTCAATAACTGGGATCTCAAGAACTGTGATTTGATTAACTGGGATCTCAATAACTGGGATCTCAATAACTGTGATCTCAATAACTGTGATCTCAATAACTGTGATCTGATTAACTGGGATCTCAATAACTGTGATCTGAGAATGAACCATACATCTTTTTCTCCTATCCTAACGTTTCTAGTCAAGCAAAAACAAGATGAAATTTGTGACCATGTTATATGTGGTCTATGGTCAAGAATAAGCCAAATGATATGTTTTATGTGGTCTTTAGTCAAGAATAAGCCATATGAAATGTTTTTGTTTTCTATAGTCAATAATAAGCCATATGATATATTTTATTTCGTCCATAGTCAAGAATATGCCATGCGATATGTTTTATGTTGTCTATAGTCAATCATAAGCCATATGATATTTGTTTTATTTTGTCTATAATCAAGAATAAACCATATGATATGTTTTATGTTCTCTATAGTCAAGAATAAGCAATATGATTTGTTTTATGTTGTCTATAGTCAATAATAAGCCATATGATATGTTTTATGTTGTCTAAAGTCAATAATAAGCCCTATGATTTTTTTTATTTTGTCTATAGTCAATCATAAGCCATATGATATGTTTTATGTTATCTATAATCAAGAATAAAACATATGCTATGTTTTATGTTGTCTATAGTCAAGAATAAACAATATGATTTGTTTTATGTTGTCTATAGTCAAGACTAAGCCATATGATATGTTTTATGTTGTCTATAGTCAATAATAAGCCATATGATATGTTTTATATTGTCTTTAGTCAATCATAAGCCATATGAAATGTTATATGTGGTCTATATTACAGAATAGTTAGAATTTTTAAGGGAACACAAAAGTCTATTAGAAAAATAACTGGAATACGGTACACAATAAGGGAAATGCATATTTCGAGATTATTCCACTAACATAAAAGCAGAGATTATTCCGCTAACATTCTGCAGAGATTATTCCGCTAAAACTACTGCATAGTTTATTCTACTAACACTATTGCAGAGATTATTCCGCTAACACTACTGCAGAGATTATTCCACTAACGCTACTGCTGAGATTATCCCGTTAACACTACTGCAGAGATTATTCCGCTAACATTACTGCAGAGATTATTCCGCTAACACTATTGCAGAGATTATTCTACTAACACTACTGCAGAGATTATTCCGCTAACATTACTGCAGATATTATTCCGCTAACATTACTGCAGAGATTATTCCGCTATCATTACTGCAAAGATTATTCCACTAACACTACTGCAGAGAATATTCCACTAACACTACTGCAGAGATTATTTCACTAACACTACTACATTTTAAGAGTGCAAATCCTGTGTTGACATTTGATGAGTTGTAAATAAGAGCTCAACGGTTGGCTGATTTTCGTTAGTGGTTCAATGTTTGCTCGACCCGTACTAGAGTGCATGGGTCAATGTTAGCTATACCCGTACTAGAGTGTATGGGTCAACGTTAGCTAGACCCGTACTAGAGTGTGTGGGTCAATGTTAGCTAGACCCGTACCAGAGTGTATGGGTCAATGTTAGCTAGACCCGTACTAGAGTGTATGGGTCAATGTTAGCTAGACCCGTACTAGAGTGTATGGGTCAATGTTAGCTAGACCCGTACTAGAGTGTGTGGGTCAATGTTAGCTAGACCCGTACTAGAGTGTATGGGTCAATGTTAGCTAGACCCGTACTAGAGTGTATGGGTCAACGTTAGCTAGACCCGTACTAGAGTGTATGGGTCAACGTTATCTAGACCCGTACTAGAGTGTATGGGTCAATGTTAGCTAGACCCGTACTAGAGCGCATGGGTCAATGTTAGCTAGACCCGTACTAGAGTGTATGGGTCAATGTTAGCTAGACCCGTACTAGAGTATATGGGTCAATGTTAGCTAGACCCGTACTAGAGTGTATGGGTCAACGTTAGCTAGACCCGTACTAGAGTGTATGGGTCAATGTTAGCTAGACCCGTACTAGAGTGTATGGGTCAACGTTATCTAGACCGTACTAGAGTGTATGGGTCAACTTTAGCTAGACCAGTACTAGAGTGTATGGGTAAATATAAGTTATATTTAATCGTGTTCATGATTTTATTCATTTACACTTTACAACAGACACTTACTATTTACAGCACGTCTCATATATAGATTTGCTTGCTACACGATGGTGACACGCATGTGGTAAATAATCCTTTTACTAACACACATAGTAAATCTGTCTCATCCAAACTCTTAGACTAGTTATTGGTGCTGTTAAGGACTTGAACTTATATTGTGCTTATATCGTTTGGAGAGTATTATGGTAGATGTTTTATTAAAGCTTTGATATTTTGTGACGTATTGTGCAAAACGGGATATGACGTATATGTCACAACTGTGTCATTGTTGGTGTGACAGTTGTGTTAGTGTGGCTGTGACAGTTGTCTCTTGTTTTGTATAGACATGTGTGTTAGTGTTGGTGTTACAGTTGTGTCAGTATTGGTGAGACAGTTGTGTTCGGTGTTGGTGTGACAGTTGTGTCATTGTTGGTGTGTCAATTATGTCAGTGTTGGTTTGACAGTTGTTTTCGGTTTGGTGTGACAGTTGTTTTAGATGTTGGTGTGACAGTTGTGTCAGTATTGGTGAGACAGTTGTGTTCGGTGTTGGTGTGACAGTTGTGTCATTGTTGGTGTGTCAATTATGTCAGTGTTGGTTTGACAGTTGTTTTCGGTTTTGGTGTGACAGTTGTTTTAGATGTTGGTGTGACAGTTGTGTCAGTGTTGGTGTGAAAACTATGCCAGTGTTGGTAGACAGTGTATTTCCATTTTTTATATTACCTTTTATCATTTAAGGATCCCCCATTCATAAATCTCCCTAGACTATTGTACCTTGTTTATACAGTTAGAAATTCCACTACATCCCACCACCACCACCCCCATCTACCTTCTTCCACCCATCTCCCTATTTCCCTCATACACTTAAAAGTACACACATTACTACTGGATACAGTGTTAAGTGTGTGTGTTAATGTTTGTGTGTTTGTGTGTGTGTATGTGTGTGTATGTGTGTGTGTGTGTGTCCCGGGACGTTGCTCCTTAAGACAAACGTTATATTTTTATTTTTGACATGACACCTTCCCTCTGACACCACGATATCTCCATGAGTGTTGATATAATTGCTAGTGCAATAATATGTGTAATAGTGTAATATTTAGTTTACTAGTACGCCTACTAGTGTAAAAGTTAGTGTAATATTTAGGGTAATAGTTAGTGTAATATGTAGTGCAATTGTTTAATAGTTAGTGTAATATTTATTGTAATAATTAGTGTAATAGTAAGTCTAATAATAGTTGGTGTAATAGGATAATAATTAGTTTAATATTGTAATAGTTAGTAACAGTTTAATAGTTAGTTTAGCAGTTAGTTTAACAGTAAGTTTAACAGTTAGTTTAACAGTTAGGTTAACAGTTAGTTTAATAGTTAATTTAATAGTTAGTTTAATAGTTAGTTTAACAGTCAGTTTAACAGTTAGTTTAATAGTTAATTTAACAGTTAGTTTAACAGTTAATTTAACAGTTAGTTTAATAGTTAGTTTAACAGTTAGTTTAATAGTTAGTTTAACAGTTAATTTAATAGCTAAGTTATACAGTTAGTTTAATCGTTAGTTTTTAATAGTTAGTGTAATACTATATTAGGGTAAAACTGCAGCCCACTACTGAGGGTTATACAATCTCTCATCAGTGTGCAATATCGTTGCCTGTTAATTATTGATTTGTAATAAATTGTTTGGCAGACAATGCAGGCAGTAAACAATGACGTGTAGTATGTGCACAGTGAGAGTCAGATATCAGTTTACTAATGATGGCTGTATTTTTGGTTTAGATTCTATGCAGTGGTTCTTAAGTGGTGGGAAACGGCTCCTTTCGAAAGAGGTTTGAATGGAGTTTCTTGACATTCGTGGAGTAATGGAGGTACAATCCGGAGACGTGTCTCACTCGTATAAATGCTTACATAAATTGGTTTACTATTTCATAAATCGCTAACCTGTTCCGTAAATTGCTTACCTCCCCTACTAGTCCCCGAGCCCGTCCCACCACGCACACCCATTCCCACCACGCTCACCCTATCCCACGCACATCCAGTCTCACCACCATACTCAGTCCCACCACGCACATCCAGTCCCATCACGCACACCCAGATCCACCACCCACAACAAGTCACACCACCATACCACGCCCCACCACGAACACCCAGTCTCACCACCATACCCAGTCCCACCACGCAAATCCAGGATCACCACGCACACCCAGTCCCAACATGCACACCCAGGATCACCACCATACCCAGTCCAACCACGCACACCCAGTCCCACCACGCACATCCAGTCCCACCACGCACACCCAGTCTCACCACCATATCCTGTCCCACCACGGACACCCAGTCTCACAACCATACCCGTCCAACAACGCACACCTAGTCCCACCACGCACACCCAGTCCCACCACGCTCACCCTGTCCCACCACGCTCACCCTGTCCCACCACACACACCAAGTCCCACCACGCACACCCAGTTCCACCACGCACACCCAGTACCACCACGCACACACTATCCCACCACGCTCACCCTGTCCCACCACGCATACCCAGTCCCACCACCATACCCAGCCCCACCACACTCAAGTCTCACCACCATACCCAGTCTCACCACCATACCCAGTCCCACCACCATACCCAGTCCCACCACCATACCCAGTCCCACCACGCACACCCAACCCCATCACACTCCAGTCTCACCACCNAGAATTTTATTAAAGTGTCCAAACAATGCCAGAATTTTTCACTCTTCGCAAAATCCACTATTTTTGGATTACACCCCCACCTCCCATGACGCCCTCCATCATGCTCAACCATGCACCCCACCATGATGCCCCACCATGATACCCCACCACGCACACCGAGCCCCACAACTCATCCAGTCTCACAACCATACTCAGTCTCACCACCATACCCAGTCCAACCACCATACCCAGTCCCACCACCATACCCAGTCCCACGACCATACCCAGTCCCACCACCATACCCAGTCCCACTACGCACACCCAGCCCCACCACTCTTCCAGTCTCACCACAACCTTTACCAAGTTCAACCACCCCTTAACCACCCAACCCACCCAGTCCCATCATAACCCATTAGATATATCTTCTTCTTCTATACATTAAGGGACCATGATCTATTTACTGATCATTCTTGCTCCTATGCATTTTAAAGGGGATTTGAAATGTTTCTGTGACTGGTGTTGATGAGGATATTTCACTGGTTGCAAGGCTACATAAGGAGGTAACAAAACTGGAGTCTGGAAGGCCTGAGGCAATAGACGCACATTTTTCAAGTGTTTTCAAATGTTCCTATTGGAACCTTGTCCCTGATTGTCTTTGGTAGGGATGAGTCGATCATGTACGGGCTTCTTGCTAATATGTGGCCGAAATGCCTGTCATGGCCTCTTTCCTGTCTATGGGGAGAATGACGATTTATTGATGTCTCTTTAGGCTTTCAAAGCAAGTTGAAACGCGTCAATAGGGTCAACTGTTTGTTAAACTCTGTGTTAGTCTATTCGCGTTAGTCAGCCAATATCTGAATGGATGAAGACGGTCCATACGTGATACGTGTCTGACGTGTGAAAGTAATCGATTCCTGGCTGAAGTTTGAAGGTGATCGACTCTATTTTTTAATACCTTGTTAATTGCTGAATTTTTTTAAAGACGCTGACCTTTATTGTGGTGGTGTAAATATCACGATTGTTGTAGTGCAGAAACCGTAATTTTGATAGTGTAAAGATGATGGTGGAAGTGTAAAGACAAGAATTGTTGTAGTGTAAAACAATGATTGTGGTAGTGTAAAGACTATGATTGGGGTAGTGTAAAGACAATGATTGTGGTAAGGTAAATACCATGATTGTGGTAGTGTAAAGAAAATTATTGTGGTACAGTAAAGACAATGATTGTGGAAGTGTGAAGGCCATGATTGTGGTTCTGTAAAGATAATGATTGTGGTAAGGTAAAGACAATGATTGTGGTAGTGTAAAGACTATGATTGTGGTACATGAAAGAAAATTATTGTAGAAAGTTAAAGACCATGAGTGTGGTAGTGTGAAGACCATGATTGTGGTAGTGTAAAGACAATGATTGTAGTAAGCTTGAGACAATGATTGTGGTAGTGTAAAAACCATGATCGTGGTAGTGTAAAAACCATGATCGTGGTAGTGTAAAAACCATGATCTGTAGAGAAGTGTTTAACCAGTTGGTGTGAACTAGATTGTCGTGAATTTTTGTTAGGGGGAGTTGTTAGTCCTTAGATCAGATCGTGAAGTTGGTTCGTTCTATTAAGCCTTACCGTTTGCCGAGTGTTTATTGTGTAGGGATATAAAAGGCAGGGTGTTATTTGATCGGTAGAAGAGGAGAAGAGATAGATAGAGAGGGAGTCAGAGGAGAGTTAGCGTGAAAATGCAAAAGCTAGTGTTATTTGAATAGGGGCAGCTCCTGTCATAATAAAGAATTGCTAAGTCACCTTATTGAAGGTTTGTTGTTGATTTTAAATGTGGACCAAGCATGGCTGTGTGACAGTGAGGTAGGGACCAAGCATGGCTGCGTGTTAGCGTAGTGTGGACCAAGCATGGCTGTGTTGACAGTGAAGTTTGATAACGGTGCCAGTTATGTAGAAGCATAGAAAGATTCGAATTACGGAACAGCGTTAAGAAAAGAGATGTAACATTTCGAAGCACACACATTCATTTAATAGGAAAGGTCGTAACATGTGTGAAGACCAAAAGAAAGAAGATCGTAACACTGGCGAGATATGTGATAGTGGATCTGGAGAGACGTGTTACACCACTGAGACTGTATGGAATTCTGAGCAGTTCAATATGATGTGATTGGGCAGTAGAAACTGATCAAGATCACAACAAGATGGCTACAACATCACTTGAACATCACAACAACATGGCTACAACACCACTTCAAAATCACAACAACATTGCTACAACATCACTTCAACATCACTACAACATCACAACAACATTGCTACAACATCACTTCAACATCCCTTCAACATCACAACAACATGACTACAACATCAGAACAACATCACTACAACATCCCTTCAACATCACAACAACATGACTACAACATCACAACAACATGACTACAACATCACAACTACATTACTACATCACACGGACCAGCACATACATGACACACAGTACACATGGGACACAAACGGCACACACGACACATGGGACACAAACGGCACACACGACACATGGGAAACAAAGGACACACAGGACACATGGGACACAAAGGACACACAGGTCACACAAAACGTTTGAATCACTTGAAGAGTAAAACTCATGAATGGTTCATATCTGCGGACATTTGAGGAAGTTGTTTCAAATCAATAAGAAAGATATTTTTGGATGACATATTTTCATGATTTTTTTTGGGGATAATATAGATGTTCTTGTCTCCCCCCCCCCAACCCCCAAAACAATCTCACTTTTTTAAAAGATTTTAACTTGAACTCTCCTCTTGATTGTATCATCGAGACTTCATGTTGAGCTTTGCATCGGGACACTCAGACTACCAACAGAAGCAGCCGTTGTATAAAAAGCAGACCTAACGTAAGAAACATACATGTGTAAGAAGCAGACATTTGTAATAAACAGAGTTGTTGTGAGAAACAGACAGCTGTAATTGAGGGACGGTTACCGAAGAGCAGAAGTTCCTGGGATGCTCCCTCGTGTGAGAAAAAAAAGTGTGTTCCTGACACTGCTAGTCCTGGTCCTGGTCCTGGTCACTACTTTATCATGTGAGTACTCACAGCATATCTAGATTTATTTACGAAGTTTACAAATAACTATCAAAGTATGACTTCAGTAAAGCAAAAAAAAAGTTAAAAAGCAAATTGCATAGGAGAAATTAAAAAAATAAATTAAAATTTATTTTTTTTAAAGGCTTCTTTTCAAGACAAGTTTAAACATATTAAAAGTAAAAATAATATAATTAAAATATCTTAAAATTTGTTACGCAAAAAAAAAAAGGTCAAAAAAAAAATCAACCTTGTTGAGTTTTTCGTATGTCCCAACAATATGGGGGATGTTCCAGATGTCACTACCATATTGGGTGGTTTAACATGTCACTATGGGGTTATTTCTTATGTCACTAGTATATGGGGAATTGTTCCAGATGTCAATATAATATGGGGTTTGTTTGATATGTCACTACCATATGCGGGTCGAATCAAAATTAAATACCCTATACGGTTGTTTCATGTCACTACAATATTGGCTTCTTTAATTTTTCACTACCATATAGGTTTGGTTTACATTTTACTCTTATATAGGGGAGCTTTCATATGGCACTACCATATGTGGTTGTTTAATGTGTCACTACCATATAGGTGTGGTTTACATTCCACTCTTATTTTGGGGTGCTTTCATATGTCACTACCATATGTGGTTGTTTAATGTGTCACTACCATATATGTGTGGTTTACATTTCACTCTTATATAGGGGAGATTTCATATGGCACTACCATATGTGGTTGTTTAATGTGTCACTACCATATAGGTGTGGTTTACATTTCACTCTTATATAGGGGAGCTTTCGTATGACACTACCATATGTGGTTGTTTAATGTGTCACTACCATATAGGTGTGGTTTACATTTCACTCTTATATAGGGGAGCTTTCATATGGCACTATCATATGTGGTTGTTTTATATACAAGGTTGAACTTGTTTTAAGGGATTTTTAAATTTTAAAATAATACATTCCATATGATTCCCTCCACACACACTTTTCTAGGTTTGACCAGTTATGGCTCCTATGGCTCAGTAATCTCTTGACACTGGCTCGCAAACTTGAACTAGGAGATTTGAAAGTTTAGAAACGTAACCGAGAAGATATGGAAGCTTAGAGACGTAAACTAGGAAAGTAGAAAAACTAAGAATCGTGAATTAGGCGATAGGTAACTATAGAGACACGAACAGGGAGATAGGCAAGCTAAGAAACGTGAATTAGGCGATAAGTAACCATAGAGACACGAACAGGGAGATAGGCAAGCTAAGAATCGTGAATTAGGCGATAGGTAACAATAGAAACACGAACAGGGAGATAGGCAAGCTAAGAAACGTGAAATAGGCGATAGGTAACCATAGAGACACGAACAGGGAGATAGGCAAGCTAAGAAACGTGAATTAGGCGATAGGTAACCATAGAGACACGAACAGGGAGATAGGCAAGCTAAGAAACGTGAATTAGGCGATAGGTAACCATAGAGACACGAACAGGGAGATAGGCAAGCTAAGAATCGTGAATTAGGCGATAGGTAACCATAGAGACACGAACAGGGAGATAGGCAAGCTAAGAAACGTGAATTAGGCGATAGGTAACAATAGAAACACGAACAGGGAGATAGGCAAGCTAAGAAACGTGAAATAGGCGATAGGTAACCATAGAGACACGAACAGGGAGATAGGCAAGCTAAGAAACGTGAAATAGGAAAACGTAGACACATTTACCAGGCAAGTAGGAAAACTTACAGAGGTGAACTAGGCAAGTAGGAAAACTTACAGAGGTGAACTAGGCAAGTAGGAAAACTTACAGAGGTGAAATAGGCAAGTAGGAAAACTTACAGAGGTGAACTAGGCAAGTAGGAAAACTTACAGAGGTGAACTAGGCAAGTAGGAAAAGTTAGAAACGTGAACTAGGCAAGTAGGCAAACATAGAGACGTGAATTAGACAAGTAGGAAAACTTAGAGACGTGAACTAGGCAAGTAGGAAAATTAGAGACGTGAACTAGGCAAGTAGGAAAACTAAGAAACGTGAACTAGGCAAGTAGGCAAACATAGAGACGTGAATTAGACAAGTAGGCAAACTTAGAGACGTGAAAAAGGCAAGTAGGAAAAATTAGAGACGTGAACTAGGCAAGTAGGAAAAATTAGAGACGTCAAGTAGGCAAACTTAGAGACATGAATTAGAAAAGTAGGATAACTTACAGTCGTGAATTAGGCAGTAGGAAAACTTAGAGACGTGAACTAGGCAAGTAGACAAACATAGAGACGTGAACTAGGCAAGTAGGCAAACTTAGAGACGTGAACTAGGCAAGAAGGCAAACTTAGAGACGTGAACTAGGAAAGTAGGAAAATTTAGAGATGTGAACTAGGTAAGTAGGAAAACTTAGAGACGTGTACTAGGCAAGTAGGCAAACTTAGAGACGTGAACTAGGAAAGTAAGAAAACTTAGAGTCGTGAACTAGGCAAAAAGCAAACTTAGAGACGTGAACTAGGAAAGTATGCAAACTTAGAGACGTGAACTAGACAAGTAGGCAAATTTAGAGACATGAACTAGCCAAGTAGGAAAACTTAGAGATGTGAACTAGGAAAGTAGGAAAACTTAGAGACGTGAACTAGACAAGAAGCAAACATAAAGATGTGAACTAGGCAAGTAGGAAAACTTAGAGACGTGAACTAGACAAGAAGCAAACATAAAGATGTGAACTAGGCAAGTAGGAAAACTTAGATACGTGAACTAGACAAGAAGCAAACATAAAGATGTGAACTAGGCAAGTAGGAAAACTTAGAGACGTGAACTAGACAAGAAGCAAACATAAAGATGTGAACTAGGCAAGTAGGAAAACTTAGATACGTTAACTAAGCAAACATAGAATCGTGAACTAGGCAAGTAGGAAAACTAAGAATCGTGAACTAGGCAGGTAGGCAAACTTAGAGACATGAACTAGGTAAGTAGGAAAGCTTAGAGACATGAACTAGGCAAGTATGCAAACCTAGGGACGTGACCTACTTCAATCCGCGGGTCTCCTGTGGGTGACCAAGGTAGGGTTTTGGAAGGTCTGTAAGTCTATTTTTTAAAGGCAAGAATATATTCTAAAAAAGTGAAGTTAACCTGTACTATTACAATAGGACCTAAACGGTTTTTTTTTCCAAAGAAGTGGCCCCGGTGTATGAAACGTTGACACGGTGTATGAAACCTGGCCCCGGTGTATGAAACCTTGACTCGGTGTATGAAACCTTGACCTGGTGTATGAAACCTTGACCCGGTGTATGAAACCTGGCCCCGGTGTATGAAACCTTATCCTGGTGTATGAAACCTTGACCCGGTTTATGAAACCTGGACCCGGTGTATGAAACAAGGACCCTGTGTATGAAACCTGGCCCCGGTGTATGAAACCTGGCCCCGGTGTATGAAACCTGGACCCGGTGTATGAAACCTGGCCCCGGTGTATGAAACCTTGACCCGGTGTAGGAAACCTGGCCCCGGAGTATGAAACNTTTATGAAACCTGGACCCGGTGTATGAAACAAGGACCCTGTGTATGAAACCTGGCCCCGGTGTATGAAACCTGGCCCCGGTGTATGAAACCTGGACCCGGTGTATTAAACCTGGCCCCGGTGTATGAAACCTTGAACCGGTGTATAAAACCTGGCCCCGGAGTATGAAACCTGGCCCGGTGTATGAAACCTGGCCCGGTGTATGAAACCTAGACCCGGTTTATGAAAACTGGACCCGGTGTATGAAACCTGGACCCTGTGTATGAAACCTAGCCCCGATGTATGAAACCTGGACCCGGTGTATGAAACCTTGACCCGGTGTATGAAACCTGGCCCCGGTGTATAAAACCTGGCCCCGGTGTATGAAACCTTGACCCAGTGTATGAAACCTGGCCATGGTGTATGAAACCCTGACCTCGTGTATGAAACCTGGACCCGGTGTATGAAACCTTGACCCGGTGTATGAAACCTGGACCCGGTTTATAAAACCTGGACCGGGTGTATGAAACCTTGACCCGGTGTATGAAACCTAAACACGGTGTATGAAACCTGGCACCAGTTTTCTGATACCTGGACCTGGTGTATGAAACCTTGACCCGGTGTATGAAACCTGGCCCCGGTGTATGAAACCTGGACCCGGTGTATGAAACCTGGACCCGGTGTATGAAACCTGGCCCCGGTGTATGAAACCTGGACCCAGTGTATGAAACCTTGCTCCGGTGTATGAAACCTGGACCCGGTGTATGAAACATGGACCCGGTGTATGAAACCTGGCCCCGGTGTATGAAACCNGTGTATGAAGCGTGGCCTCGGTGTATGAAACCTGGCCCCGGTGTATGAAACCTGGACCCGGTGTATGAAACCTGGACCCGGTGTATGAAACCTGGACCCGGTGTATGAAACCTGGCCCAAGTGTATGAAACCTGGATCCAGTGTATGAAACCTGGCCCCGGTGTATGAAACCTGGACCCGGTGTATGAAACCTTGTCTCAGTGTATGAAACCTGGACCATGTGTATGAAACCTTGTCCTGGTGTATGAAACCTGGACCCGGTGTATGAAACCTTGTCCCGGTGTATGAAACCTGGACCCATTGTATGAAGCCAGGCCCCGGTGTATGAAACCTGGACTAGGCGTATGAAACCTGGACCCGGTTAAGTCCTAGTATATTCATCTATAATACACCAGCAAACGTCAAACACCATCACGGGTCAAACACCACGCTGCTATTAATAGATACGCCAGATTGTAGTTCAATAGTGAGTTCACTAGTGAGCAAAGTATAATTCCCCATAACTACGCTATGTATGATATATATTTCTTTTAAATATCGCTATTTCGGAAATGAAATCGTCTCAATTTAAGTATTGTGTCAAAAACGTTCAGTTTAAAAGTGGTTGGGACATCAGAATATTAATATAGTTCATGGGCGTGAAAAGTGTGCAGTGACGTATCCTTGGGGAAGGGGTCTAGCAAATATTGAGATTCTTTTAAATGTGTGTTACTTGAGTTCATGTTTTGTCGAGTAACTTTACTAGATGGGAAGTTCGCGCATGCGCGCTATATCTAATTTTTGTTATTTCAGATTATGCCCGCATGATGACGTTCAAGTTTGAACCAGTTCAACAGACATTTTATAAACTTTCCCTTGGGGATTATAACACCTCTGTACGAAATGAAACATCAGTCTACGCCCCAAATAATGACACCCTCACTTCTCGCAACACTTCCCCTAACACAGCTCAAAGCACCACTCCTGTCACCGCCTACAGCACCCCACCTGCCGCGACGACACCGTCCACAACGGTGGCTCGGCGCTATTTGATCACGTGTGGTGAGTACGGCCAATTGGGAAACGCCATGTTTCAATACGCAGGCCTCCTGGGCGTAGCAAAGACGAACGACAGGGTGCCAGTGATACGCCCACAGTATAAGCTTACTAGCATTTTCAAACTCAGCCACGTGAGAGATGTGGGGAGCGACCACACCTTTCAAGTTGTGAGTGAGGCTGCCTACGGGAGGTACGACACCAGTCTAGAAAGTCTGCCACCAGCAGACATTCTTTTGTCTGCCTACCTCCAATCGTACAAATATTTCCACAAAAATGCGGAAGTCGTCCGACAAGAATTTACATTTCAAGATCATATTAAACAAGAAGCAGACGATCTCATGGCGTCACTTAAGCCGGTTATCAAAGAGCGCCTTCCGGTCGGAGTTCATGTTCGCAGAGGTGATAAACTTCTAGATAAAGACAGATCGCAAGGAGACTTGGTAGCCTCGGACTCATACTTTGAGAAAGCTTTTCATGACATGCGCACACGACATGGTGACGTTGTCTTTCTCATTGCTACAGACGATGTAACATGGTGTCAAAATACTTTCGGGAACAAGTCGGACGTCATAATACTACCCCCTAAGTCTCGTGAGGTAACTGTATCATTATTATTTTTTTAATTGAATTTATTAATTTTGAAACTGAAATGGTTGCTGGGATTTTGTTTCAACATTTAAGTTTGTTTGATTTAGGCTGTCAAGTATTTATTTACCTAAGGAGTTGGAAATAGTTTGTTCAGAGGGACGCATGGGAACACATACGTTGGCTTGCCACTATACATGAGGAAAACAGGATTCAGGGGAAGCTATATATAGGTAAACATGATGTAGGTGAAGATATAAAGGAGAAACATAATCCAGGCGACGCTAAATGGGGAAAAACATGACCTAGGGGGACGCTATACAATTGGAAACATGATTTAGGTGATGCTATACAATGGGAAACTTGATTTATGTGATGCTATACGATGTACAAATGATCAATGGGACGCTGTACTAGAATAAACAGGATTTAGGCAAAGCTATGCTGGGGTAACCGTGATCTACGAATCACTATACAATCACGTTAGAGTCGAGATATTGGACAGAAGACGGTTTAGGTTTTGTGACATTTCATTGGTTTCATTGATTTCTTTTTTTTACCTTTCTTGTCTAAAATTGACCTTGATTGTTTCATGTAGCCTTAGAAAGTTTACTGTTCAGAAATGAAATCAGTCGTGATAAGGAGTATGCAAAAACAACAAAACAATCAATATGGATACAAGTATAATACAATCAATATAGAAACATGTATAACACAATCAATTTAGAAACATGTATAGCACAATCAATATAGAAACATGTATAACACAATCAATATAGAAACAGGTATAACACAATCAATTTAGAAACATGTATAACAAAATCAATATAGAAACATGTATAAAACAATCAATTTAGAAACATGTATAACACAATCAAAATAGAAAAATGTACAACACAATTAATATAGAAAAAACTTCACAATGAGCTACAAATAAAAAAGTTCATTTGTTGTTTTGTTTTTGAAAATTTTTAGTTCTCATGTAAGCGAAAGATTTTGTAATGCATACATTCATTTTGAGATGTATACACCCATTTTGAGATGTATACACCCATTTTGAGATGTATACACACATTTTGTGATGTAAAAATCCATTTTGTGATGTAGACATACACCCATTTTGTGATGTATACACACATTTTGAGATGTATACACACATTTTGTGATGTAAACATCCATTTTGTGATGTATACATACACCCATTTTGTGATGTATACATACATTTTGTGATGTAAACATCCATTTTGTGATGTATGCATACACCCATTTTGAGATGTATACACACATTTTGTGATGTATACACAAATTTTGAGATGTATACACACATTTTGTGATGTAAACATCCATTTTGTGATGTATACATACACCCATTTTGTGATGTATACATACATTTTGTGATGTAAACATCCATTTTGTGATGTATGCATACACCCATTTTGAGATGTAAACACACATTTTGGGATGTAAACATCCATTTTGTGATGTATACATACACCCATTTTGTGATGTATACACCCATTTTGAGATGTATGCACACATTTTGTGAAGTATACACCTATTTTGAGATGTATGCACACATTTTGTGATGTAAGCATCCATTTTGTGATGTATACATACACCCATTTTGTGATGTATACACCCATTTTGAGATGTAAACATCCATTTTGTGATGTATGCATACACCCATTTTGAGATGTAAACACACATTTTGTGATGTAAACATCCATTTTGTGATGTATACATACACCCATTTTGTGATGTATACATACATTTTGTGATGTAAACATCCATTTTGTGATGTATGCATACACCCATTTTGAGATGTAAACACACATTTTGGGATGTAAACCTCCATTTGTGATGTGTACACCCATTTTGAGATGTATACACACATTTTGTGATGTAAACACACATTTTGTGATGTAAACACCTATTTTGTGATTTATACACACATTTTGTGATGTATACACACATTGTGTGATGTAAACATCCATTTTGTGATGTAAACACACATTGTGTGATATATAAACCCATTTTATGATTTAAACACCCATTTTGTGAGGCAAACATCTATTTTCTGGGGTACTTTCCATTATGTGACGTACATGTTCATTTTGTGACGTAAAAGTCCATTTTGTGAGTTACATGCCCATCATTCAAATTAATAGTTTTAATATTTTTGAGGAAATCCCTTGAGCTCACAGGAGAAGTAATAAAATGAAAAAAAACGGTAGGACACAAAAACTAAGGAATGGCACGGCTTTGAAAGTTAGCAGTAATTAATGTTAAGAACTTCAGCACAGCAACCATTTGGGAATCTGCGTGACACAATAATAGTACATATTATCTTCTCCTTTTGTAGGATTTTTGATTGAATGAATACCCATATAGCGCTAGGTATCCATGTTATGTTAGCATGCTCACTGCGCTCTTAGTGATGGCATCCGGGGCGTCGCCGGGGTTGTCAGAATGATTCATTGTTTGGATGTTTGCCTCCTGTAGGAGACGCCATCTCCAGGTTTGAATGTAGAGTTTCCTTCCCTTAGATGAGTTGCCGACCAAGGTTAACGAGTCTCATCTACTCAAGGCGCTGGTGAGGTTTCTTAGCTTGACTGGGCTTTAGGAATTGAACTCCCGACCACCAACTTGAGATTGCTCAGTTTAGACAACTGGGCCACCCAGCACTCAGGTTCAAGGGAGGCGTATTAGTGTGTCGGATATAATAACTAATGGCGTGGTGTGTCGAGTATAATTACAAATGGCGTGGTGTGTCGGGTATAGTTACTAATGGCGTGGTGTGTCGTGTAGAGTTACTAATGGCGTGGTGTGATGGGTATAATTAATAATGGCGCGATGTGTAGAAAATGATTACTAATGGCGTGGTATGTCAGATATAATTACTATTGGTGCAGTGTTTCAGGTATAATTACTTTTTGCGTGGTGTGTCGGGTAAAATTACTAATTGGGCGGTGTGTCGGGTATAATTACTAATGGCGTGGTGTGTCGGGTATAATTACTACTGGCGGGCTGTGTCGGGTATAATTACTAATGGCGTGGTGTGTCGGGTATAATTACTAATGGCGTGGTGTGTCGGGTATAATTACTACTGGATTACTAATGGCGTGGTGTGTCGGGTATAATTACTACTGGCGGGCTGTGTCGGGTATAATTACTAATGGCGTGGTGTGTCGGGTATAATTACTAATGGCGTGGTGTGTCGGGTATAATTACTACTGGTGGGCTATGTCGGGTATAATTACTAATGGCGTGGTGTGTCAGGTATAATTACTTATGGCGTGGTGTGTCGGGTATAATTACTAATGGCGAGTTGTGTCAGGTATAATTTTTATTGGTGCAGTGTGTCGGGTATAATTAATAATGACATGGGGAGGTCGGGTATGATTACTATGGGCGTGTTGTGTCGGGTATAATTACTAATGGCGCGGTGTGTCGGGTATTATTACTAATTGCGTGGTGTGTCGTGTATAATAATTAATGAAGTGGTGTGTCAGGTATAATTACTAATGCCGCAGTGTGTCGGGTATAATTACTAATGCGCAGAGTGTCGGTTATAATTACTAATGGCGTGGTGTGTCGGGTATAATTACTATTGGCGCATTGTGTTGGGTATAATTACTAATGGCGTGGTGTGTCGGGTATGATTACTAATGACGTGGTGTGTCGGGTATAATTACTATTTGCACAGTGTGTCGGTTATAATTACAAATGGCGCGTTGTGTCGGGTATGATTACTAATGACGTGGTGTGTCGGGTATAATTACTATTTGCACAGTGTGTCAGGTATAATTACTAATGGTGTGGTGTGTCGGGTATTATTACTAATGGCGCGATGTATCGGGTATAATTACTTATGGTGTGGTGTGTCGTTTATAATAACTATTGGCGTGGTGTGTCTTGTATAATTACAAATCGCGTTGTGAAAGATGAATTGGGAAACAAAAAGTAACCTGATGTGTAGCATTGTGATCAATCCAAAAAAGACCAATGCCCCCACCGAGGGGACCAACTTTAGGTAAATAGATAGTTCAGCACAGTGAGTTAAATTACTGCACTTGGTGGGGTGACACAGTTGAACCCGCTTATCTCGACCTCGGTTAAGTCACCAACCCTTTTATGTCAACGTGTTGGACGTGGAACCGCCAAATTCTCTCTTTGTCTTAGCATAATAACCTCGGTTATGTAGATTATTTTATGTGGCCAAACCCTGATATCTCGAGCACAAAAGACGGCCAAATTTCCCTTTAAGCCTCAGTTATCTTGATCCCCATGACCAATGACCGGCTTTCAACAACAGAAACGTGCCTACTTGAAAATTTGTATTTAATTGATTATGAAATGACAATATTGTTTTCCGCGCAATTAACTTGACACAGCAAGAAGCGAGGAGCGAGAAGCTTGCAAACAAAAGAGAGGGGTCACAGCACATGTTCTATTTATAGCGAGCCCACTTGTTGCTTAAAACTTAAAAGGTTTGCACGCGTTTTTACAGTTTGATTTTTTTAAAGACAATATCCGCCTTTGACTAAAACGAACTGGCGAATCCTGAGCAAGAGAAAATAAAAACTCGTAAATCCGGAGCTGAAAAGTATTTAGCCTCATGAATCCGGAATTCTACGATAATCCGGAAAATATGCACCACACATATGGCGTGTTTGATTAGCATTTATAAACGCACATGGTGTACATAAAGATATTTCAAGCACATGTTAATATATTGTCACCATATTGGTTTTTCGTTAATCTCTGTCATTGGTTATCTCGACGCTTTTTGGCAAACCACTAGGCCATCGACATAACCGGGTTCTACTGTAATAGTATGGCAGTGAAGTCTTGGGGCTAGAGTCATCAAAATGGGAGCTGGGGTACTAAGGGTTTCACAAATAAATTACTGCTGCGGGCACCATTTATGACACCATGTTGTTGAACTAAGGGTTTAGCCAGTTACCGGAGAGTGTGTGTCCATCTGTATTGTTGTGACAGTGGAAAAAGTGCCTAGAGCTCACAGATCTGATTTTGAAATGTTCAATGAGTAGAAGCAGGGATACAAGCTATGTTTTTTTGTAGTTTGTGTAATACATTAAAATGGCGGGGGGGGGGAGGGATTGAGAGACAGTAGAAACGATGCTTGAAAGTATTTGAAAATCCTTTAAATGAACGTCATTTTTGTTCTTGGGTATATTTCTAACTGTGTGTCAAATTCTTCCGAAGGTCCA
>CAXITT010000317.1:529244-546097 GCA_964033795.1 Lymnaea stagnalis | reverse complement strand
TTGATATATGACCCCTTATTTGGTGAGTTAATAATGTTATTTGATATATGACCCCTTATTTGGTGAGTTAATAATGTTATTTGATATATGACCCCTTATTTGGTGAGTTAATAATGTTATTTGATATATGACCCTTTATTTGGTGAGTTAATAATGTTATTTGATATATGACCCTTATTTGGTGAGTTAATAATGTTTTTTGATATATGACCCCTTATTTGGTGAGTTAATAATGTGATTTGATATATGACCCCTTATTTGGTGAGTTAATAATGTTATTTGATATATGACCCCTTATTTAGGTGAGTTAATAATGTTATTTGATATATGACCCCTTTTTGATGAGTTAATAATGTTATTTGATATATGACCCCTTATTTGGTGAGTTAATAATGTGATTTGATATATGACCCCTTATTTGGTGAGTTAATAATGTTATTTGATATATGACCCCTTATTTGGTGAGTTAATAATATTATTTGATATATGACCCCTTATTTGATGAGTTAATAATGTTATTTGATATATGACCCTTATTTGGTGAGTTAATAATGTTTTTTGATATAGGACCCCTTATTTGGTGAGTTAATAATGTGATTGATATATGACCCCTTATTTGGTGAGTTAATAATGTTATTTGATATATGACCCCTTATTTGGTGAGTTAATAATGTTATTTGATATATGACCCCTTATTTGGTGAGTTAATAATGTTATTTGATATATTACCCCTTATTTGGTGAGTTAATAATGTTATTTGATATATGACTCCTTATTTGGTGAGTTAATAATGTTATTTGATATATGACCCCTTTTTGATGAGTTAATGATGTTATTTGATATATGACCCCTTATTTGGTGAGTTAATAATGTGATTTGATATATGACCCCTTTTTTGGTGAGTTAATAATGTTACTTGATATATGACCCTTTATTTTGTGAGTTAATAATGTTATTTGATATATGACCCTTATTTGGTGAGTTAATAATGTTATTTGATATATGACCCCTTATTTGGTGAGTTAATAATGTTATTTGATATATGACCCTTTATTTTGTGAGTTAATAATGTTATTTGATATATGACCCCTTCATTGGCGAGTTAATAATTTTATTTTATATATGACCCCTTACTTTGTGAGTTAATAATGTTATTTGGTATATGACTCCTTATTTGGTGAGTTAATAATGTTAGTTGATATATGACTCTTTACTTTATGAGTTAATAATGTTATTTGATATATGACTCTTTACTTGGTGAGTTAATAATGTTATTTAATATATGACCCCTTATTTGGTGAGTTAATAATGTTATTTGATATATGACACCTTATTTTGTGAGTTAATAATGTTATTTGATATATGACCCTTATTTTGTGAGTTAATAATGTTACTTGATATATGACTCTTTACTTGGTGAGGTTATAATTTTATTTGATATATGACTCTTTACTTTGTGAGTTAATAATTTTATTTGATATATGACTCTTTACTTGGTGAGTTAAAATTTTTATTTGATATATGACTCTTTACTGGGTGAGTTAGAATTTTTATTTGATATATGACTCTTTACTGGGTGAATTAAAATTTTTATTTGATATATGACTCTTTACTGGGTGAGTTAAAATTTTTATTTGATATATGACTCTTTACTTGGTGAATTTATAATGTCATGGGATGTATGACTCTTTAGACGCAAGATCAGAATATTAATATTACAAATAATGTTCTAAAAAGAAAAAAAACAGACATCTTTATTTTCAGAAGTTATCTGCGGCCCTCGGTTTCGAGGAAAACAAATTTGACCTCGTACTCATAAAGTGTATGACAGCACTGGATTAAAGAATATTTGCCATTACAACAATTTGAGAATCCGATTATTAAGTCTTACCAGACGTACTCTGGTGTTTATTCAATTGTTAATCACATACTTTGTATATAGTCGCTCTGTAATACACATTATATATGAAACAAATATTTTATAAATGATAAATATATAAGTAACACCATGAGGTAAAGAATTGAGTAACACCTTTTTTGAGAGTTTGACGTTCATGTTGACATACAGAATTGAGGCAGAGAATGAATAAAAAATCTTTTGATTTAACTGACGTAAGCGATAAAGTATGACTTTGCCTCCCTTATGTTTAAAGTAAGACTTTGTCTACCCTTTGATTAAAGTAAGACTTTGTCTACCCTATGTTTAAAGTAAGACTCTTCTACCTATGTTTAAAGTAAGACTTTGTCTACCCTATGTTTAAAGTAAGACTCTTCTACCCTATGTTTAAAGTAAGACTTTGTCTACCCTATGTTTAAAGTAAGACTTTGTCTACCCTATGTTTAAAGTAAGACTTTGTCTACCCTATAGTTAAAGTATGGCTTGGCCTCCCCTATGGTTAAAGTAGTACTTAGCCTACTCTATGTTTATTTTAAGACTTTGTCTACAATGCAGATTAAGTAATACTTTGTGTTATGGTGGACTAGCGGACTGGACCGTACCGATAGCCAGCCAAGGAAACAACGCGCATGCGCAGAGAGACTGGAGGGATTGTGTGTGTTTATGAACCGTGTTCCGGAGGCAAGCAGGAAAATCAACATCTGATTGAAAACTTGAATTTATGTATATATATTTTACTTGTTTGAAATAAACACATTGAAAACATAACAAAATAGTGGCCAGTATAAACATAACAGTGTGGTATCGACCAGCATCAACAAAACAGTATGATGATCAGTATTAACTCAATACAAAACTCAGTACAACTCAGTACAACCGAGTGATAGTTTGATACGCACGAGTGACTTCAAGGGATGGGGGAAGCAAATACACAATGGAGTCAGATCTGACCCAAGCTGACATTATCCAGAAGCTCATACGGCAGAACGAGTTACTTTTGAAACTGGCAACAGGTAATACGGCTACTAATATGAAGTTTACACATTTCAATAGTAACGAGGAAACGTTCACAGACTACTACGCTAGATACGTGACCTTCGTGTTGGCAAATAATGTGCCAAAGGAAAGGCAGGCACACATTTTTTTAACAAGCCAGACGCCGGAGCTGCATACAATTTTATCAAACATCGTACAACAAAAAGAACAACCACAAAATTTAAATGACTTGAACATAGAAGAAATATATAGAATAATGATGGATCAATTTGATCCCACCAAATATGTAATCAGAGAAAGGTTCAAATTTTTGTCTGATTCTAGTAGAAAACCGGGGGAAACAATCAAAGAATTGGCAGCTAGGATCAGACAGGATGCAGCGACTTGTGAGTTTAGGAATATCAAAAATCCTCTAGATGAAGCTTTACGAACAAGATTCATGTGCTGTGTAAAGAATGAGGCAGTATTGAAAATTTTGTTTCGGATGAAGGACACTGAACTGTCTTTTAACAAGGCAGTAGAAATAGCTGTTGAAACAGAGGAGGCAGCGAGATGTGCCAAAAAAACAGTCCATGAAGATTATCCTATCAATAAAATTCAGACACAAAGAAAGAAGCAACATCAGAGAGCAGACAAATTTTGTCCATCTCAAAGACAGGATTTTAGGAGTGGAACTTGTGGCAGGTGTGGAGTAAGAGGCCATAAAGGAAATGTCTGCAGGTACAAAGACGTGATCTGCCGCTTTTGCCACAAGAGAGGACATCTAGAAAGAGTTTGTCTAAATCAGTTTACAGATCAGACCAACAGACCCAGGAGTCCTTGCTAAAGAGTCACTTAAAGATTCTACTGTGTCTACAGTAATGAGATATTGTCAAGAGGGCTGGCCGTCCTCTACAAACAAAGAACACTTGAACAAGGAGGCAGCTAATATAGCAGCTTTTAAAAATATTCAAGACTCAATCTCCGTGGAATCGAATTGTCTTTTTTATGGTTCAAGAGTTGTGGTACCAAAAATACTACAAGCTCAAGTTCTCCAAATCCTGCATACAGGACATTTTGGAATCGAGCGGATGAAACAGTTAGCAAGATCATCTGTATAATGGCTAGGACTAGATACTCAAATCATGGAGATAGGTTGAACATTCCAGGCATGTGCAGAACAGGCCAGAGACCCAACCAAAGCAAGTATCCACCCATGGATGTTGCCAGAAACACCCTGGAGTCGAGTGCATATTGATCATGCCATTAACTTTAAGGGATCACATTGGCTGGTGGTGATAGATGCTTATTCAAAGTACCCGTGTATCCACAGGACAGCATCTACGTCGACCATAGCCACCATTGATCTTCTGGAGGAATATTTTTCTCATTTCGGCTATCCACACATCATCAGATCTCAAAGGCCACGTCGAGCATCATTGTTACTGGACTTGTAATTGTTCGGGGAGGTGTTATGGTGGACTAGCGGACTGGACCGTCCCGATAGCCAGCCAAGGCAACAGCGCGCATGCGCAGAGAGACTGGAGTGAGTGTGTGTGTTTATGAACCGTGTTCCGGACGTAAACAGAAAGTCAACACCTGATTGAGAACTTGTATATATGTATATTTAATATGTTTATGTTACTTGTTTGAAAACAAAACAATGAAAACATATCACTTTGCATACTCTATGGTTAAAGTAAGACTCTGTTTACCCTCTGGTTAAAGTAAGATTCTGTTTACCCTCTTTTTAAAGTACGACTCTGTTTACCATCTGGTTAAAGTAAGACTCTGTTTACCCTCTGGTTAAAGTAAGATTTGGCCTACTCTATGGTTAAAGTAACACTTTATCTTCTCCTTGGTTAAAGTAAGACTTTTTCGACACATTGGTTAACGGAAGACGTGTCTACCTGATGGTTCAAATGTTTTATTTTGGGAAAAAAATTACATAATACGTGACACTTAATATGTACAGTCATACAGTGCATGAACCAGCAATGAAACTTTAATTGTGTCATGTTTACTTCCAGGTCCATCTCTGCCTGCTGTCCATCTGTCGTCACGTGATCATGTCCGTGGGAACCTTTGGCTGGTGGGGTGGCTGGCTTGCTGGCGGTGACGTCATCTACTACAAATACCAGGTGCGAGACGGAAGTCCCAGGGCTGAACTGTTCAACATCACTGACTTTTTCTTACCACAGTGGAGGAGCATTGGTGACTAGACAAAATCACTGACTTTGTCTTACCAAAGTGGAGGGGCATTGGTGACTAGTCAACATCACTGACTTTGTCTTAACCCAAAGGAGGGGCTTTGGTGACTAGTCAACAACACTGACTTTGTCTTAACGCAATGGAGGAGCTTTGGTGACTAGTCAACAACACTGACTTTGTCTTAATAAAAATGGAGTGGCTTTGGTGAATAGTCAACATCACTGACTTTGTCTTAACCCAATGGACGAGCTTTGGTGACTAGTCAACAACACTGACTTTGTCTTAACACAATGGAGGGGCTTTGGTGACTAGTCAACAACACTGACTTTGTCTTAACACAATGGAGGAGCTTTGGTGACTAGTCAACATCACTGAATTTATGTTAACACAATGGAGGAGCTTTGGTGACTAGAGAACATTACTGACTTTGTCTTAACACAATGGAGGGGCATTGGTGACTAGTAAAAATCACTGACTTTGTCTTAACACAAAGGAGGAACTTTGGTGACTAGTCAACATAACTGACTTTGTCTTAACACAATGGAGGAGCATTGGTGACTAGTCAACATCACTGACTTTGTTTTAACACAATGCAGGAGCTTTAGTTACTAGTCAACATCACTCACTTTGTCTTAACACAATGGAGGAGCTTTGGTGACTAGACAACATTACTGACTTTGTCTTAACACAATGGAGTAGCTTTGGTGACTAGTCAACATCACTGACTTTGTCTTACCACAATGGAGGAGCTTTGGTGGCCAGACAACATCACTGACTTTGTCTTAACACAATGGAGGAGCTTTGGTGTCTAGTCAACATCACTGACTTTGTCTTAACACAATGGAGGAGCTTTGGTGACTAGTCAACATCACTGACTTTGACTTAACACAATGGAGGGGCTTTGGTGACTAGACAACATTACTGACTTTGTCTGAAAACAATGAAGGAGCATTGGTGACTAGTCAACATCACTGACTTTGTCTTAACACAATGGAGGGGCATTGGTGACTAGTAAAAATCACTGACTTTGTCTTAACACAAAGGAGGAACTTTGGTGACTAGTCAACATAACTGACTTTGTCTTAACACAATGGAGGAGCATTGGTGACTAGTCAACATCACTGACTTTGTTTTAACACAATGCAGGAGCTTTAGTTACTAGTCAACATCACTCACTTTGTCTTAACACAATGGAGGAGCTTTGGTGACTAGACAACATTACTGACTTTGTCTTAACACAATGGAGTAGCTTTGGTGACTAGTCAACATCACTGACTTTGTCTTACCACAATGGAGGAGCTTTGGTGGCCAGACAACATCACTGACTTTGTCTTAACACAATGGAGGAGCTTTGGTGTCTAGTCAACATCACTGACTTTGTCTTAACACAATGGAGGAGCTTTGGTGACTAGTCAACATCACTGACTTTGTCTGAAAACAATGGAGGAGCATTGGTGACTAGTCAACATCACTGACTTTGTCTTAACACAATGGAGGGGCTTTGGTGACTAGTCAACATCACTGACTTTGTCTTAACACAATGGAGGGACTTTGGTAACTAGTCAACATCACTGACTTTGTCTTAACACATTGGAGGAGCTTTGGTGACAAGTCAACATCACTGACTTTGTCTTAACACAATGGAGGGGCTTTGGTGACTAGTCAACATCACTGACTTTGTCTTAACACAATTGGGGGGCTTTGGTGACTCGTCAACATCACTGACTTTGTCTTACCACAATGGAGGGGCATTTGTGACTAGTTCAGATCACTGACTTTGAAGTAGCCCTCTCTTCCTGTGCCAGTTAGCCTACTTTGTTCATCATGTGGTAAATGTGTGATTAACCTGTTTGTGTTGAGAAGGAGAGAACATTTTTAAAATAATTTAATTTTTGTGCAAATTTATTTGGCTTAAATGTTGTGTGGACTTTGACCAGAAGTGGGTTCAAATATTGATGTCCTGACAGAATGTTAGATCTTTGAATAGAGTCACATCAATTAAAGTCTATTATTTCAAGAGGAAATGTTATGTCTTCGAATAGACTCACATCCATTTGTGTCAGCTATACTAGCAGAATATGTTACATCTTGAAATAGACTCAGAGTCATTATGTGTCCAATATGTTAAAAGACAATGGTCAATCCGGCTCATGGACGTAAAAGTACAGAACGGCTTGAGAGCTTCATTACTTTGTTGAGGTTGAAAGAATAATAAACTTCTGTTGAATAAGACAATGACCGTCAGAGAGAAGCATTGGGGCCTACAGAAAATGACGGTCACGGGGAAACATTGTGATCTAGAGACAATGACCTTCACAGTGAAAAATTGTGGTCTAGAGAAAATGACCGTCAAATGAAAACATTGAAGTATAGGGACAACGACGGTCACAGTGAAACATTGTCGTGTAGAGACAATGACTTTACAGTGAAACATTGTGGTCCAGAGACAATAACCTCAGAGGGAAACATTGTGGTCTACAGACACTGATGGTCACAGTAAAACTTTTGAGTCTTGACACAATGACCGTAATAGGTAAATATTGTGGTCGAGAGACAATGACGGTCACAGTGAAACAATGTGGTCTAAAGACGATGACGGTCACAGTGACACGTTGTGGTCTGGAGACAATGACCATCACAGTGAAATATGGTATTCTAGAATCAATGACGGTCACAGGGCAACACTAAGGTCTAGACACAATTACCGTCACAGGAAAACATTGTGGTCTAGAGACACTGACGGTCACCGTGAAACATTGTGGTCTTAAGACAATGACAGTCACAGTGAAACATTGTGGTCTAAAGACAATGATAGTCACAGTGAAACATTGTGATCTAAAGACAATGACAGTCACATGAAACATTTTGGTCTAGGAACAATGACCATCACAGTCAAACATTGGGTTCTAGAGACAATGACCTCACAGGGAAACATTGGGGGTCTAGAGACAATGACCTCACAGGGAAACATTGGGGGTCTAGAGATAATGACCTCACAGGGAAACATTGGGGGTCTAGAGACAATGACCTCACAGGGAAACATTGGGGGTCTAGAGACAATGACCTCACAGGGAAACATTAGGGGTCTAGAGACAATGACCTCACAGGGAAACATTGGGGGTCTAGAGACAATGACCTCACAGGGAAACATTGGGGGTCTAGAGACAATGACCTCACAGGGAAACATTGGGGGTCTAGAGACAATGACCGTCACATGGAAACATTCGGGCCTAGAGACAATGACCTCACAGAGAAACATTGGGGGTCTAGAGACAATGACCTCACAAGGAAACATTGGGGGTCTATAGACAAAAACCTTGAAAGGGAAAAATTGTGGTCTAGACACAATGACCGACAAAGGGAAACATTGTGGTGTAAAGACAATGACGGTCACAGAGAACATTGTGGTCTAGGGAAAATGACCTTCACAGTTAAACATTGTGGTCTAGATATGATGACCTCATGGGGAAGTTGGGAAACATTGGGGTCTAGAGACAATGACGGTCACAGGGAAATATTGTGGTCTAGAGACAATGACTGTTACAGTGTAACATTGTGGTCTAGAGACTATGACCTTCACAGTGAAACATTGTGGTCTAGATTCTATGAAGGTCACAGTGTAACATTGTGGTCTAGAGACTATGATCGTGACAGAGTAACATTGTGGTCTAGAGACTATGATGTTCAGTATACCAGTTTGGCCTAAGAACCATGACTCCCAATGAAACTGCCTTTCATAAAAAAAAAAAAAAACATTAGGGGAAAGAACTCCATATAATGAATGTGTCAATATTGATTCGATTTGCGTTCATACTAGCCTCCCTTGCTTTTGCAAATATCTTCATTAAGGGTGATGTCAAGAAATATTTCCAATACATAAAAGTACATTTTAAAAAAAAAACTTTTCAAGGTGTCAATGTTTTTTCCGTGATTGTTAAAAATAATTTTTGTATCACTACAATATTTTTCACAAGTATTTTCTTTGCCCGTGGATCGTACAGCCAATGAACAACTGGAATAGTTGAATCTGTTGTGTATAGGACTGCCACTAGACAACTGGAATAGTTGAATCAGTTGTGTATAGGACAATCACTAAAAAACTGGAATAGTTGAATCTGTTGTATATAGGACTGCCACTAGACAACTGGAATAGTTAAATCTGTTGTGTATAGGACTGCCACTAGACAACTGGAATGGTTGAATCTGTTGTGTATTGGACTGCCACTAGACAACTGGAATAGTTAAATCTGTTGTGTATAGGACTGCCACTAGACAACTGGAATAGTTGAATCTGTTCTGTATAGGACTGTAACGAGACAACTGGAATATTTGAACCTGCTGTGTATTGGACTGCCACTAGACAACTGGAAAAGTTGAATCTGTTGTGTATATGACTGCCACTAGACAACTGGAATAGCTGTATCTGTTGTGCATAAGACTGCCACTAGACAACTGGAATAGTTGAATCTGTTGTGTATAGTACAACTGGAATAGTTGAATCTTTTGTGTATAGGACTGCCACTAGATAACGGAATAGTTGAATCTGTTGTGTATAGGACTGCCACTAGACAACTGGAATAGTTGAATCTGTTTTGTATAGGACTGCCACTAGACAACAGGAATAGTTGAATCTGTTGTTTATAGGACTGCCACTAGACAACTGGAATAGTTGAATCTGTTGTGTATAGCACTGCCAATAGACAACTGGAATAGTTGAATCTATTGTGTATAGGACTGCCACTAGACAACTGGAATAGTTGAATCTGTTGTGTATTGGACTGCTACTAGACAACTGGAATAGTTGAATCTGTTGTGTATAGGACTGCCACTAGACAACTGGAATAGTTGAATCTGTTGTGTATAGGACTGCCACTAGAGAACTGGAATAGTTGAATCAGTTGTGTATAGGACAATCACTAAAAAACTGGAATAGTTGAATCTGTTGTGTATAGGACTGCCACTAGACAACTGGAATAGTTAAATCTGTTGTGTATAGGACTGCCACTAGACAACTGGAATAGTTGAATCTGCTGTGTATAGGACTGACACTAGCCAACTGGAATAGTTGAATTTGTTGTGTATAGGAATGCCACTAGACAACTGGAATAGTTGAGTATGTTGTGTATAGGACTGCCACTAGACAACTGGAATAGATGAATCTAATGTGTACAGGACAATCACTAGAAAACTGGAAAAGTTGAATATGTTTTGTATAGACAACTAGAATAGTTGCATTTGTTTGTTTATAACACAGGCACTATTCAACTCGAATAGTTGAATCGTTTGTGTGTTGCACAGCCAATAGATAACTGGAATAGTTGAATCTGTTGTGTATAGCACAGCCACTAGACAACTGGGATAGTTGAATCTGTTATGTATAACACAGCCACTAGACAACTGTAATAGTTGAATCTGTTGTGTATAGGACAGTCACTAGAAAACTGGAATAGTTGAATCTGTTGTGTATAGCACAGCCACTAGACAACTGGGATAGTTGAATCTGGTGGCCTTCTAACGCATTGAGACAATGTTGACTCCCAGATACACTTAGACCAGCTTTATATGAATTACTCATATGACATCAAATGTGATATCAAATATGATATCGTGTGTTATGAGATCAAATAATATAAGATCAAATATGATATCAAATGAAATGAGATCAAATAATATTCCTTAAGGAGCAGAAGTAGAAATGCACATCAAATCATAGATATTATCCTGAACTGGAAAATGGATAAACACACACCAAGTAATTAATTTAAACAACAAAAAAAATATTTTAAATTCTGTTTATTGAAACCAAAGACAAACTACAGACATGCAAGACAAACTACAAACATACAAGACAAACTACAAACATACCAGACAAACCGAATCTGTACAAAAAGTTCACTACATTAAATAATTTTTTTTTTTTTTAAATTGATCATGTGTGAGAATATCCCACTTTTCTACAATCTCTGTTGATTTATCGCCAAGTGCCAATGGGTAGACTATAAGATGCATACATGTTTTCGAATTTAGCATTGTATGCATGTATTGGAAGTAAGCATTTTTAGAAGTTAACCTTGAAAACATGTATTAGAAGTTAGCATTATATACATGTACTACACGTAGCAATGTATAAATGTATTAGAAGTTAGCATTGTATAAATGTATTAGAAGTAAGCCTAGATCTTGACTAATGTAAAATATTAACAAGATTCATTGATGACCACGACGAGTCAAGACTGAGGAAAATGAGGACATTACTTGGTACTGTTGTAAGACAAACCAATTTAACACACTATCTCTTGTCCTGCGCCATAGGATCAAAGACAAACCAATTTAACACACTATCTCTTGTCTTGCGCCATAGGATCAAAGTAGCGACTTTTAGTAGCCCCGGATGGCACATATATGAGGCCATTAGGGGGCTGGGCGTTTCCGTAATTGGAAGGGGGCGTCGGAGAGACATAAGTCTGTTGCTGATTGGTGGGCTCTAGTTTTCCAATGTAGATCTGAGGATATGAATTGGCTGGTACATTAAGACTAGGTGGCCTTTGGGCGTAACTGGGTGGTGGGGATGGAATGTAAATTGGTGGTGGGATGGGGTTATAGACACTTGGTGGCCTTTGGGCGTAACTGGGTGGTGGGGATGGAATGTAAATTTGTGGTGGGATGGGGTTAAAGACACTTGGTGGCCTTTGGGCATAACTGGGTGGTGGGGATGGAATGTAAATTGGTGGCGGGATTGGGTTATAAACACTGGGTGGCCTTTGGGGGTAAGAAGTTGGTACGGATGGTCCATAGCTATCTAAATCAGTCTCACTATAGCTTGTAGGTCCGGTATAGCTAGCAGGTGGGATCTGACCATAGCTTGTTTGCCGGGTTGGTTTATAGATACTTGGTGGAGGTTGGCTATAACTTGGTGGAGGTTGGCTATAACTTGGTGGAGGTTGGCTATAACTTGGTGAAGTTTGGCTATAACTTGGTGGAGGTTGCATATAACTTGGTTGAGGTTGGCTATAACTTGGTGGAGGTTGTTTATAACTTGGTGAAGTTTGGCTATAACTTGGTGGAGGTTGGCTATAACTTGGTGGGGGCTGTCTATAACTTGGTGGGGGTTGGCTATAACTTGGTGAAGTTTGGCTATAACTGGGTGGAGGTTGGCTATAACTTGGTGAAGGCTGACTATAACTTGTTGGGGGTTGGCTGTAACTTGATGGGGGCTGGATATAACTTGGTGGAGGTTGGCTATAAATTGGTGGTTTGTTTTGACTGTAGCTTTCAGCGGGGCTTTTAACGGAATCACTTGGTGCACTAGGACCATAGTCATCTAGATCATCGTCATCGTAAATGTAGATGTTTGCTGTAGGTTTCCCATAGCTTAAGGTTGTTTTGATGTAGTAAGCTGTTGTTGGTTTATCATAAGGAGTTGGTGTTGTTTTGCGGTATATTTCAGTTGTTGGTTTTTCATAGTTGTCTTCGGTGGTTTTGCGGTATTTTTCGGTTGTTGGCTTTTCATACTTTTCTGTGGTGGTTTTGCGGTATTTTTCGGTTGTTGGCTCTTCATAATTTTCTGTGGTGGTTTTGCGATATTTTTCGGTTGTTGGCTCTTCATACTTTTCTGTGGTTGTTTTGCGGTATTTTTCGGTTGTTGGCTCTTCATACTTTTCTGTGGTGGTTTTGCGGTATTTTTCGGTTGTTGGCTCTTCATACTTTTCTGTGGTGGTTTTGCGGTATTTTTTGGTTGTTGGCTCTTCATACTTTTCTGTGGTGGTTTTGCGGTATTTTTCGGTTGTTGGCTCTTCATACTTTTCTGTGGTGGTTTTGCGGTATTTTTCGGTTGTTGGCTCTTCATACTTTTCTGTGGTGGTTTTGCGATATTTTTCGGTTGTTGGCTTTTCATACTTTTCTGTGGTGGTTTTGCGGTATTTTTCGGTTGTTGGCTCTTCATACTTTTCGGTGGTGGCTTTGCGGTATTTTTCGGTTGTTGGTTCCTCATATTTTGCTGTCACATATGAGTAATCTGGAATAGAACAGGCAATCCATTCTATTTTTAGATCATATGGAGGAACTGGTTCCCCACCGGAAACAGCAAGAGTAAAGCCAGTTTCAGAAATGTCCTCAGCTCCAGCCTGGAAAATATTAAAAGACAAAGAAAAAAAGATACTTTCAGTTATAAACTTTCCATAACATTTCCTCCAGTAAAACATATAAAAATTAAGTCACTAAGATGTGACTCGGACGCCCCACGTGGAGTCAGTGGTTTCATCGATCCACCACATAATGGACGCCCCACGTGGAATCAATGGGTTTATTGATCCACGGCGTAATGGACGCCCCACGTGGTGTCATTGGGTTCATTGATCCACTGCGTAATGGACGCCCCACGCGGTGTCATTGGGTTCATTGATCCACCGCGTAATGGACGCCCCACGTGGAGTCAATGGGTTGATTGATCCACCGCGTAACATTTATCACAGCTTATAACTATTTACACGTCCTCTAAAACACGCTCACGTTCAAGGTCAAACTAATGTCTCGACGATGTGATCATTTCAATTGGATATTACCCGATGAGGTAGTTTAAGTTTATTTAAAATTTAATACACTTCACTAGAACACTGTGGTGATAGTAGTGTGGGCTTCAATTCATCACACCTCCCCACACACACCCCATCTACTATTTCCTATCCTAAAGAGATTTGAAATATGTGTCTGACTAGATGAAATACGTGTCTGACTAGATGACATACGTGTCTGACTAGATGTCATACGTGTCTGACTAGATGACATACGTGTCTGACTAGATGACATACGTGTCTGACTAGATGACATACGTGTCTGACTAGATGACATACGTGTCTGACTAGATGACATACTAGTCTGACTAGATGGCATACGTGTCTGACTAGATGACATACGTGTCTGACTAGATGTCATACGTGTCTGACTAGATGACATACGTGTCTGACTAGATGACATACGTGTCTGACTAGATGACATACGTGTCTGACTAGATGACATACGTGTCTGACTAGATGACATACTAGTCTGACTAGATGGCATACGTGTCTGACTAGATGACATACGTGTCTGACTAGATGTCATACGTGTCTGACTAGATGACATACGTGTCTGACTAGATGACATACGTGTCTGACTAGATGACATACGTGTCTGACTAGATGACATACGTATCTGAATAGATGAAAAACGTGGCTGATGTTCTACTTCATTAAAAAAAAATGCTACTTAATTAAAAATGTCTGCTGTTATATTCCATTTCAAAGTCTTCTTTTCTACGTTTTTAAAGAAATATGCTTTTCTACTTCATTAAGAAGTCTGCTACTTTACGCCATTAAAATGTATGCTAATCTATATTTTTTAAACCTCTTTTTCTCTAATTTATTAAAAAGTCTGCAATTCTACTTCATCAAAAAGTCTGATGTTCTGCTTCATTAAAAAGCCAGAGTTTCTCCGCCATTAAACGTCTGCCATTCTATGATTTAAAAAAAATTGCGGTTGAACTTCATTAAAATGTCTGATGTTCTAAGCATTAAAAAAGTCTGCTGTTCTAAGCATAAAAAACTTTGTAGCTCTACGTTATAAAAATGTCTGAATTCCAAGCCATTAGAAAGTCTGGAGTTCTACGTCAAGTATGCTGTTCTCCGTGATGCCAGTGAGTAGATACTGATCTTCCATCGGGCACCTTCCCCAAATAACGGATAGGAAAAATGCCACCAAATACAGCGGTAAAAAGGAAATACATTACTAATGATCAAACTCAGAACCTATCGCTTTGTAGGAAGTAAAGAGATCCACAAGAGCAATGGGGAACATTATCAGAAAATAAAGTTTGCTACCTAGAAAGCTGTAAGGGGCACCACCCCCCCCCTCTCCCGATTTTGACGGTAATGCGCAATGCAAACAATTTTGATTATTAAAAAAAACATTACGTAAGCCAGGCAACAAGAAAAACGGGACTGAGGGTAACGGCAATCGACATATCCCATGATTTTGGGATTGCGTCTTGAACGTCCAAGCCTCTTTAGAAACACAGCCTTCACAACTTAATAGATCAACTCATAAAATTTTACAATCTCTAGTCTTGCATTGCAAGAAATTTAATGGAACATTACACAAATCATCAGGACAAAAGATTACAGCATATTTCGTAGTAAAAAAAATAACTAACGCTCTTTTAACATGATTTGCTGTGAAGAAAGAAGCCGTCATTGCAGTCATAGGTTTGAAACCAGAGTATGAAATAGTGTGCTCTTTGTGTGAGTGAGGAAACATGGTCAATACTATTTATAAAAGTGCATGCTCCCTCGAAGATACAGAAGGTCAGATAAGTGAATTATAGGTGACTACCAATGTGAACAAATACTAGGTGACTACTAATGTTAACAAATACTAGGTGACTACTAATGTGAACAAATACTAGGTGACTACTAATGTGAACAAATACTAGGTGACTACCAATGTGAACAAATACTAGATGACTACTAATGTGAAAAAATACCAGGTGACTACTAATGTGAACAAATACTACGTGACTACCAATGTGAACAAATACTAGGTGACTACCAATGTGAACAAATACTAGGTGACTACCAATGTGAACACATACTAGGTGACTACTAATGTGATCAAATACTAGGTGACTACCAATGTGAACAAATACTATTTGACCACCAATTTAAACAAATACTAAGTGACCACCAAAGGGTAATCATACACACAATCAACAAATGATCAGATTTTCACTATCAAATGTCCACTAGAGAAATGTTATTAAAACAATATCCCAGTATATCAACTCTATGTGGATTAAAAAATAACCTACGAAAGCTTAAAAAGAAAGTTACTATAAGAGTCCTTGTAGGATTTTAACATACGTAACCAACTGACAAGATTCGTACCTGTATAATTAAAAAAACTCAAAAAGCAAAACCAGGTTCGGGTGAATAGTCAAAGAAATTTCAGATTAGATGAGGCCTAAGACAGGGAGACTCACTGTCTTCTATGCTCTTTAACTTAACATTAGAGAGAGTTTTGAGAAGCATACATAGTGACACCGAAGGAACAATCACAGGATACTTTTTGATGGAAAACCAAGACTCAAAACCAATACGCACTCTCTTCAAACAATTCCTTAAGTATCTTGAATATGCTGATAACATCGTGATTGTGAGGAACAGTATCTTGAATATGTTGATAACATCCTGATTGTGAGGAACAGTATCTTGAATATGCTGATAACATCCTGATTGTGAGGAACAACGGATGAATATTGGTGGAGAATACGAATTAACCCGGGAATGTATGGATTATACCAGGTTCCCACGCTAGAAGCAGCAATAAAAAGGACAGTCTACCCTGGAAAGGACACTTAGAAAGATTACCAAATGACAGAGGAGTGAAGAGGGTGCACCATCAAAAAGACCGAGGAGTGAAGAGGGTGCACCATCAAAGAGACCGAGGAGTGAAGAGGGTGCACCATCAAAGAGACAGATGATGAAGAGGGTGCACCATCAAAGAGACTGAGGAGTGAAGAGGGTGCACCATCAAAGAGACAGATGATGAAGAGGGTGCACCATCAAAGAGACAGAAGTGTGAAGAGGGTGCACCATCAAAGAGACAGAGGTGTGAAAAGGGTGCACCATCAAAGAGACAGAGGAGTGAAGAGGGTGCATCATCAAAGAGACAGAGGTGTGAAGAGGGTGCACCATCAAAGAGACAGAGGTGTGAAGAGGGTGCACAAGCAACAGCGGAG
>CAXITT010000317.1:511206-529112 GCA_964033795.1 Lymnaea stagnalis | reverse complement strand
AAGAGACAGAGGTGTGAAGAGGGTGCACCATCAAAGAGACAGAGGTGTGAAGAGGGTGCATATGAGACAGAGGTGTGAAGAGGGTGCACCATCAAAGAGACAGAGGTGTGAAGAGGGTGCACCATCAAAGAGACAGAGGTGTGAAGAGGGTGCACCATCAAAGAGACAGAGGTGTGAAGAGGGTGCACCATCAAAGAGACAGAGGGGTGAAGAGAGTGCACCATCAAAGAGACAGAGGTGTGAAGAGGGTGCACCATCAAAGAGACAGAGGGGTGAAGAGGGTGCACCATCAAAGAGACAGAGGAGTGAAGAGGGTGCACCATCAAAGAGACAGAGGTGTGAAGAGGGTGCACCATCAAAGAGACAGAGGTGTGAAGAGGGTGCACCATCAAAGAGACAGAGGGGTGAAGAGGGTGCACCATCAAAGAGACAGAGGGGTGAAGAGGGTGCACCATCAAAGAGACAGAGGTGTCAAGAGGGTGCACCATCAAAGAGACAGAGGGGTGAAGAAGGTGCACCATCAAAGAGACAGAGGAGTGAAGAGGTTGCACCATCAAAGAGACAGAGGAGGGAAGAGGGTGCACATCAAAGTCCCAGAGGAAAACGATTGAAAGGCAGACCTAGGCTGGATGGATGATGTAGAGAGGAAGATAAAGCAGCCTGGGAAGAGGTGAGGCAATCCAAATAATACATGGGCTGTAGCGCCACAGGGGTTAATGATAGATGTTCTACGTCCTGGAAAGTCTGCTATGCCAGTCATTAAAAAGTTTAAATTTGTACATCATGCAAAAGTCTACTGTTCAACACCATCTTTTACTTTGACCATTAAAAATAATCTCTTCCTTAGATACCTCTAGTATAATCTCTTACTTTGACTCCACTAATATTATGTCTTACTTTGACTTCACTAATATCATCTCTTACTTAGACTTCACTAATAGCATGTCTTTCTTAGACTCCACTAATATAATGTCTTACTTAGACTCTACTAACATCATCTCTTACTTTGACTTCACTAATACCATGTCTTACTTTGACTTCACTAATACCATGTCTTACTTTAACTCCGCTAACATCGTTTCGTCCTACACTCTTGATGTTGACGGCCACGACAGGAGGGCTGGTGAAAAACTTGCGTGGAAACTTTATCTCTGTGTAGTAATAATTCTCGTAATAGCCGTCCATACAATCTTTATAGTCATCTGACTTCAACTTTTTGGAGCAAATGTCAATTTTCCCCGCTTCGTATTTGCCTGAATTAGAAATAGATCCATTTACAATCAGAAAAGAGAAACGGTATTGAAACATGTGTATTTACGTTATGGCATTTTATAATACATAATTTACGAGGTCCGGGTTTGCTGGTCGTCCGGTGCATGATGTGGATGACTAATCAAGCAAACAGTTTTAGGTTAACTAAAATCAAATGCTACAAGACATCAGTCGCAGAATGTCTCTCAATTGACATGAAATTGAAATAATCAAAGCCTTATGCTCTATTTTTTTAGAGTAAATTTATTTGATTTACGTTCCTCCATTTTTTTTTCTTCAAATCTGCCATTCAGCCTAGATTTGAAAGGTCTGGCAACCTCTTCAGTCGTAACAATGCATGTTCAAGTATGAAAAAAAAATGATTAAAATTGTGTTTTAAGAATTGTAAAATAGAGCAGGATGAAAATGTTTGACTTATCACAAAAAGAAAATTAGTTGTGTGCAACTTACACAACTGTGTCATGTGTCTGGCAACACTCTACAGGTTTAAAAAATTGTCATGGCAGTGTCAGTTGTCTCGCAAACTCGACAGATTAAAATAACTTACCCTGCCAACCACAAATCTTATAGCATCTACTAGATGAAACATTGTGTTGTTCCATAATTATGTCATACACATGGGGTAGGAGACAGACAGGGATAAAGAGAGGACAAGACAGAAAATTAGAGATAGAAATGGAAGGAGGAAAGTTGGAGAGAGTGTTTGATAGAGAGATATAGAGAGAATTAGATTGAGAAAGATAAAGACAGAGATGGAAAGAGACAGGTAGAGAAAGAGAGTGAGAGAGAGAGAGAGAAAGAGAGAGAGAGAGAGAGAGAGAGAGAGAGAGAGAGAGATTTACGTCATTACTTACATTGCTTCTTATATTGACCTGAGGAATACAACGAGTTCAAAATCATTTTACAGTTTTAAAAATTAATCCAGGTTTCAAAGGAAAGTTTTTCAAAAAAGTGACAGGTTGGGTGTATTTTAAAAATACAATTTAATTAAACACTTACCCCCCCCCCACACATACACACAAAACCTGATACAGGCATTAGCGAACTTAATAGGGCAGTAAAATTATCTTATAATAAAGATGATTCTAATGCATTAGAAAAAATCGACTGAATAAAATGTCAGACATTTTGTTTAATGGTTCAACTAGTTTTGTTTAAAAATGTATTTTAAGTGACTCGATCATGAAACATGTATGAAAGAGTGCCAAATAATATGACTTTGAATTGACTGGATCATGAAACATGACTGAAAGAGTGCTAAAAATATGACTTAGAATTAAAGTTGAATAGATTATTGCAGAGGTTCTCTAACTACAGAGTGAAGCGTAATGAGTAGCAATGTGTTAGGATAATAAACCTGGGTTGAAGAGTTGCAAACTCTGAGCGAATGGAGCATGTAACTCAAACGAATATTTAGGTAGCACATTTGTTGGATAGCACATTAGATGGTAGGACATTTTTGGGTAGCACATTTGTTGGGTAGCTCATGTGTTTGCTAGCTAATTTGTTGGGTAGCACATGTGTTTGCTAGCTCATTTTTTGGGTAGCACATGTGTTTGCTAGCTCATTTGTTGAGTTGCACATTTGTTGGGTAGCACATTTGTTGGGTAGCACATTTTTTTGCTAGCACATTTGTTGGGTAGCACATTTGTTGGGTAGCACATGTATTTGCTAGCTCATTTTTTGGGTAGCACATTTGTTGGGTAGCACATTTGTTGAGTAGCACATTTGTTGGGTAGCACATGCCTGGTTATCATTTGAAACTATCGACCTACCGGCTGCCAGCTCTTCAAACGTGTTGTAGTCGTAGTCAGCTGCTTGAGTCAGGGCCATGGCCCAGCAGGCAAGCACACAGAGGATACCAATGGCTCGCATGTCTTACTGGGTTGTTGCAATCACGGTCTGAATCAACATAAAGCACACTTAAACCAATTTAACAACTAGTGATTTGACATCTAACATTAATTTATATTCTAGGGGGAACCAGGTAGAATATCGTAACATTTTATACTTTCTGATCGTCCTACAAATAATTTAAAAAACATCGTAGAGTTTTAGGTTTTAAAACAATACTTTTTAGCTTTTTGTCTTCAATTTCAAAGACAACTGTAACTTAAAAGATGAATTTCTGACTTATTACGTGAAACGTCAACGAAAGAGCTCAAGAAATGTAAACATTTCAAGATATCATTTACTCGTTTAGAAACCCGTGGCATTCTATCTCTATCTCTATCTCTATCTCTATCTCCGCCATTCACCATCTACTTACTCAGCTTTGTAAAAACCAAACAAAATATAACGTAGTGTAGACTTCAAGGTGCTGACATCAACCAAGACTTTCCTCTGATTCAACCAGGCTGTCCTCTGCATCAACTAGACTAGCCTCTCCACCGCACGACACTAACTGTACAGAGTCGAGTGGTGATCTTTTAATACCTTTCTTTACCAATGAGCAATAGAACCAATGGGATGACGGCATAATTAACGAGCAACTGAACCAATCGGATGACATTATACATTTTTGTGTAATTTTTTTTAACATTAACATATGAACATATGCGCATAATTTATGCACAGATTACAGTTATTACATATTCAGACTGTCTTAATTGTCATGTAAATTTTTATGTCATTAAAGTTTTCTCGTGGAGTCACGACTTTCTATTTATAACAAAGAATGTTACTATGTAACAAAAAAAGCACCCTTCTCTCCCAATTTTTTCTTAATCAAACAAAGAAATCATGCATGATACATCCAACAATTGATCAAAGTATATGTATATATATATGTACAAAGTTCACCTGGCAGCACACATCTATTAAATATCCATTCATCATTCATGCGTCTATCTAATATCCATGCACCAATCCCAACACCAATTTAGTATTTATCCATAAATCTATTTGTTTATTTAACATTAGCCCAAAAAATCCATAATTATATCTGCTAACCATAATTATTAATTTATTTTATAATAGTCAATATATAAAATGGGATCCTAGTAAAATCCTTACCCTTGTTGGGACCCCGTTCCCCGCTATGATCCCGTTTTCTGTTAGGATCCCTTTCTCATTGATTGGTGAAAAAAGTTTCCTTTGTGGGATCGCTTTACCAGGCTGGATTCTGTTCCTGGTTGTATCATGCTCTTCAGTTTGATCCAGTTCCATGATTTTTACGATCGTCAAAACTCTAAGATCTTCCACGTGTTATGATCTTCAAAATTTTAAGATCTTCCCCATTTTACGATATCTTTCTTTTGTTTTACATCAACAACTGCCGCAGGAGGTGCATTAACTAAAAGAGCAGTAAACTCCTCGTTGTCTTGGATATAAATCAAACAAATCTTGAATGAAACTACCAAAGTGCAATGAAAACGTCTCTACAATGACATAAACACTACGCTTCACAATGATCGTTTTCAACTAGCACTTGCACTGCGACGATAATTACTACACAACTCTCAACATCACTTAACACACTACTATTTTAAACTCTCCAACCAATGAAAACTCAGCAGAAACTTATTCAGAACCACAATCTGTCCCCACGATCTGACCCCACGACCCAATCACACGATCTGACCCCACGACCCAATCACACGATCTGACACCACAACCCAATCACACGATCTGACCCCACGACCCAATCACACGATCTGACCCCGCAACCCAATCACACGATCTGACCCCACGACCCAATCACACGATCTGACCCCACAACCCAATCACACGATCTGACCCCACAACCCAATCACACGATTTGATCCCACGACCTGAACCAACGATCTGACCACATAATCTGAACCCCACGATATTACCACACGATCTGACCCCACAAATATGACCCCACGACCCGAACCCTCAATCTGACCCCACAATCTGACCCCACGATCTGACCCCACGATCTTTCCACAAAATCTGACCCTATATTCCGACCCCATGATTTTACCCAACGATCTAACCCTATAATCTGACCCCACGATCAGACCCCACGGTCTGAACCCATGATCTGTCCCAAAAAGCTCTCACGGTCAACAACTTTTCATGCCAACATTCGCACTTCTAAATCTTTTTAACAACTATGAGAAAAATTAAAGTTATCCCTTAGTTATCGTTATCAAAATTTAAATAAAATGAAGAAATGTATCCCATTAAAGTCGGTTGACTTTGGCAAATAGTTTTCCTTTTGAAAGTGTTTAATCATCATCCCAAAAAAGATTAAATAAAAAGAAGGCGTTGATATATAAACTAAATTCAAGACCAGTTTAGGATGGATACGAAATAAAAAGTTTCTTTTTAAAAGGTGTCCATGAAAATTGTTTATTAAAAGCAACAGAGAGCCTACATACAGGAGCCTTTGGTATCTTATTTATAGAGCTCATATACGAAACTAAAATAGTCCCCTACTCTCGGCCCTGAACGGGATGTTAAATTTCATTATCCCCCCCCTCCCCTGTTTAGTCTTTCCAAAGAAAATTTTACCCTGGATCATGAAGTGTATGCATGTCTTGTTAAAGGGAAAAATCTAAAGAACTCTTATCTCACTTAAACTTTCCCATTGTAGATTTTCACATATCTGATGATCACTTCAGACATCTGGTCAGTCTGGGATATATCAGGTGTACTGTCGAACATAATGCCAAAATACCTTGCAGCCTTTAGATCCATTATAAGAATCTCTTTCACGTGATTTGCAAGGGGAATTATCAATTCATTTTGGGTTTCTGGTGAAAGGTAACATGCGGATGCTTTGACTGCAGATGTACTCCTCTTTAGTCTCATTATGTGCTCTTTAGCACTGGGTCATATTTAAATAGCATCTCAAACATTTCAATACAGTTTCTTCTGTTTAATGAAGATTCATTTTCGTTGTGGCCACAAACTGCCAGATTTGCTTTGCATGAAACAATGAGATATCCAGCAATCCAGGTATCCTCGTGCAGGATACAATCCACTTTTTCTTCTCCCTGTCCGTCACAGCAATCCGTCTTTCAGCATCAATTGTTTTGTCTGGCCTAAGTAGTGCCGCCCATGTTTACAATTTTTCAAGGTGCTCTTCCGATGCCTTACGATTTTGTCATTTTGGGTGCAGTTTACACAACTTATTAAACCCAGTAACACATTTTTATGTTGTTTCTATCACATTAACAGCAATCAAGCAGCAGCAATAAACTTTTTTTTTTAAATATTAAGGAGTACATAATCCATCCACGACCGCAGTATTTTTTCGCCTTTTGACATCATTCTGTAGAACCATTGCTTTGTTAGCTGGTGCACATCTCCTTTAGGTATCGCCTATTGCCTTGTCACTGCGCTGAATGGTCTGTACATGTTTTGAAACGAGGTGCTCCCTATTTTAGTCATTCTAGAGAGAAGAATCTGCTAAAATATTCCAATTTTTCTCATTAACCATTACATTGACGCTACCTTGGGTGGAATCAACATTGTCAGCCTCAATATACGATTCCAAACCATCCACGAACTTTACTCGTATTTCCACGTCAATCTCTTCCATTTTCTGCAACAGTTGCTGTACAATAGAATGCATGTTAATGGTATAGGATGAATCAATATCAAAGGTAGGCCGAGGAACGTCGTTTGATGAACCCTGGTCGTCATCTGGTTTCTTGACCTACCAAAGCATGGATTCTGGTAGTGATTTTAGTGAGTCATAATATTTCATTTTTTCCTTTTAGTTGATGGCAGCCACTAGGCCGTTTACATTTGTGCACACCATGTGGCTTAATATAATAAACTTGAACAATACAACTGCTTTAATTGTGTCGAGTTTACGAATTAAACGAAAAAATTACTTATGGCAGTTCGAAAACAACAGTCAGAGCACTATCCTAAATAAAAAACGCAAAATTAGGACATGCAATCGCCTTAATGGATCGTACTTGGTATCAATGGAGAGCATTATTTATCAGAATTTATTTATATATATATATAGTTTCCTGTCACTTACGAAAGTTACGGAACACTTCAATCAGCGTTGAATCAAGTTCAAATCGGTGTTTTTTTGAATTATTTATAGTGTCACCTCATTTCTGACACATCGACTTTGAACATTTGACAAAGCACACATTAGATGTGTGGAGAATTGACTTCTGATCCGTTATCATTTTATGACATTCGGTAACACCGAGCAATGTGGGCTCTGTTTATAACCCAGCACCAAAATCAGGATGATGTGCTCATTAGTCCTCTCCATTTTCCTGTATGCCTGCGAATCCTGGACATTAACAGGCGATCTTGAAGTAAAATAAAAGCGATGGAGATGAGATGCTTCAGAAGCATTTTTGGCATCTGCTACAGGGACCATATCTCCAATGATAAAGTGAAGGAAATGGTTCACCGGGCAATTGGAAGGTACGATGACCTACTGGTGATTGTGAAAAAACGTAACAAGGAAACACGGGCTTGCCAAAGAAATATTGCAGGGCACCACAAGAGGAGGGAGAAGAAGACAAAGAAAAAGATGGGAGGATGACATCAAAGATTGGACAGGACTAGCACTGGGCGATGATGTGCGTAGTGTAGAAGACAGAGAGGAATGGAGGAGGATAGGTCACATGTCACATGTGGCGCCCCAAAGATCCAAGGACTAAGTGACATGATGATGATGATGAAAATAATGAAAAATCCCTATCAAGTCATCCGATTAGGGGGAGAGTGTGTTGCGGTTAGCTTGTAGGTGGCTTGCTAAACCGATCATTTAGGAGAGCCTGCCCGTCCCCACAGGGCTTGGAATGATGGGTGTTGGATGACTGATGACTTGCGCGGGAACTTTGTTTAAACTGAGAAAGAGTTGCGAGGCGTCAATCTCACTCTCTCGTCCAGACCCACCGTGTCCAGTGGCAAGACTAAGTCAAGACGACCGGAGATGGGTACGGATGCAGTGGATGACCAAGATGTTCTACGTGCCTCATCTTGCTCTACGCACTTCACGGTGCGTTGCTGTAATTGCCTTCTCCTCAGTTGAACCTAAATGGTTTCCTCCGCAGGATCCGTCGATGTCCAGGCGTTGCATGCATTAGGTAGGCAGACCTAAATCACTGAAGGTTTGAGGTCCATCAGCTACCCTCACCTGGTTGACCCTGCTAGTGGAAGCCGTTGTCCAGGTTATGGCCGCTGTTGCATGCTAACAGCTGCGAAGAATAAATAACTTTCTATAATATATAATAACTAATATACCCTCTCTTTATTAAGATCCCCCATCATTACTGAGATCCCCCATCATTACAAACATTAAATTGCATTCCATCATTCCACATCGCAATATAGTTAAGTTTGACTTCCTCGTCTTTATATTATTTTATATATGTTTCTGTAAATATATTGTTAAATTGTGCCCTAGCTTTTAAGCTCTAAACCAAATTGTGTGATGTCTTCTTTATCTTGACTTCCATAGATGAACTCTATTAATCTATAAACCAAATTGTGTGACGTAATGTTTACTTTGACTTCCATTGATGAGCTAAGTTTATCTGTGTTGCTGAAGAATTCTCAGTCAAAACTTTTGTTATTTAGCTTTGTACACTTTCGTGATTTCCCTACCCTTATACACATACATTCTACGTGCTGGCGGTCTTAAGGCCTTAAGATATTTCCTGGAAATTAACAACACTCCTGTATTCCTACTGAAACTATCAACACATTGGCCGAACTGGTAACCACCATTGTTTTCTTTAAATTCATTGGCCATATCTTGACAAAATTAGTGGAACAAAACTGGGATCTAGTTATGCCTGTCTATTGCTGGATCATGAAGGCATATACTTGTTCGGATTCCTGAATTTTATAAGAGATAAATTGATGACAGCATTGGCTTCACTAACATGGAAACTAATGAACTCCAAACATTTATTGACATCTTAAACTCATTTCCTCCATGCCTAAAATGTACTTCTCAAATCTCTGGAAATTCTGTCAACGTTCTGAATATAACGATAACATTGAAAGATAACAGATCAATCCCATCTGCCTACTACGCAGCCACTGTAAGCCTTAGTTGCCTATTGCACTCATCAGTCCACCGCAAATAATGGAAAAACTCTATACCTTTCTCACAACTTCTCAGACTACGTCACTTGTATACTTGATGAAGACTATTAAGGAAGAGCTATATAATAAAATGACGTATTTGATCAATTCCATATCGTATCATGAAACTACCCTAGGCTCTGCAACAGGTTTGATCAGGACTATCCCTCTCAAAGATGCGTTTAAACCACGTTAAAACAAAAATTCGAATCGAAACAAACTCATACCAATCTATCACCCTCACAGTTTGATTGCCAAGAAAAAATCCATTTAGAATCTTACCACACACCTTGATGACCCCGATACTAACAGGGTATTCTCATCCCTTCCACTTATTGTCTTCAGACGGGACAAAAATACAGGTGACCTTCTGGTTCACAGTTGCAGTCGAGCTGACCAGACTTTATTTGGGATTAAACCATGACCAAGAATCTGTTGTACGACTTGTCCCCATACACTCCAAACCAAAAAAATTAGCCTCCCTAAAGGTACCTTACCATCAAAGAGGGTTTCACATGCCTCAGCCGTAGTATGGTGTAAGCGATTTTGTAGATGCCATTCTTGTTATATAGGCGAAACTGGTAGAAGATTATTCCTTTAATTCAAGCTTTCACATACTTCGCTCTATTATTTAATTTCCATTACACTTTAGGTTTTATTTCATTTTTTATCTTAATCTGTATGTTTTATGTCAGATTTTGTCTTAATCGGTATGTTTTATTTCAGATTTTGTCTTACTCTGTATGTTTTATTTCAGGTTTTGTCTTACTCTGTATGTTTTATTTCAGATTTTGTCTTAATCTGTATATTTTTATTTAAGGTTTTACCCTACTCTTCATGTTTAACTCATGTTTTTCCCATAATTTAAGCTATATATTCCATTATTTTGCAGTCCATTCATTTTAAGAAGAAGCCAATTCATTCGTTTCCAATGTCCGACCTGAACATAAAGCAATATATATATTGAATATAAAGCAACATATATATGACATGTTCAGTAACATGAGACGTTTCTTCAGCCGCCGACTGGTGGACATTTCATGGAGAATTTTGGACATTTGTCAAATATTTTTTTTTAAACAAAAAAGTAGGTGTAATGTTTTTGAGGGGCTTATATTTCAAAGATATTTAAAGCCTTAATTTTAACACACAAAAATTAACAAAAACAAAAGGGAAGAAATGTTAAAATTTCAATCGGATAAAAAACAAACTACATGAACATTTGTGATCTCCAAACTCTTTTTATTGTAGATAGAATTTTTAGGAAATTAGTTTAAAAATTGTTTCGCAGCTTGTAAATTTCTTTTTGATGAAATCGGTTGTGATGGTCATCTTGGAGGAGTTGCACTAATGCTGTCCATTGGTATGAAGGTTAAATAGGGGACGAACGAAATGATGGGTTTGTTGAACTATATATTCTAAGGTTTGATCAACTATAGATTTTAAGATGTGTTCAACTATAGATGCTAATATGTGTCCAACCTTAGATTCTGTGATGTTTTCAACTATAGAATCTAAGATTCGTCTAACTATAGATCTAAGATGTGTTCAAATATAGATTCTAAGATGTGTACAACTAAAGATTCTAAGATTCGTTCAACTATAGATGTTTAAGATTAGTTTTACATCAGAGTTTCGACATCAGGTGCTTGTGACATCAGAGACAGTAGATGCTTCTGTGTAATCTGTTTTGAAGATTGTTAACAGAATGATCAAACAAACATTTTCTTAGATTTAGCCTACTATACCTTCCCTCGCTAACATTTATTTGATTGCAAAATTAATTAAGGTCAATTTAAAAAAAATCTAACCTAACCTTCCTATGTGAAAAAAATAATTATCATAAAACCAGGGCTGTTTCAGGCACCCAACCTTGATATACTTTCGTGGCAAGCTAGTTTACTTGTAAATAATCAGATTTAAGGAATATAACAAGCTATTAGGATAAAACCAACTTTTATTATATAACCAAATTTTAACATATTAAAAGCTTTTACAATATAACATCGTTTACAATACATCACTTTTACAATATAATCCGCTTTTACCACATAACCAGCTTTTACCATATAACTTACTTTACCATATAGGCTGTGTCATTGGGGTAATGTCCATATAGGCTGTGTCATTGGGGTAATGTCCACAGGCTTTGTCAGCTTTTATCATATAACCAGCTTTTACCATACAAACATCTTTCACGATATAACCTGCTTCTAACATATAATCAGCTTTTACCATTTAACCAACTTTTACAGAGGTCAGATTGTTTAGAAACACGTTACATGCATTTTGAATAGTTTTCAAATTTTCCAGTATTTGCACTGAGTTGAACATTGTCTTCCAACAACGAGTTGAAAATTTTCTTCACACATTGAGATGAACATTGTCTTCCAACAATGAGTTGAAAATTTTCTTCACACATTGAGATGAACATTGTCTTCCAACAATGAATTGAAAATTTTCTTCACACATTGAGATGAACATTGTCTTTAAACAATGAGTTAAAAATTTTCTCCACACATTGAGATGAACATTGTCTTCCAACAATGAATCGAAAATTTTCTTCACACATTGAGATGAACATTGTCTTTCAACAATGAGTTAAAAATTTTCTTCACACATTGAGATGAACATTGTCTTCCAACAATGAATTGAAAATTTTCTTCACACATTGAGATGAACATTGTCTTTCAACAATGAATTGAAAATTTTCTTCACACATTGAGATGAACATTGTCTTTCAACAATGAGTTAAAAATTTTCTTCACACATTGAGATGAACATTGTCTTCCAACAATGAATTGAAAATTTTCTTCACACATTGAGATGAACATTGTCTTCCAACAATGAATTGAAATTTTCTTCACACATTGAGATTAGCATTGTCTTCCAACAATGAGTTGAAAATTGTCTTCACACATTGAGATGATCATTGTCTTCCAACAATGAGATGAACATTTTCTTCACACATTGAGATGAACATTGTCTTCCAACAATGAGATGAAAATTTTCTTCACACATTGAGATTAAGATTGTCTTCCAACAATGAGTTGAAAATTTTCTTCACACATTGAGATGAATATTGTCTTCCAACAATGAATTGAACATTTTCTTCACACATTGAGATGAACATTGTTTTCCAACAATCAGATGAACATTGTCTTCTAATACTGAGATCAACATTGACTCCCGAACTAGGCTGAACATAGTCTTATAGCAATAAGATGAACGCTGTCTTCTAACATTGAGATGAACTTTGTCTTCTACCCATGAAATGTAAATTGTTTTCTGGCAACGACGTGAATAATGTCCTTCAGCATTCACATTTTAGTAAACCGTAGCTAACGAATAGTCATCAGTCAAATGCACCCCAATAAAAACAAGCTTATTATTGTACTGCCAGAAAGATTAGACATATATCGTATTGTTATCCTTTCATAAAAAGTACAATGTATAACGGTCACCAGTACAATGTATAACGGTCGCAAGTACAATGTGTAACGGTCACAAGTACAATGTGTAACGGTCACAAGTACAATGTGTAACGGTCACAAGTACAATGTATAACGGTCACAAGTACAATGTGTAACGGTCACAAGTACAATGTATAACGGTCGCAAGTACAATGTGTAACGGTCACAAGTACAACGTATAACGGTCACAAGTAAAACGTATAACGGTCGCAAGTCAACGTATAACGGTCGCAAGTACAACGTATAACGGTCACCAGGTCACCAGTACAACGTGTAACGGTCACCAGTACAACGTGTAACGGTCACCAGTACAATGTGTAACGGTCACCAGCACAACGTGTAACGGTCACCAGTACAATGTGTAACGGTCACCAGTACAATGTATAACGGTCACAAGTACAATGTGTAAAGGTCACCAGTACAATGTAAAACGGTCACAAGTACAATGTGTCAAGGTCACCAGTACAATGTGTAACGGTCACCAGGACAACGTGTAACGGTCACCAGTACAATGTATAACGGTCACCAGTACAATGTATAACGGTCACCAGTACAATGTATAACGGTCACCAGTACAATGTATAACGGTCACCAGTACAATGTATAACGGTCACAAGTACAATGTATAACGGTCACCAGTACAATGTATAACGGTCACCAGTACAATGTATAACGGTCACCAGTACAATGTATAACGGTCACAAGTACAATGTATAACGGTCACCAGTACAATGTATAACGGTCACCAGTACAATGTATAACGGTCACAAATACAATGTATAACGGTCACCAGTACAATGTATAACGGTCACCAGTACAATGTATAACGGTCACTAGTACAATGTATAACGGTAACTAGTACAATGTATAACGGTCACCAGTACAATGTATAACGGTCACCAGTACAATGTATAACAGTCACCAGTACAACTTATAACGACTTTTACTTCAGCGGCGCATCTTTGCAGAAGATTCGATTTAATCTGTGCAAATTATTCAGCTTTCATAATAGTTTAGAGGCTTGTATAAAGTTTTCTTTGGTCTCAAGGCGTGTTGAATGTCTTCTGTCTGCTTTGACTGGTAACTTTGGTCTCAAGGCGTGTTGAATGTCTTCTGTCTGCTTTGACTGGTAACTTTGGTCTCAAGGCGTGTTGAATGCCTTCTGTCTGCTTTGACTGGTAACTTTGGTCTCAAGGCGTGTTGAATGTCTTCTGTCTGCTTTGACTGGTAACTTTGGTCTCAAGGCGTGTTGAATGTCTTCTGTCTGCTTTGACTGATAATCTTGTGGGTTTTTTTTTTTATCGGAGGAACAGCGATTAAAATGAGTTTTAATCTTTGCCATAAATCACAACAGATCCACATGTGTCATATTTGAACAAATTGTTACTCCATCGTGTAGACAAATGGTGCAATCAAAACAACCATTCAAAGACAAATCTTTTAAAGACAAAAGTACTGTCGCTGATATTGTAGAGAAAAAAGAATGAGAAGTCTGTTCAAACGAAAATCCAAGACAATGTTCTCACTCAAGATCGCAACAGTTTTTCTTACCGCACAATGACACGCACAATGACACGCACAATGACACGCACAATGACACGCACAATGACACGCACAATGACACGCACAATGACACGCACAATGACACGCACAATGACACGCACAATGACACGCACAACGACACGCACAATGTCACGCACAATGACACGCACAATGACACGCACAATGACACGCACAATGACACGCACAATGGCACGAACAACGACACGCACAACGTCACGCACAATGACACGCACAATGACACGCACAATGACACGCACAATGACACGCACAATGACACGCACACTGAAACGCACAATGACACGCACAATGACTCGAACAACGACACGCACAACGTCATGCACAATGACACGCACAATGACACGCACAATGACAAGCCCAATGACACGCACAATGACACGCACAATGACACGAACAACGACACACACAACGTCATGCACAATGACACGCACAATGACACGCACAATGACAAGCACAATGACACGCACAATGACACGCAAATGACACGCACAAAGTCTGCTACACACTCATTTTAAGGGAACAACGAAAAACTCAAACAACCTCTTTCAAGACTGAACAAAAAAAAGTACGATGTATAAAAAAAAAGAAATTCCATTAATGTGTATCAATAAAAATATTGTATCTTATCTTATTAAGAACTTTGAGTTAATACATACCGCTATTAGGTGCTGATGGCTCCTCTGTGATACAAGCGTACCACTTGACCTTGAGATCGTAAGGCGGGACAGGCTGACCTCCTGTGACAACCAGTGAGAACCCAGTGGCCGAGACACTGTCAGCTCGGACCTAAGTTTACGAGAAAGTATTATATTTATTTTTTTTTTAAAACGCCAACAATAACAAGAACACAACATTGTAAACCATGTTAATCAAGCGTTGTAATGAGTAGAAAAATAAAACATTGATGCTTTACAACAAAGTCCACACAGCGATGATAATATTCCACTTAAATTATCCACGCTAGAAGATGAAATACATCTTGGATGAAAAGTAGAATATGGCATAAACTCTATCAGACACTTGTTTTAGACAAACACATGCAATATTTAAAAAAGAACATGAAGTGTCTACGAGATGAATTCTCTGAGTTATATGAACTGGAACAGTTACTATTATGCCAGAAGATGCATTTGCTCTGCAAGCAATACAGTCTGACCTGAACTCCGCCAAGAATCATATTTCCCCAATTTTTGATCTGAAGAGTGACGTCTGGAACGACGCTGAAGGAATCTGTCGGGAAGTTGACCAGCCTGGTGTAATTAGTAGCGTAGTATCCATTTGGGAGCTTCGCATTGCTGAGGCAGACGACAAGTTCAAGGGTCTTCCCTTTCGGAGAGCAGACGTCAATCTTTTCAGTATCGGAAATACCTGAATGGTGAGGAATTCATCAACTTTATACAAGAAAAGAAATCACCCAATGATATTGATTGGTTAATCCGAATGCGATTAGCTTTTTATATGAAGCAAAAATTGCCTTATTAGTCATACGATATAAGTTGATTCAAAGATAGAGTCATACTTTGCTTTACACAAAATGTCATTTTAAACTGTATATAGACATTACCACAATGACACAGCCTATGGACATTACCCCAATGACACAGCCTAATGGGCATTACCCCAATGACACAGCCTATGGACATTACCCCAATGACACAGCCTATGGGCATTACCCCAATGACACAGCCTAATGGACATTACCCCAATGACACAGCCTATGGGCATTACCCCATGACATAGCCTATGAACAATACCCCAATGACACATCCCATGGACACTACTCCAATTACACAGCCTTTAGACACTACACCATTGACACAGCTTATAGACATTACACCCCCCCCCCCAACTACCACATACTAAAACAAAATATTGTTTTCGAGCTCTACAAACACCATTATAGCATCCAACATTAAATTAAGGATGAACTCAAGACCTGCTCCCGTGCATTCATATGCTATAAGCTAAGATCGTATCCGAGCAAGCCTTAGCTATTAGCTAAGATCTTCTCCCAAGCAAGCCTTTATTGTTAGCTAAGATCTTCTCCAAAGTAAGGCTTTGCTGTTAACTTATATCTTCTCCAAAGCAAGCCTTTGCTGCAGCTAAGATCTTCTCCCAAGCATGCCAATTCTGTGAGTTAAAATGTTCTCCCATGCAAGCCTATGCTGTGAGCTAAGATCTTCTCCGAAGCAAGCCTATGCTGTGAGCTAAGATGTTCTCCCAAGCCATCGTATGCTTTGAGCTAAGATTTTCTCCCAATGCATCCTTTGCTGCTAGCTAAGATCTTCCCCCAAAGCAAGCTCATGCTGTTAGCTAAGATCTTCTCCCATGCAAGCCTAATCTGTGAGCTAAAATTTTCTCCCATGCAAGCCTATGCTGTGAGCTAAGATCTTCCCCCAAAGCAAGCCCATGCTGTTAGCTAAGATCTTCTCCCAAAGCAAGCCTATGCTGTGAGCTAAGATCTTCTCCCAAAGCAAGCCTATGCTGTGAGCTAAGATCTTCTCCCATGCAAGCCTATGCTGTGAGCTAAGATCTTCTCCCAAAGCAAGCCTGTTAGCCAATATCTTCTCCCAAGAAGCCTTTGCTTTTAGCTAAGATCTTCATCCAAGCAAGCCTTTGCTGTTAGCTAAGATCGTGTCCAAGCAATCTTATGAGGTGACATGAGGCAATATCTAAACATACTTACAAAATTTCTTGTATGGTACTGAGGATTAAAAAAAACAAACAATTTAAATGTGTTTAATCGTATACCAAGCTGCAATTAAACAATACTAATCCTAATACCAATTGTACCAAGTGTACCAAGCGTACCTGTTGTAATACTCAATTAATGTGCATATATTTACTTGCAGGAACACATTATTTGTAAAAGTTAAGCCGATCAGAGTTGGTATAAAAGTCAAAATACATGTTAAATTATTTGTTTCACTAGCTTTAAATTAATCTATTCAAGAAAAGCGACATTAAAAAATTAACTTACCAACATCAAAATTATTTTTAGGCACATTGGCGTACTTCTCCGTCGAGTTGATCTTCGTTTCAATCTTGGTGACCAGCTTGGAGACGGCTTGTCGGATGAGATTACGGCCCCTGTCTAACAGACCCGTCTGTTCCTGGGCCACCAGGACTGTGGCCAAACATGACGCTATACAGAGAAGACCAAGTGGTGCCATGACGCAGGCGCCTGGCATAGATGGTATTATTGTCATCAAGATTAGAAGAAAGTTTGTTAAATTCAATCATAGAAATTTTTTTTCTTTAGCATTGCCATAAACCAAATAGTATATATTCAATTATGTGGAAAAATAATGATGACATAATATGATTTCTTTAACAAAGTTATGCATTATTTTAATTGTTTTGCTACTTGAAAGTAATATCAAATTTACTTTCTCTTTCCTCTTTCCTATTCGTTACTTCTAATTCTAATTCGCTCTATCTCTGTCCCTTTAGCTCTCTCTCTCTCTCTCTCTCTCTCTCTCTCTCTCTCTCTCTCTCTCTCTCTCCCTCTTCTCTTGTTATTTATCTAAATTT
>CAXITT010000317.1:275146-511029 GCA_964033795.1 Lymnaea stagnalis | reverse complement strand
TAAATGTTAGTACCAAGTACAGTCAAAATTGATGCACCTAAATGTTAGTACCAAGTACAGTCAAAAGGGATGCAAATAAATGTTAGTACCAAGTACAGTCAAAATAGATGCACCTAAATGTTAGTACCAAGTACAGTCAAAAGGGATGCAAATAAATGTTAGTACCAAGTACAGTCAAAATTGATGCACCTAAATGTTAGTACCAAGTAAAGTCAAAAACGATGCACCTAAATGTTAGTACCAAGTACAGTCAAAAGGGATGCACCTAAATGTTAGTACCAAGTACAGTCAAAATTGATGCACCTAAATGTTAGTACCAAGTACAGTCAAAATTGATGCACCTAAATGTTAGTACCAAGTACAGTCAAAAGGGATGCACCTAAATGTTAGTACCAAGTACAGTCAAAATTGATGCACCTAAATGTTAGTACCAAGTACAGCCAAAAGGGATGCACCTAAATGTTAGTACCAAGTACAGTCAAATTTGATGCACCTAAATGTTAGTACCAAGTACAGTCAAAATTGATGCACCTAAATGTTAGTACCAAGTACAGTCAAAATTGATGCACCTAAATGTTAGTACCAAGTACAGTCAAAAGGGATGCAAATAAATGTTAGTACCAAGTACAGTCAAAATAGATGCACCTAAATGTTAGTACCAAGTACGGTCAAAATTGATGCACCTAAATGTTAGTACCAAGTACAGTCAAAATTGATGCACCTAAATGTTAGTACCAAGTACAGTCAAAAGGGATGCACCTAAATCTTATTACCAAGTACAGTCAAAAGGGATGCACCTGAATGTTTGCGAGGGTAAAGTCGTCATTCTATAAACAAACCAAAAAATGTTCTTGCGCGAGTTTACAAGTTTTCAATCCACAAACAAAAGATGTTTATTTTGTCCTGTTTTTTGTTAAAACTTAGTTGATTGGGATCATCATGTTACATGAAGTCACAATTGAAAAACTGCTACCCTTTTGTTTTGAACACTAGATGGAAATATACCCTTCGTGGAATAGTAGACAACGTAACACCAGCAACATAAGATCTAGATACTTACTTGTTAGTAATAAAATATCTTTTACTCTTTTAGGTTGGTGAAAAACAAAGTATCAAATACTCAGTGAGAACAAGTTTGAACGTTTACATATTTATTATGAAATCTTAGGAACATTGACAATCTTTCAAGTGTGATGGCCACGCCCATCAACGGTCGGACACAAGTCTCCAGCCAATCAAAGTGAAACATTCGCTTTGCTAAATGTATTCAGACACCAACTTCGATTCCTTAAGAAAGCAGCTTTGTCCTTATTACTAATTAGCATAATATATTCAGATCTATTCCTAATGACATTCTAATTGAGTTGGACTTTCCGATGCTGTCATGCAATGATTGCATGTGATGACAATGACCTCTCCTATCCCTCATACCCCTCCTGGCCAACGTTATCACCAACGTCTCTATTTCTGCTGACCACAACTCGACAAGGAAGTTAGAAATATTTGACAATAATCACCAGGCAGTCACTGTCCCGAAAATGAGGCATGCATTAACTTTCCATTTTCGATAGCAAAGTAAACTTTAGTTCATAAAAGTAATTCTATATCAGGCTGTAATAAATCAAACACAAATGTTAAGAAGAAAGCTATAAGTAGCAGAATATAATACAATCTTCATCCAAAATTTTCTCGCTACTGCCCAACCAATAGCAGGTCTCCCTAAGACAGACTCTAGAGACACTACTACACTACGTCACAGCTTCACTATAAATAGTGCATGATTTCCTCATCACCACCAGTAACAGAAACATTGCAAATCCCATCTACATGCATAGGAGCCAAAATGATCAATGAATTGATCGTGGGCCCTTAAGATATAGAAGAAGAAGAAATACGTCACCATAAGACACAGCCCTGAATGCGTGGAAAGTGTTCATTAACTAACCTTAGCACACAAGACATACCGCACACAAGACATACCGCACACAAGACATACCGCACACAAGACATACCGCACACAAGACATACCGCACACAAGACATACCGCACACAAGACATACCACACACAAGACATACCGCACACAAGACATACAACACACAAGACATACCGCACACAAGACATACAACACATACGACATACCACACACAAGACATACCGCACACAAGACATACATAGCACACAAAAGACATACAAAACATAAGACATACCGCACACCAGACATACAACACCCAAGACATACCGCACACAAGACAGACAACACACAAGACATACCGCACACAAGACATACCGCACACAAGACATACCGCACACAAGACATACAACACACAAGACATACCGCACACAAGACATACAACACACAAGACATACAACACATAAGACATACCGCACACAAGACATACAACACACAAGACATACCGCACACAAGACATACAACACATACGACATACCACACACAAGACATACCGCACACAAGACATACCGCACACAAGACATACCGCACACAAGACATACCGCACACAAGACATACCGCACACAAGACATACCACACACAAGATATACCGCACACAAGACATACTGCACACAAGACATACCGCACACAAGACATACCGCACACAAGACATACAGCACATAAGCACACGATATTTGGTGCGCAACAATTACTTGTGAATACCAATATTCGACATTTAACTGCTTTGTCGTCCCCCAGCCCCCCCCCCCCTTTCCAAAAAAAAACTTTGTAACCCTGACCCTAACTCACAATTTCACAAAAGCATATTTAATTTAAGACCTTGACAAAAATGAAATAACCTGTTCCAAATTTCTTGTCCCTCACTCACCCAAGGGCCAATGGGAATACGCACGCCATTAAATATAATTCATCATAACGATATTTAACCTTGCCCCAGTGAATCCTCCTTGTTACTTGGTAACATACCAGAGACGAGCTCATTGACATCAGTACAGTGTACTGTGTAACAATGACCCATCACTAACACAACAGATGGTGAACATGATTATCACTGGGAGGCGTCTCATCAAAATCGTTAATTTGCTGTTTCATCAAACATTTACAGATGGTAGATTGTTGGTAGCCATGTCGATTAGCATATGACACACTTTCCTGATGACCTTTTGACCCGTAGTCACAACAAATATGGAGATTGTGTGTTTTACTAACATATTTTAACAGATGACTAATTTTAACACATGAGAAATTTTAACACCTGAGACATTTTAACACATGAGACATTTTAACACATGAGACATTTTAAAACATGAGACATTTTAACACATGCGACATTTTAACACCTGAGACATTTTAACACATGAGATATTTTAACACTTGAGACATTTTAACACCTGAGACATTTTAACACATGATAAATTTTAACGCCTGAGACATTTTAACACCTGATACATTTTTACGCCTGAAACATTTTAACACCTGAGACATTTTAACACATGATACATTTTAAAAGATGAGACATTTTAACACATGAGACATTTTAACGCCTGAGACATTTTAACACCTGAGACATTTTTACGCCTGAGACATTTAAAAACCTGAGACATTTTAACACCTGAGACATTTTAACACCTGATACTTTTTGACACCTGAAACATTTTAACACATGCTATATTTTAACACCTGAGACATTTTAACACATGAGACATTTTAACACCTGAGATATTTTAACACCTGAGACATTTTAACACATGAGACATTTTAACACCTGAGACATTTTAACACATGAGACATTTTAACACCTGAGACATTTTAACACATAAGTCATTTTGACGCCTGAGACATTATAACACCTGAGACATTTTAACACCTGAGACATTTTAACTCCTGAGACATTTCAACACCTGAGACATTTTAAACCTTTAGACATTTTAACAGCTGAGACATTTTAACACTTGAGACATTTTAACACCTGAGACATTTTAACACATGAGACATTTTGACGCCTGAGATATTTTAACACCTGAGACATTTTAACACCTGAGACATTTTAAAACATGAGACATTTTTATCAAAATCCCCATAAAAGCTTCACTTCCCAACAAGAGAAATATAAAGCTCACCTCCTTGACAAAATCAGAACACACTATACATTTAGTACTATCACACTACACATTTAGTACTATCACACTACCCATTTAGTACTATCACACTACCCATTTAGTACTATCACACTACCCATTTAGTACTATCACACTACCCATTTAGTACCAACACACTACACATTTAGTACTAACACACAACACATTTAGTACTAACAAACTACACATTTAGTGTTAACACACAAATTCTAACACACTACACATTTAGTACTAACACACTAACACCAAATTCAAATGAAATCGCAAAGATATTGTAAATGAAGATGTTGAACTTCAATTTGAACGTTGACATACGAATATACCCTGGGAATCAAAAATAAAAAAAATCAATTTGTATTATTATGAGTCCAAACTTGGATCCAAAGACTTACGCCATTCTTTTCCCATATGGACAGCCTGGATGGCAGCCTAACTGGGTATGCGATTCGTACGAGGGAATGCTACGAAACAGAGTTCGACATAAGGTCACCATGCTTCAATATAAAGCGGCTCAGACAGCTATTCGCGCTGAATTTAATCCAATTATTGGTGCAGAGAAACTGACACAGCATTCGCTGGTCGACTCTTACCTCCAAGTTGAAGCCAACAATCTGAATTACATTCGTAATCACCAGCAAACACTTCGAGCAGAAAACTATCGGGTACTTGCTGATCATGTTGCTAATTTAGCCCATAACACAAATGTTGCTCCAGGAGTAGCTGTGATTCTTCCTTCAAGCTTTGAAGAGTCACCGCGACAAATGAGGGAACGTTGCAACGATGCAATGTAAATATTTAATCAGTGGGGTGCTCCTGATTTCTTTTATCACGTTTACAGCAAATCCAAACTGGCCTGAAATCAATCAAAACTTGAAATCCGGTGAGCAGACAAGTGATCGCCCTGATTTGGTTGCTGGCGTCTTCAAGCTCAAGTTAAAGTCGTGTGATAGAGGATTTAACGGTACATGGAATATTTGGTCAGTCAGAAGCTTTTGTCTGCAGCATCGAGTTTCAAAAGCGTGGTTTACCACATGCACATATTTTGATCACGTTATGAGCACAGGAGAAATTTACAACACCTAAACGGATCAATCAGTTTGTTAGTGCTGAAATGACAGATGGAGTGGAAAAGCCAAGACTTCATGAAATCGTCACTCGCTGCATGCTACACGATCCATGCAGAAACATCAATCAGTGCGCACCATGTATGGAAGACGGTGTCTGCCAGAAGAAGTTTCAGAAGCCTTTCATTCAAGAGACCGTTCCAAATTTCGAGGGATACCCTCTTTACAGTCGTCGGTGCGGTGTGCAGGTTAAAGTAAGATGAATAGAAATGGACAATAGACATGTTGTCCCTTATTAACCTGTTACTAAAATACAACGCTCAAATTAATTTTGAGTTTTGCACATCGCTTAAAGCCATTAAATACATATATAAGTACATTTTTTAAAGATTTGATAGTGCAAATATTACAATCACGACAGGAGAACATCAGGGGGTACGTTACGATGAAATTTACATCTTCATAGATACCCGCTATGTTAGTGTTCCAGAAGCAATGTAGAGACATCTCGAATCAAAAATGCATGACCGATCCCATGTTGTTATGCAACTTCCGCTACATCTCCCGATTCAGCAGAGAATCATGTTCGAGAAAGGAAATGAAGAAGAGGCTTTGCTGGCAGCTCGAACTTGCAAGACAAAACATGAGTCTTGGTCTCAGCTCAACATAAAGGATGAAAACGCACGACAGCTTCTGTACTCTGAAATCCCTTACCACTATGTTTATGTTCGTGAAAACTGGCAGCCACGGTAAAGAGGTGGAACTAAGATCATTTCACGAATGTTCAGAGTTGGCAGAAAAGATCAGGAGAGATGTTTCTTAAGGCTGATATTGCTTTATGTTCGAGGTACCACACGTTTTGAGTTCATTCGTACTTTTAATCGAGTAGCTTATGACACCTTCAAGGAAGCAGCGGCAGCACGTGGGCTTCTGGAAAGTGATGATGAATGGAGTCACTGTTTAGCCGAAGCAATAATCTTTTATGTGCCAATGCAACTTAGACACACTTTTACAAACACATATTGCTTTTGTCAACCTTCAAGGCAAATAGGTACATGGAACCCGTTTTCAGCCGATATAGCTCTCGATTACAAAAGAAACCATGATGACGATGCCGCAAAGAACTTAGCCCTCTACGAAATAATTGAAATCTTTAAGCATCACGGACTTTCTTGCGCAAAGCTTAGTCTGCCCATTCCTACTAGAAATCCAATAGGAGTTCAAACATTTGATCATGTTCAAGAAATGAAAGACGCTGAACAACAAATTAATTTGTTAAATGAAAAGCAGCTTGAAGCCTTGGTCAAGATAATTGATGCTGTAGACAATGATAATCTAAACAAGAGATGCTTCTACCTTGATGGACCAGGGGGTTCTGGGAAAACGTTTCTATATAAAACATTGATGGCTTTTATTCTTGGAAGGGGTCAATGCGTGCTTCTAGTCGCTACAACAGGAATAGCAGGAACTTTGCTTAAAGGCGGGAGAACTGTTCATAGTGGTTTTAAGCTGCCGGTTCCACTGATAGATACGTCAGTTTCATCAATGAGATTAACGTCACATGCATTAAAAACTCTGCGTGAACGTTCCCGAATTATTATAGACGAAATAACAATGCTTTCAAAGCATGGATTGAGTTGTATTGAAAAATTATTGCGTGAGATTATGTCCAATAAAAAACCCTTTGGGAGCAAGGTTTTCATGGTCGGTGGTGACTTTGGACAAACACAGCCAGTTGTTGTAAGAGGAACCAGAACTGATATTGTTGAAAGCTGCATTAAATGAAGCAATTTGTGAAAGCACTTTTTACATTTGCGTCAAATGTCAACATGTGAAGTGCTGGCCAGGAAGACCACAACAAGTGGCTGCTGAAAATTGGCATGGGTCATCATCCACCTATCGAAGCGATCTACAACGATTGCACCATTGAAATACCTCAAACAATGACAGAAACCAGTTATATAATCGCTTCACATTTTCGGAAAACACATTTGACTTGATAAATTTGTGAAGTGTGTAATTATAGCGCCTACTAATGATCAAGCTCTAGAGATGAATAGAAAGATCATCGAAATAATGCCAGAACACGCAACAATTGTTTGCAGCTCTGGTTCACTAATCTCAGAAGACCCTAGCGATTTTCAGAATTATCCAGTTGAGTTTCTGAATCAACAAACACCCTCAGGAATGCCACATCACACTCTGGGATTAAAGCCTGGAGTAATAGTTATGATACTGCGTAAACTGAACCCACAGAAAGAACTGCACAATGGAACTCGCATGATTGTGAAGCATCTCAATCACAATTTCATAACAACTGAAATCATTTCAGAGTGCAACCGTGGGCATATTGTTTTCATTCCGAGAATTGATTTGGCTCCATCAGATACAATATTACCGTTTATCCTGAAGCGTCGATAATTTTCTATCATTCCTGCGATCAGGATAAACAAATCACAAGGACAAACATTTGACCACGTTGGCATCGATCTCCAGACTGCAGTATTTTCACATGGTCAGCTCTACGTTGCATTGTCCCGATCGAGGAACTCAATACAAGTAAAAGCCCACATTACAGAAAACCCATAGCAAGGAAATCTGCTGAAAGATGGTCGCTATATTACTCGAAATATAGTTTTCCATGAAGTTTTCCAGATGTAAAGACTATATTTTGCATACATGTAAATGTGTTTTGTTATATAATTGTGTTTTTTTTTTTAATGTCTCAATATTCTTTTGAGTTTTGGTGGCTTAGGCTTAATGAGTGTCAGGTATAGACAACTCGGACTGAACTCCTTACAACAATAAAAAAAGCAGAGTTGTTTCTCTTTGGCAGTCTTTACTTTAGTGTTCGGTTTGTCATGAAACTAGACTTGGTGACGTGAAGATATATTTAAGTTATCGGTCACTCATTCCTTACACACAGCGTTGACTGCTTTATAAATGAACAACTTTGTGTTCTTAACAATAAAAAAACCCATAGACATTCAATGACAGTTCTAAAGATTTTCAAGGTAGACATTTAACGACGGTTCTAATGTTTTATAAAATTCACAATTTAAAAATAGACTTATTTTCTTTAATTTTTAAGACACGATTTTTGGTAAACGACAAAAATAACACTAAAAGTGAATTTAAATATAAGTAAATGTAAGTTTTGGTGAATGTAGCTAAGTTTGCCATAATATTAGGTGCATGCTTTTTTTTTTTAAAGAACAACAGAGGGATGGGGTTTTGATAGATAATAGATGGACATACAGTTTCTTAGATAACATGAAGGTATTGAACTTTGAAGGAGTCGTTTCTTTATTATCCTTTGAACGGGTAGCATTGTTGTATATTGTCATCAACGGGTAGCATTGTTATATATCGTCATGAAGGGGTAGCTTTGTTATATATCATCATCTAGGGTTGCATTGTTATATATCGCTATCGTCACATTGGCGAAGGCATCGGTGGGTCATCGAGCGCTAGCACTTTTGAAGGGGTAGCTTTGTTAGATATCATCATCTAGGGTTGCATTGTTATATATCGCTATCGTCACATTGGCGAAGGCATCGGTGGGTCATCGAGCGCTAGCACTTAACACCCCCCCCTCCCCCCCCATCCCTGGCACACCTCCACACGGGCCAGACATGGGGTCTCCACGCTGCCAGACCATGCGGAAGCACGTCGGGAACCTCCCTCCTGGCTTGGGGGACGTTCGGTTGACTGAAAACGCTGCGTTTAAAGCGTTCGCGGTCGACTCTCTGTGGGTCAGAACGGCTTTGCTTCCTCTCCGGGGGAAAGGTGTTGCGTTACTATCACCACCGTCCAGGGAGTCTTTCGGTCGGGACGTAAGCTGGGACGAAACGGTCGCATAGGAGCGGCTTTCTCAGGGCCACGTAGCTAAAAATCATCGGAATGGTTTTTAGAATAAATCGCAATCATGGGGTAGCATTGTTACATATTGCCATAAAGTTTTATAATTGATAAAATCATTGTCATTGAAAAGCATTATTATATATGACTATCATTGAGTAGAATTGTTATATATCACTATCATTGAGTAGAATTGTTATATATCACTATCATTGAATATTATTGCAATATATCATAATCATTGGGTTGCATTTTTATATATCGTCATCATGAGGTAGCATTGTTACAGAGCACTATCATTGGGTAGCATTGTTACCGAGCACTATCATTGTGTAACATTGTTACAGAGCACTATCATTGGGTAGCATTGTTACAGAGCACTATCATTGGGTAGCATTGTTACAGATCACTATCATTGGGTAGCATTGTTACAGAGCATTATCATTGGGTAGCATTGCTACAGAGCACTATCATTGGGTAGCATTGTTACAGAGCACTATCATTGGGTAAAACAGTTATACTGCCTATTATTGTCTTTGTTTCTCTGCTAATGGATGCCTCGCTACTCTCTCGACCAAGTGTCCAATAATGAAATGACTCCGGACCTCTGACCTCACCCAGGGCCAAGACGAGCCACATTAACTAAACCAACAAGCAATAGATGACGTTCCAGGCGGTGATAATTCTAATATTTTATCTCTGTGACTCCACGGCCGGCTGTGACGTCTGCTCGCCATCCCCGCTACGTCACCGTGTTGACTCCAGCGTGACGTCATCAGAGTAATGGACACAAGCTAAATCTCTCCGTGTTTATGGATTGGTCATAAAAATTAATCACCACCTAAAAATTCACCGTTTCTATGGAAACACACTTTTACCAAGTTACCGAACCACACCAAATCATTTGTTTATCAGAAACAAATCTAAAGCAAGACCAAATTAAATTTTTTTTTAAAGCGAAAAACAGTTATTATGGTAAGATTAGATAATCATGTGATTGATATTGATGAGTTAGCACCTTAAATAGCTTTCAATTTTAATGGCAAATTTAATGTTCAAGGTAAAAATGGCTCCATCTAAGTCAGTGGTTCTCAGATTTTCAACCTTCCTGATGCCGCGACCCTTGAATACAGTTCCACATGTTGTAGTGATCCCAAACATACAATTATTTTCGTTGCTACTTCAAAACCGTAGAGCATATGTGTTTTACGATGGTCTTAGGCGACCCTTGTGAAAGGGTCGTCGACTCCCAAAGGGGTCGTGAACCACAGGTTGAGAACCGCTGATCTAAGTCTTCTGAAGTCTTCATTGTATCCCGTTTCCGGTTTCCATTCACATTGCTGGTAGTGGACTATAGCTTACTCTTTCTGTAAGTAATTCATACATGGATTTACTTTACCAGAATAATCTAAGAAAATATCCCCCAATAATGAACGAAGTGGATTGGAATTGAAAGCCTGAGAAGTATTCAACGGCCATTTCATTTTAAGTCAAACACCTGAAGTGAATCCATATTTGTGTATTATCTGTATGATTCAAGTCAAACATTTCAATGAATGCATAGTTGTTTATTGTCTGTATGATTCAAGTCAAACACTTCAATGAATGCATGGTTGTGTATCGACTGTATGATTCAAGTCAAATACTTCAATGAATGCATAGTTGTGTATTGTCTGTATGATTCAAGTCAAAAACTTTAATGAATGGATAGTTGTAGCTTATTTGTGTTGACTTAGAGAGTGTCGTTTACCAGCTTTGAATTCCCCAAATAACTTCTAAGTATTGACATCTGCCCATTGCGTAATTTGACAGTGGAACTCTTACACTGGCTGAGTTTTTCCATGCTGAGTTTGGACGGAGCAGAGTTGTGAATGTCGTGAAACAAGGGTGCAGAATTGTGAATGTCGTGAAACAAGGGTGCAGAGTTGTAAATGGTGTGATATATTGGTGAAGAGATTTGAATGGTGTGAAATATTGGTGCAGAAATGTGAATGGTGTGAAATATTTGGTGCAGAATTGTGAATGGTGTGAAATATTGGTGCTGAATTGGTAATTGTGAAAAATATTGGTACATAATTGTGAAAGGTGTGACAAATTTGGTTTAGACATGTGAATTGTGTGAAATAGGCATACAGTTTTGTGAAAGGAGTAAACTAAGGGCGCAGAGTTAAGAATGGCGTGAAATTGGTGTGCAGAGTAAGGAATGGTGTGAAATTGGGGTGCAGAGTTAAGAATGGTGTGAAGTAGGGGCGCAGAGTTAAGAATGGAGTGAAGTAGGGGCGCAGAGTTAAGAATGGCGTGAAGTAGGGGCGCAGAGTTAAGAATGGCGTGAAGTAGGGGCGCAGAGTTAAGAATGGCGTGAAGTAGGGGCGCAGAGTTAAGAATGGCGTGAAGTAGGGGCGCAGAGTTAAGAATGGAGTGAAGTAGGGGTGCAGAGATAAGGATGGAGTGAAGTAGGGGCGCAGAGATAAGAATGGTGTGAAGTAGGGGCGCAGAGTTAAAAATGGTGTGTAGTAGGGTCGCTGAGTTAAGAATGGCGTGAACTAGGGGCGCAGAGTTAAGAATGGCGTGAAGTAGGGGCGCAGAGTTAAGAATGGCGTGAAGTAGGGGCGCAGAGTTAAGAATGGCGTGAAGTAGGGGCGCAGAGATAAGAATGGCGTGAAGTAGGGGCGCAGAGTTAAGAATGGCGTGAAGTAGGGGCGCAGAGTTAAGAATGGCGTAAAGTAGGGATGGCAGAGTTAAGAATGGCGTGAAGTAAGGGTGGCAGAGTTGAGACAAGCGTGAAGTAAGGGTGGCAGAGTTGAGACAAGCGTGACATAGGGATGACAGAGTTAAGACAAGCGTGAAGTAAGGGTGGCAGAGTTGAGACAAGCGTGACATAGGGATGGCAGAGTAAGACAAGCGTGAAGTAAGGGTGGCGGAGTTGAGACAGGCGTGACATAGGGATGGCAGAATTGAGACAAGCGTGAAGTAAGGATTGCAGAGTTGAGACAGGCGTGACATAGGGATGGCAGAGTTGAGACAGGCGTGTAATAGGGGTTGCAGATTTGTGACAGGCGTGTAATAGGGGTGGCAGAGTTGAGACAGGCATGAAATAGGGGTGGAAGAGTTGTGACAAGCGTGAAGTAGGGGTGGCAGATTTGTGACAGGCGTGTAATAGGGGTGGCAGAGTTGTGACAGGCGTGTAATAGGGGTGGCAGAGTTGAGACAGGCGTGAAATAGGGGTGGCAGAGTTGTGACAGGCGTGTAATAGGGGTGGCAGAGTTGAGACTGGGGTGACAAATTTTAGTTGTTGCAAGATGATCATGGCCTAATTTATTTTGTGTGGATTAAAATCCCTGTGACAGGTATTGGCCTCAAATCAGTTCGTAAAGTTTAGATCACTGAGTTTCAAACCTCATGCGAGCTTCTTATGTCAAAAGAAAACTTAAATTAATGTATATACAAGGAGAAAAATCCACTTTACCTTTCTTAATATAGACCCGATAATCTGATTATTTCTAAGTTTTATAGTCTCTAACTGCTCAGGAGGAGGTCGCCTGGTAATCTATTACATTTGTACATCAAATTGGACCTCGTTAATTTCTATATCTTTTTCCACGTATCTTGAAAACATTTTTAAAACGTTATTTTATACATCATGATATCGATTTCCTTGACATGATGACTCAACAAATTAAAACACACACACATATTATATATAAAGGTATTAAAAAAAAACAACCTACAAATCCGATGAAGCTATCTCTTAATTTCTCGTAGATGACACAAACGGATTGCCATACTCCCTTGCTTCTCGATCACAAACGGCATTACTAGCCACGCCGTGCGGGCGCTCACACTATCGGATCATTCCCCACAACAAACACCCCCTACAGTCCAGTGTGTTACGAGCTACGACGGTAGGACGTAGTCCCCCAACTTAGGACTTCATTTCTGATACGGTTACTCTTCTTGATTACTCTCTCAACGCCTGTGACGTCAGCCTGGTCATCTATCGTCTGTCCACCTCCCAGCAATATTACAACGGTTATGTAATGATGACAACAAATGGTAAGTGTTTATAACATTTCATGATTTTTTGTATCATTACAATACCGTTGAGATAAGTTGACGAACTTAAAAGTATTGCAATTTTCTCTAGCAAAGGTGTCACTGATACAAGTAACAGTATAATACAGATTCAATCTCTAAACAAAATTTGTCATCCAATGAGGTTTCTAGTTAATGTATCTTCTTTTTTTTTTCATTGATGTTCAATATCTCAGGGTTTTAAAAAAGTCAATGAATTAAAATATTGAAAACGTTTCATGTTTTTGTATTACATCGGTACTCTCTGCTCAACTAGCACTTCAAAGAAAACTGACTCTTTTAGCACTTCCCAGAAAACTATCTGGCATAGCACTTCCCAGAAAACTATCTCGCATAGCACTTCCCAGAAAACTGTCTCGCATAGCACTTCCCAGAAAACTGTCTCGCATAGCACTTCCCAGAAAACTATCTCGCATAGCACTTCCCAGAAAACTGTCTCGCATAGCACTTCCCAGAAAACTATCTCGCATAGCACTTCCCAGAAAACTATCTCGCATAGCACTTCCCAGAAAACTGTCTCGCATAGCACTTCCCAGAAAACTGTCTCGCATAGCACTTCCCAGAAAACTATCTCGCATAGCACTTCCCAGAAAACTGTCTCGCATAGCACTTCCCAGAAAACTATCTCGCATAGCACTTCCCAGAAAACTGTCTCGCATAGCACTTCCCAGAAAACTGTCTCGCATAGCACTTCCCAGAAAACTATCTCGCATAGCACTTCCCAGAAAACTATCTCGCATAGCACTTCCCAGAAAACTATCTCGCATAGCACTTCCCAGAAAACTATCTCGCATAGCACTTCCCAGAAAACTGTCTCGCATAGCACTTCCCAGAAAACTATCTCGCATAGCACATCCTAGTAAACTGTCTCGCATAGCACTTCCCAGAAAACTATCTCGCATAGCACTTCCCAGAAAACTATCTCGCAAAGCACTTCCCAGAAAACTGTCTCGCATAGCACATCCTAGAAAACTGTCTCGCATAGCACTTCGCAGAAAACTGTCTCGCATATTACTTCCCTTCAATCGGTCTTGCAAAGCACTTACCAGAAAACGGTCTCACATAGCAATTCCCAGGAAACTGTCTGGCATAGCACTTCCCTTAAAACTGTCTTGTAAAGCACTTACCAGAAAAATGTCTTGCATAGCATTTCCCAGAAAACTGTTTCGCATAGCACTTCTCAGTAAACTGTCTCGCATAATACTTCCCTTAAAACTGTCTAGCATAGCACTTCCCAGAAAACTGTCTCGCATAGCACTTTCCAGACAACTGTCTCGCATAGCACTTCCCAGAAAACTGTCTCGCATAGCGCTTAACGTCAAAAGTAAAACTTGACACCTTTGAAGAAATTTTGTTGAAATTAGATGTCTATCATTTATTAGTTTCCCCATAAAAAAATATGTTTCAGTAGAGGTGTCATTTGTGTTATGTTTCAGTAGAAGTGACATTTGTTTTCTTTTTTAGTAGAGTTGACATTTGTGATCTGTTTCAATACAGTTGATATTTTTTTTATATTATTCCGTAGAATTGACATTTGTGACCTGTGTTAGTATAGTTGGCATTTGTGATCTGTTTCAATACAGTTGACATTTGCTTTCTTTTTTTTGTAGAGTTGTCATTTGTGATCTGTTTCAGTAGAGCTGACATTTTTTATCTGTTTGAGTAGAGTTGACATTTTTTATCTGTTTCAGTAGAGTTTACATTTGTGATCTGTTTTATTAGAGTTGACATTTGTGATCTGTTTCAATACAGTTGACGTTTTTTTATGTTTCATTAGAGTTGACATTTGTGATCTGTTTGCGTAGATTTGACATATGAGAGCTGTTACATTACATTTGACATTTGTCATCTGTTTCATTAGAATTAACATTTGTTATCTGTTTCAGTAGTGTTGACATTAAAATTAGTTATCTGTTTCATTAGAATTAACATTTTTTATCTGTTTCATTAGTGTTGACATTTGTTATCTGTTTTATTAGAATTGACATTTGTTATCTGTTTCAGTAGAGTTGACATTTGTTATCTGGTTCAGTAGTGTTGACAACAGTGTTTTAAAACTCCGTGTCTTCTGAAATGTAACGAAAATGATATTAACTTGTTATCTTAGTGCTGACAAAACCTATTTTAGAAAGCTTTAGGATAAAAGTGATGTTCTTGTACTTCTTTAGCAGTGGATTATCACAGGAAACCATGCAGTTGCTTACCCCATAGAAAAATAGAGTGGCTTATCACAGGGCAAAATAGAGTGGCTTATTACCGGGAAAAATGGAGTGGCTTATCACAGAAAAAAATAGAGTGGCTTATAAAAGGAAAATAGAGTGGCCTATCACAGGGAAAAATAATGGCTTATCACAGGGAAAAATAGTGGCTTATCACAGGGAAAAATAGAGAAGCTTATAAAAGGAAATAAAGGGTGCCTTATAACATTGAAAAATAGACTGGCTTATCACAGGGCAAAATAGAGTAGCTTATCAAAAGGAAATATAGAGTGGCTGATAAAAGGAACTATAGAGTGGCTTATCAAATGGAAAAATAGAGTGTCTTATCACAAGGAAAAATAGAGTGGCTTATCACAGGGAAAAATAGAGTGGCTTATCACTGGGAAAGCATGCGGGAGCTAACTCGTGGTTTAGGTTTCACAATGAATTCAGAAAAATTTTAATTAACATTAATTATTATTGTGATATCAATGTTTTTATTCGTATCTGTGGGAAAGCCATTAAGGAATCATCAGTGCCATTGTTGATTGATAGGACACGCATTTCGCATTACCTCGCATTAACTGTCATGTTGCAACCTCTTGCATGCGCCTCGAGGACTTATGCACTAATTTATGTATCATTTACTTGTGACATAATGATACGTAATATGTTCTTGTGCCATAATGATATAAGCCATGTGAAAGAAATATGTTGCTGAAATATGCCAGGGAGCTATGTTAGAAAACACTGAGATGTTGGGTGGCAAGTTACAATGTTAGAAAACACTGAGATGTTGGGTGGCAGGTTACAATGTTAGAAAACACTGAGATGTTGGGTGGCAAGTTACAATGTTAGAAAACACTGAGATGTTAGGTGGCAAGTTACAATGTTAGAAAACACTGAAATATTTGATGGCAAGTTAAATGTTAGAAAACACTGAGATGTTCGGTGGCAAGTTACAATGTTAGAAAACACTGAGATATTTGATGGCAAGTTAAATATTAGAAAACACTGAGATGTTGGGTGGCAAGTTACAATGTTAGAAAACACTGAGATGTTGGGTGGCAAGTTACAATGTTAGAAAACACTGAGATGTTGGGTGGCAAGTTACAATGTTAGAAAACACTGATATGTTGGGTGGCAAGTTACAATGTTAGAAAACACTGAGATATTGGGTGGCAAGTTACAATGTTAGAAAACACTGAGATGTTGGGTGGCAAGTTACAATGTTAGAAAACACTGAGATGTTGGATGGCAAGTAAAAATGTTAGAAAACACTGAGATGTTGGGTGGCAAGTTACAATGTTAGAAAACACTGAGATGTTGGATGGCAAGTTACAATGTTAGAAAACACTGAGATGTTGGGTGGCATGTTACAATGTTAGAAAACACTGAGATGTTGGATGGCATGTTACAATGTTAGAAAACACTGAGATGTTGGATGGCATGTTACAATGTTAGAAAACACTGAGATGTTGGATAGCAAGTTACAATGTTAGAAAACACTGAGATGTTGGATGGAAAGTTACAATGTTAGAAAACACTGAGATGTTGGATGGAAAGTTACAATGTTAGAAAACACTGAGATGTTTGATGGCAAGTAACAATGTTAGAAATACGACTATGTGATTCTAGTCGTAATTCAGCTATCTCGTATAAAATTGTTGCGAAATCTTCCTAGACAATTGATGAAAATTATATTAAAAAAAAGGCAAAAAATTTTAGGGGGAGGGGTGTGTGACAACCCATCTGCTCTGTCAATCAGCAATCTCCACTGCTTCCCCAAAAAAGAAAAAGAAATCTCCTTCACATTTAGGCGCGTACAGACGCACCTAGAAATAATTGATGATGTTGATGGGAGACCAAACAAGGACTACAGCACGGTACAAGCCATCAGGGAATAGGCACGTTACGAGCCTAATACCAATTTCAACGAAAGGTGGGCGTGTCATCGGCGTGTCCATGAAAATGGTTTTGGTGGTGGGGAGAGGGTGTTAAGTCCTGCTCGTGCTCCTCCTGGTCGATTATGTCCTTTTTAAACACCATTAAAAAGAGATGTTACTACGGGGAGGGGTTACCCAGTCACCTATCAAATATTTGTTTGGCGACGCCTCTGCAGCCGGGACGTTGATGGTATTTGAGTTGTGTAGAGAAAACAAAGGGGACGCTTCTGTCAAACCGACATCAAAGTCCTTAGCACGTGTTGAATCTATGTGGTGTTGCCTGATGTGTTGAATCTATGTGGTGTTGCCTGATGGCGCAAGTGTTGAATCTATGTCGTGTTGCCTGATGGCGCAAGTGTTGAATCTATGTGGTGTTGCCTGATGGCGCAAGTGTTGAATCTATGTGGTGTTGTGGCAGAACCCTGTCCTTATTGATCTCAGTAAGCGCTGTGACCTCAGTGAATCAATGGCCGATAACCTGGTTGGTGGTACACACCGGCACATCCGTCACAATGCAAGAAAGAAACTGGTCTTTCTCGCAGCCGTTCCGGTCCTGACACTGGATTAATAACATGTTACGGAATCACAATTTGCTGACTCAGCAAATCATTGTGGTTATTTTTGCTACACTAAGATTATATATATATATATATATATATATAATTTTTTTATTTCATTATAAAGAATCTGACTTGGGCGAGCTTATTTTTAAGTAAAAAAGTTGATTATTTCCCATTGAAATCAAAAGCCAGATGAGATATGATCTTATAAGGAAATCAGTTATATAAAGGGTTATCAGCTATTCAATTATTGATTATAAACTCGAGAAGCAGTCTTTTTTCCCGAGTCTCCGAAACAATCCACGTTAAAATAACAATTTAAGAACCGTTGTTCATTTAATGACATGCCAGCATTTATTGTTGACACATTGGCCCCGACTCTATGCAATAGCACGTGATATCTTCATGGCTCCCCCAGCTTTGACATGTTCCCTGTACACCTCTCACTGCCTCCCACACCACCTTCAATAGCAAGTCATATCTCCATGGCACCCCCACCTTTGACATCTCCCCTGTACACCTCTCACTGCCTCACACACCACCTTCAATATCACGTCATATCTCCATGGCTCCCTGACCTTTGACATCTCCCCTGTACACCTCTCACTGTTTCACACACCACCTTCAGCCAGGTGTCAGCCCTAAATAGGCCCTAGATACGCCCCTTCCCAATCATTGGGTTCTACAGATGGTGCTGTCACTTGGTATTCTGCGTCTTTGACATGAAGTGGAGCGGGTGTGTTCCTCACATCCCATTGGCGTAGGAGTCAAGCATGTTATTGAAAGCAAATATGTTTCATGACCTTAGTCGTCTTTTTCTTAATTTGATGAAAATAGACAACAATTTGCACCATGTTCAGCATAGGACACATCTATGTGTGTCACTGTACGACCGTGGTATGGGTCAAATCTTTGTGTGCCACTTTATCCCCGGTATGGGACCCATCTGCTGTGTCACTGTATGACGCTAGTAAAGGACACATCTGTGTGTGTAACTGTATGACCCTGGTATGGGACACATCTGTGCGTGTCTCTGTATAACGCTGGTATGGGACACATATGTGCGTGTCTCTGTATGACGCTGGTAGGGACAAATCTGTGCATGTCTCTGTATGACGCTGGTATGGGACACATCTGTTCGTGTCACTGTATGACCCTGGTATGGGACACATCTGTGCGTGTCACTGTATGACGCTGGTATGGGACACATATGTGCGTGTCTCTGTATGACGCTGGTATGCGACACATACGTGTTTATCACTTGATAATCGTAGTATAGTAAACAGCCATGTGTTCTTGCATGACCATGGCATAGGACACATCCGTGTATTAATGTATGATTCTGCCATAGAACACATCCTTTGTGTCAGGTTATAAGTCTTGTAAATAACACATCTGTGTGTATAACTTTATGATCCTGGCACAGGCGACAACTGTGTGTCACTTTATAATCATTGCATAGGACACATCTGTGTATTTCACTGTATGGCTCAGTGTTTGATGTAGACAGTCGAACTTTGACCTTTGCATCTGTTGCTATCCAACAGAAACACCTCCAGCTGTAACATAATCTGTGTTCACTGCTTTGGTTTAGTTTTCCTTTACAAAATTTGAATTTTTTATTAAACGATAGCTAAATGTTTAGCTTGATTACATTTGATCACGGGGTTAATGTAAGAAACACATGTCACGAACATCAGCTCAGTCGAACTAGACTTGCCGAACTAGACTAGACTCGCAGAACTAGACTCGCCGAACAAGACTCGCCGAACTAGACTCGCCGAACTAGACTCGCCAAACTAGACTCGGTAGACTCGCCAAACTAGACTCGGTAGACTCGCCAAACCAGACTTGCCAAACTAGACTTGCCAAACTAGACTCGCCAAACTAGACTCGGTAGACTCGCCAAACTAGACTTGCCAAACTAGACTTACACAATGTTCATTGCCAGTTTAATATTTTGACGGAATAAATCGCCCATAGACAATTAGCAAGAAATGAAATAAATTCAATAATTTGACATTGTTTTATCCAGGAGTGGACAGACAGTTCTAGTCAAGCTGGTCAGTTTCGGGTCAAGGTCAGTCTAGGAAGTCTTTCTGGAAATAGCAATAGAATAAGCCGAGTCGTTTAACGGCAGGCTGAACTAGGGAAATATATCGGACAGGTGTTGCGTCAAACTCGGGCGAACTGAAATGTCAAATGAATATTGCTCAACATCACCAATTGTTCCGAGCCTCGTCTCCATAAACCATGGAAACTGAGAGACCGGGTTATTGCGTAATTTTCCTGAAAAGCGTGGAAAGTTGATCTCCTCTATTTCCTCTATCCCCAGACGTATCTGTCATTAGTGTGAGTGCTGGAATTAATTTATCAATTATATGTTGTTGCTGTTTTGTTTTAAATGGGGGTGGGGGAAGTTTCTTGACAATAGGTTTAATTATTGATAAAGTCGTTTAAATTTGTATCAACTCAAATATTACACATCACCTTTGCTGTCTGTTTGTAGCTTAGAAAATAGATCCACTGTAATAATATGAGGTTTATACTATAAAGTGTATAATATGAGGTGCATAATATGAGTTGCATGACATGAGATGAATAATATGAGGTGTATTCCACTAAAGCAGATTGCAAATTAAAAAACAATTCTCGTTCCTAAAAAGCAAGACAATTGATAGACCACTTACTCTCCCTATTTACAGCAAGACACAACTCACTCTCCCCTATTTACAGCAAGACACAACTCACTCTCCCCTATTTACAGCAAGACACAACTCACTCTCCCCTATTTACAGCAAGACACAACTCACTCTCCCCTATTTACAGCATGACCCCCAACCTCACTCTCCCCTATTTACAGCATGACCCCCAACCTCACTCTCCCCTATTTACAGCATGACCCCCAACCTCACTCTCCCCTATTTACAGCATGGTCAAAACTCAGTAACTTAACCACTACGGACATTGCATGTCTGGCCCCCACCACCCATAACAAACAAGGTCAGCTACGACAAACAGACAACCAAACAAACTAACCCAAAATCAAGTTACTAGAAATTAAAGCTTTTAAAGATATCTTTAACCTACTAGCCGCAAAACATCCCCCTCTATCTACAGTTTTAAAAGGTTTATATGACATGATTGGGGATTGATGAAATGATTGGGGATTGATGACATTATTGGGGATTGATGACATGATTGGGGGATTGATGACATGATTGGGGATTGATGACATGATTGGGGATTGATGACATGATTGGGGATTGATGAAATGATTGGGGATTGATGACATGAATGGGGATTGATGACTTGATTGGGGATTGATGACATGATTGGGGATTGATGACATGATTAGGGGATTGATGACATGATTGGGGATTGATGATATGATGGGGATTGATCACATGACTGGGGATTGATGATATGATTGGGGTTGATGACAGGATTAGGGATTGATGAAATGATTGAGGATTGATGACATGATTGAGGATTGATGATATGATTTGGGATTGATGACAGGATTAGGGATTGATTACATTATTGGGGATTAATGACATGATTGAGTGATTGATGACATGATTGGGATTTAATGATATGATTGGGATTGATGACATGATTGGGGATTAATGTCATGATTGGGGGATTGATGACATGATTGGGGGATTGATGACATGATTGGGATTGATGACATGATTGGGGAATTGATGACATGATTGGGGATTGATGACATGATTGGGGAATTGATGACATGATTGGGGAATTGATGACATGATTGTGGATTGATGACATGATTGAGTGAATGATGACATATTTTGGGATCGTTGACATATTTGGGATTGATTAAATGTGTGAGGGATGGCAACACGAGTGGGGAGAGAGAATTAGCGAGCGTAACAGAGTGAGACAACTAGAACAAGAGGAGGAATGAAAGAGAGGACGACTGAAAGAGAGAGCGAATGCAAGAGAGAGCGAATGCAAGAGTGAATGAATGAAAGAGAGAACGAATGAAAGAGAGGACGAATGATAGAGAGGATGAATGAAAGAGAGAGCGAATGCAAGAGAGAACGAATGCAAGAGAGAACGAATGAAAGAGAGAGAGCGAAGGCACGAGAGAACGAATGAAAGAGACGACGAATGAAAGACAAAACGAAGGAAAAAGAGGATGAATGACAGAAAGGACGAATGAAAGAGAAAACTAATGAAAGAGAGGACGAATGAAAGAGAGGACGAATGAAAGAGAGGACGAATGAAAGAGAGGACGAATGAAAGAATGGACGAATGAAAGAAAGGACGAATGAAAGAGAGAAAGAATGACAGAGATGACGAATAAAAAGAGATAGATAATAGGCGAGATAGAACGAGAAAAGTAAGTTAGAGAGATAGTGAGAGCGAAAAAAAGAGAGGGAAAGGAGAGAAAAAGAGATAGAATATATAGAGAAAGGTAGAGTGAGATATGGAGAGACATATAGTGAGATGTAGAGAGAAAAAAGAGAGATACAGATGAAAAAAGACAGAGAGAACAAGAGAAAGATAGAGATAGAGGGAGGGAAAGAGAGGGGGAAAACAGTAAATAAAATGAGAAAGAGTGATAGAGAGAATAAAAGAAAGGGCATGTGTGAGGAGACAGGGAAAGAGAGAGAGAGATAATCTTTTTAAGTCTATTCGATTCTTAAAATTTCCTTTTTTAGGGGGTGGGGGGTTGGGCAGGTGGGCTGGTGAGGGATAAATCAAGAAGTGAACTGTTGAGAAATTGTTAATATCGCGCCCTTCAACCACCCTCCAATCAACCCCCCCCCCCCCCCCCCCAATCAACCTTACTTTATTGAAATGTCATTTTGTTTCTCTTACCTCACTATAATCCATCAATTGTATACGTGACTCCTCCCCTCCCCCCCCCAGGTTAATAACTCAGACACCCCATCTTCACCCCAGCCCCTATAGTTTCATAACCTCGCACCACAATCACCATTTCGACAACAAGCACCCTAACCCCGCCCCAAACAGCTCCAGAATATTCCAACGCACAAACTGCCCGATATTTCACTTATCGGGAAAGGAGAATTGACAAATACTTTGTTTTCCTCGCATAAGTATCGATACCATCAAATCCGCCTTGATTCTATTTTTGGCCCACCGGCTATTTTGGGCTACTACGATACTAAATATAGACTCCCTTACTCTCTCGGAAACCACGGCTCACGGACTTTCGATTTTCTCTTAGCCTTGAGGCTCTGTTGCCCTGTAATCTCTCCTTTCTTCAGAGTGGTATTGCCTACCCTCCCCTGCCCCACCCCCACTTGCCCTGTCATCTTGCCTTTCTTCAGAGTGGTATTGCCTACCCTCTCCAGCCCTTCCCCTGCCCTGTCATCTTGCCTTTCTTCAGAGTGGTATTGCCTAGCCTCCACGGCCCCTTCCCCCTCCAGACTTTCTGTCAATGAACACAACAACAAAGCAATGTCCGAGTTCTTGTCAGCACCGACATTGAGAACACAGATTTGCTGAGAGTGACCTTCTTAATGCTGATTGGCTATAATGGACTTTGTGTGTATGTACACGTCATCAACAACACGTCACTTTGTGTGTCCCCACTGTAAGGCCCTTCATGTCTCACTGTGAGGCCCGTCATGTCCCACTGTAACGCCCGTCATGTCCCACTGTAAGACCCGTCATGTCCCACTGTAAGACACGTCATGTCCCACTGAAACGCTAGCCATGTCCCACAGTAAGGCCCTCTTTCTCCCATTGTAAGACCCATCATATCCCACTGTAAGGCCGCATGTTTCACTCTGAGGCCCACAGTAAGACTAGTCATATCCCACTGTAAGGCCCGTCATGGTCCACTGTAAGGCCCACTGTAAGACTAGACATATCCCACTGTAAGGCCCACTGTAAAGCCCGTCCTGTCCCACTGTAAGGCCCACTTTCTCCCACTGTAAAGCCCGTCATGTCCCACTGTAAGGTCTAACATGTTCCACTCATGCCACACTGTAAGGCTTATCATGTCCCACCGAAAGGCTAGTCATGTCCCACTGTCACCCTTCTTGGGAAATTATTCATCATAAAGCCAAAGATGACGCCCCCTGAGCTGTGACAACCTAAAGTTTAGCGCCCCCTGTCGTGTGGTTCAAATAATTAATTAAATGTCTTGTAAATTGATATTTGGAAATTATTAATTTTTAAAAAAATCATTCATAATTTCAAACTTTAATATATTCCTTACTTTTGCCTAAAATAATCAGTACATGTTTGATTATATAAGGTTTAATAATAGTACATGTATGGGAATATAAGGCTATATGGCAGTACATGTATGGGAATATAAGGCTATATGGCAGTACATGTATGGGAATATAAGGCTATATGGCAGTACATGTATGGGAATATAAGGCTATATGGCAGTAAATGTATGGGAATATAAGGCTATATGGCAGTTCATTTATTGGAATATAAGGCTATATGGCAGTACATGTATGGGAATATAAGGCTATATGGCAGTACATGTATGGGAATATAATGCTATATGGCAGTACATGTAGGGGACTATAAGGCTATATGGCAGTACATGTATGGGAATATAAGGCTATATGGCAGTACATGTATGGGAATATAAGGCTATATGGCAGTACATGTATGGGAATATAAGGCTATATGGCAGTTCATGTATTGGAATATAAGGCTATATGGCAGTACATGTATGGGAATATAAGGCTATATGGCAGTACATGTATGGGAATATAAGGCTATATGACAGTACATGTATGGGAATATAAGGCTATATGGCAGTACATGTATGACAATGCATATTACTATCATATTGTAAAGGGCAACATTTAGTATAGACTTGTAAGGAATTAAAGAATCATTAGCCAGAGAGAGTTTGATTGATTTTATTGGTGATATGGTGCCGAAAATCTGAATTGTTCTGTAATACACGTGCAGCCCTCTTTAATGGTGAACGCCCCACCCCCCCCCTCCAGTTTCCAGAACAAAGGAGCAAGCCATACAACAGCACCCATTGCTATGATCTGCTGCAGAGATAATAGTTTTATTTATTTCGTAATCCAATGTTGTTGGTGTGTTGGTGATGGTTGTGGGTTTGATTGTGTAGTGGTTGTAATGGTGGTGGTAATGGTGGTAATTGTGGTGCCGATTCTACGAGGGCCAACCGTTGAGTCGCACTGCTCGTAAAGCTCTTAATACGAACATACACATATCCGTTAAAATTCAATATAAGATTTACAGTTGAGCTTTATGAAATAGATTAAATATGTGTGTGCGCTATATGGCATGAATTATCAAACTATTATATTGGTATGAGATGACTTGCCTGAAAGGATTCTACAATATAAAACAAAACAACAAAATATGGGGGTGAAGAAAGATGGGAAAAAAACAGAGGGAAAATACGGGAGACTATTTCTCGCTAGTGACCGTGGGTCATAATCTCCATTTGTAGCTGATGTCCCGGAGTCACAGAGACTCCATGATGATAGAGTCGCGAGCTCAAGGGATTTCCTGACGACACAAGTTTCCTTTCAGACCGTGCCCAATGACCGCAGGCACGGTCTGATACAAGTTGCCTCATCCCGTTGGTTTGTAAAGTGACCAGTGTGACGTGGTCTAGTCCCACACTACGATTGTTGGATATGCAAATGTTGGAGGCAATAAAACAGCGGAGTGTGCCAAATTGCGCTGGAGTCTACAACATTTTGTCAACCGTTTCTTCTCTGGATTTTTTATATCACGGACCATAAGTTACTTATTGACAGACAATTTAGACGGATCGCAATAGTAAGTGATGGTATAATTTATTTTAAATGTGCAAATCATAAAATTACAATGCTATTATAAGTTGTAAGTCAAACTTATGAGTCTCGAGTGTTGAATTAGTTCCTTCATTGAACTTCAAACTAGAGACAGGTGCTCTGTGTGTGTCTTATGTTTAACACTAAGACTTAAAGTTTATCTAAACAACAGGCCTCGGCAGTTTAAACAACGTATTGGAAGCGGTTTTCGCGCTAAACTCAAGGTGAAGGTCATATTTCAAGTGATGCCATGGAGAACGATGTTTTGTATTCCACGTCTTTGGCAAGACTTAAGCAACTGAGCTGTTCAGAATGGATTCATTGCTAACAACATTAGACAAAAACAAGAGTTTTTCAATTAATTTTTATTGGCATATTAACAACTATTGGGTTGACTCATGATGCTAAGCTTTATTTAATTCCGTTTTACTGCACCGAACCAGAATCTTCACCGAAACCAAAATCTGGGCCAAACCAGAATCTACACCGAACCAAAATCTGCGCCGAACCAGAATCTGCAGCGAACCAGAATTAGCATAAACTGCGCCAAACCAAAATCTGCACCGAACTAGAATCTGCGCCGAATAAGAATCTGCACTGAAACTGAATATGCGTCGAAACAAAATCTACACAATTTAACACATCGTCTGGAAATATTTGCGAGACAAGGGAGGGAAGCCCAGCAGACCCAATACCAGCAATGGTTTCCGGTGGCCTTGAGGCTAGCCGGTCTAGGTCAGGGCTGATTGACGGTTAGCCACAAACTGCCATTTGAGCATTCTTTTCCCCTTACCTCCAGATTGGGTCAATTTTCTCCACTTTTATTTCTGTTCATGAGTGTCAATGTTTACTTGTGTCAGTGTTCACGAGTGTCTTTGTTCACGTGTGTCTTTAATATCTATTCACGAGTGTATTTGTTTACTTGTGCCAGTGTTCAAGTGTGTCTTTGTTTACTTGTGTCAGTGTTCACGAGTGTCTTTGTTTATTTGTGTCTTTGTTCGCGTGTGTCCTTTGTTCACGTGTGTCTTTGTTTACGTGTGTCCTTTGTTCCCGTGTGTCTTTATTCACGTGTGTCCTTTGTTCACGTGTGTCCTTGGTTCATGGGTGTTCTGTGTTCACATGTGTCTTTTTACGTGTGTCTTTGTCCACGTGTGTCTTTGTTCACGTGTTTCCTTGGTTTACGTGTGTTTTGCTCACATGTGTCTTTGTTCACGCATGTTTTTGTTTAAGTGTGTCTTTATTCAAGTGTGTCTTTGTTCAGTCCTCCCTTTCGGCTGTTCCCTTATTACTCTACCAAAATTCTGTCCACCTTTTTTAAAAAGTTTTTCTCATGAATGATATCTGATCTTTCTAATTGTCTATCCACAACTTTGTCTGTCCATTCTTTTTATGTCGTCTATCTATTTGCCTCTCTCTCTCTTTCTATTTCACTCTCTCTCCCTCTCTCTGTCTTAGTTATCTATATAATATATATTAATATATTATATTCATATAATTTTATCTCACAGCCTGGTGGCATATTCTTCAAAATACTAAAATCCAGCCACCTGTTCATTATATGCTATTTCACCAGACACCCAGACACAACACATTCTGCTCTCCAGCCACCTGTTCGTCATATGCTATTTCACCAGACACCCAGACACAACACATTCTGCTCTCCAGCCACCTGTTCATTATATGCTATTTCACCAGACACCCAGTCACAACACATTCTGCTCTCCAGCCACCTGTTCATTATATGCTATTTCACCAGACACCCAGACACAACACATTCTGCTCTCCAGCCACCTGTTCATTATATGCTATTTCACCAGACACAACACATTCTGCTCTCCAGCCACCTGTTCATTATATGCTATTTCACCAGACACCAAGACACAAGACATTCTGCTCATTGCTTTCTTTCGGGACGATAAGTTTATCTTGTAATTCTATAACGATAAAGAAATACAGTTATTTTGACGTTGTTGTCCCGAGAAAACAGTTTTTTAACCGAAATATTTTTTTTTAAAATACCACGATCCGTCAGTCAATCCGTCAGTCAATCCGTCAGTCAATCGGTCAGTCAATCCGTGAGACAATCCGTCAGTCAATCCGTCAGTCAATCCGTCATTCAATCCGTCAGTCAATCCGTCATCAATCCGTCAGTCAATCCGTCATTCAATCCGTCAGTCAATCCGTCAGTCAATCCGTCAGTCAATCCGTCAGTCAATCCGTCAGTCTATCCGTCAGTCTATCCGTCAGTCTATCCGTCAGTCTATCCGTCAGTCTATCCGTCAGTCAATCCGTCAGTATTTTTGCTTGACAAAAATAGGTCTCAGAAAGCAGGATTAATTAGAGCCAAACAATTTGTGTCAGTAAAACATGACAAGTTCGGCTTGAACGGTGCGTTCTTCTTTGAGAGTTTATATTTCTTTTTTTCAGATGCCTTTTATTTAGATGTCTTGTGTTTAAATGTCTTGTGTTTAAATGACTTGTGTTTGAATGACTTGTGTTCATATGTCTTTTCGTTTAATGTTTTGTGTTTAAATTGTTCCAGTTTTAAAAATATTGTCTAGTTAAAAATACGTATCTATTTGCTGATCACGACACTGTACAAGGTATTCAAAATTAATCCATTTTTGTGTGGATAAATACAAGAATCGTGTGAGCCACGCCTCTAATTTTGTTCTTGATTCCAATCATCCACCCCCTTAAAAACAGACTAGTATTTTAGCTCGTCCATCACTACTAGCAATACCATGATAGAAACTCGTGGACGAGTCGATTATGACCGGGGGTGTCAGCGTCCACTGATGAGTCTATTGTGAGTGGGGTGTAGGGTTCAATAACACTTCTAAGAGGTCAATGACCTTGAAATGGTTGCTGTGAAGGCGAGGAAAACTACAAGTGTGTTGTTGGTTATTTTAGTTCGAAGTATTAATCCTCTAAACGCGATCATTGATTATTAATCTTTTCTAGATTTTTCAATATTTACTTTTTTTAAATTGAATCTTATTGTTGATACGCTCCAAACACATGACGACCATTTGTTTAACACTTACATGACAGTCAGTCGCTAAACCCTTACATGACTGCCAATTTTTTCATGATGGGTCAGTCGTTTAACACATGATGACCAGTCTTTTAACACTCACATCACGGCTTGTCTTTTAGCACGTACATGACAGGCAGTCGTTAAACACAATCGTTAAACTCTTACATGGCAGTAAGTCGTTAAACATTTAAATAACGGTCAATCATTAAACACTTACATGGCAATCAGTTATTAAATACTTACATGCAGTCAGTCATTAAACACTTGCATGACAGTCATTCATTAAAAACGTACATGGCTGTCAGTAAATAAACACTTAAATTGCAGGCAGTCGTTAAACACTTACATGGCGGTCAATCATTAAACACTTACATGACAATTAGTCGTTAAACACTTACATGGCAGTCTGTGTTGAAACACTTAAATGACGTAAGTCATTTAATACTTACATGGCAGTCATTCGTTAAACAGTTATATGGCAGGCAGTCATTAAACACTTACATGAAAGTCAGTCGTTAAATCATTGACGGTCAGTCATTTAACACTTACATAACAGTCGGTCGTTAAACACTTACATAACAGGCAGTCGTTAAACACTTACATGACAGTCAGTCGTTAAACATCTACATGTCAGTCAGTCATTCGTCGAAACATATCAAACGCTTTCATGACGTTCAGTCCTTTTGTCGAACCATGTCAAACGGTTACATGACAGTCAGTCGTTCGTCAAACAGTATCAAGCACGTACGGTCAGTCGATTTCTCGAACCCTATCAAACACTTAGATGACAGTCAGTCAATTTGTCGAACCTTATCAAACACTTACATGACAACTGTTTCCAAAGTCAAGGGATTGAGACCATTTAACCCTAGGAAGTAAAGTGTAGAGCAATAAAAACAGTAAACAATACATTTTATGTCAGCAACATCTGTACAGTAAATTGTTGGCATTCCACATGTCTTAATCATACGTGGCTGGTGCTAGATCTAGCCATGTTACTGAGTGCATTCCACATGTCTTAATCATACGTGGCTGGTGCTAGATCTAGCCATGTTACTGAGTGCATTCCACATGTCTTAATCATACGTGGCTGGTGCTAGATCTAGCCATGCTACTGAGTGCATTCCACATGTCTTAATCATACGTGGCTGGTGCTAGATCTAGCCATGCTACTGAGTGCATTCCACATGTCTTAATCATACGTGGCTGGTGCTAGATCTAGCCATGCTACTGAGTGCATTCCACATGTCTTAATCATACGTGGCTGGTGCTAGATCTAGCCATGCTACTGAGTGCATTCCACATGTCTTAATCATACGTGGCTGGTGCTAGATCTAGCCATGCTACTGAGTGCATTCCACATGTCTTAACCATACGTGGCTGGTGCTAGATCTAGCCATGCTACTGAGTGCATTCAACAATGTTTGCGGCTGGATCTAGCCATGCTAGTGCATTCAATAATGGTTGCAGCTAGATCTAGCCATGTTACTGAGTGCATTCAACAATGTTTGCAGCTAAATCTAGCCATGCTAGTGCATTCAATAATGTTTGCAGCTAGATCTAGCCAAGCTACTGAGTGCATTCCACATGTCTTTATCATACGTGGCTGGTGCTAGATCTAGCCATGCTACTGAGTGCATTCCACATGTCTTAATCATACGTGGCTGGTGCTAGATCTAGCCATGCTACTGAGTGCATTCAACAATGATTGCGGCTGGATCTAGCCATGCAAGTGCATTCAATAATGTTTGCAGCTAGATCTAGCCATGTTACTGAGTGCATTCAACAATGTTTGCAGCTAAATCTAGCCATGCTAGAGCATTCAATAATGTTTGCAGCTAGATCTAGCCAAGCTACTGAGTGCATTCAATAAATGTTTAAAGCTAGATCTAGCCATGCTAGTGCAGTCAATAAATGTTTAAAGCAAGATCTAGCCATGCTAGTGCATTCAAAGTTGCCATCCCCCCGTCACAGTTGTCAACTTTTAATGGGTGTCCCTGATACTTTAGGTAGCTTCCTCCCCTCCCCCCCCCCCACAATTTCTGCAGGAGGCTTTTAATGGCCGCCCTTTTACTGTTATAGGCTTTAGGTCTCCCTGGTTACTATTTATAGCCTTCCCATTTCGTCATTACCCTAATTAGGGGAGGCTTTTAAGCAGGGTCTGACTTTGATTTTCTGAGGCCCTAAGCTCTAAAAAGTCCAAAGTACCTCTCCCCCCCCCCCTGCCTCCCTCACACCGATTTAAACTACATCAATTTGTCAAATCAACAATTGAAAACATGTAGCTCTTCACATCTGTGGAACAAAATAAGTTACAGAAAAATAGAAAAAATAAGAACAAAATATTTTTTAATTATTTTTTGAGGACCCGCAAGATTGTGACCTCAAAGCTTAAGCTTACATAGCTTTTTTTTAATCTTATTTATCTTATTTATCTTATTTATCTTATTTATCTTATTTATCTTATTGATCTCATTTATCTCATTTATCTTATTTAGCTTATTTAGCTTATCTAGCTTATCTAGCTTATTAAGCTAATCTAGCTTATCTAGCCTATAAGTAAATCCGTTAATGGCTTCAAATATCTAGTTGGTACCTGATGTGTTCCTCCCACATGTGGGTTCCCCTCACAAATTTATTTACCTAGTAACAAACCTAGCGAATTGGGTTGAATTCATTGACATGCTTCCCTTCCCTTCAATTCTGTCATCACACGAAATTATCGATAGGAAAAGGGAGAAAAAATCAATCACAACTGGGCGCTGTACGGGAGATTACTCCAATTGAATGTCAATGTCAAACTGGAATGGAAGCAGGAGTTTGGGGACTTGTGTTTGATAACGTAAACAGAGAGAAAGATGGAGAGAGAGACATATATCGAATGAGAAAGAGATGTAGAGAGAAAATGGGCGACGGAGAAAGGAGGTGGTTGACAGGGAGTGATTTAGAGTGAGAAACATGGTGAGGGGGATAGGAGTGCAAATTATATCTTTTAGAGAGCTAGAGATGTCCATATTGAAAGATCACTGTGTGTCTTTGAGAGAGCTAGAGATGTGGATCTGGAGAGATCACTGTGTGTCTTTGAGAGAGCTAGAGATGTCGATATTGAGAGATCACTGTGTGTCTTTGAGAGAGCTAGAGATGTGGATCTGGAGAGATCACTGTGTGTCTTTGAGAGAGCTAGAGATGTCGATATTGAGAGATCACTGTGTGTCTTTGAGAGAGCTAGAGATGTGGATCTGGAGAGATCACTGTGTGTCTTTGAGAGAGCTATAGATGTGGATCTTGAGAGATCACTGTGTGTCTTTGAGAGAGCTAGAGATATGGATCTTGAGAGATCACTGTGTGTCTTTGAGAGAGCTAGAGATATGAATATAGAGATATCACTGTGTGTCTTTGAGAGAGCTAGAGATGTGGATATTGAGAGATCACTGTGTGTCTTTGAGAGAGCTAGTGATATGGATCTTGAGAGATCACTGTGTGTCTTTGAGAGAGCTAGTGATATCGATATTGAGAGATCACTGTGGGGTGGGGGGGGGGCTGGTGGTAAACACCTAATAATGGAGGCATCAGGCTGTACAATTTTAATCTAAAACCCTCCAAAAACATATCGAGAAATTAGGTCACAGTGAAACCAGTGAAAGGAAGGCTTTCAGGGGAATATGAAGACTTAGATCAATCGTAAGGTGAGGGGCGTTGTGTGGGGGATCAGGGGGTGTGGGGGGAGAGTGTGTGTGGGTGTGAGGGTGTGTGGGTCGGGGATTGAGGTGGAGGTGATCGTGAATGGAATGACAGAATAAATAATCAGATGAAGGGGTGGAGACTAACCAAAGCATAGAAATGGAAGGAGAGAATGGACGGGAAGGAGAGAATGGACGGGAAGGAGGTATATGATAACGGGAAGGGTAGAGAAAGGACAAGACTGAGTTATGTGATAAAGGGAAGAGTAGAGAAGGGACAAGTTATGTGATAAAGGGAAGAGTAGAGAAAGACAAGACTGATTTATTTAATAAAGGGAAGAGTAGAGAAAGACAAGTTATGTGATAAAGGGAAGAGTAGAGAAAGACAAGACTGAGTTATGTGATAAAGGGAAGAGTAGAGAAAGACAAGACTGAGTTATGTGATAAAGGGAAGAGTAGAGAAGGGACAAGACTGAGTTTTGTGATAAAGGGAAGAGTAGAGAAAGACAAGACTGAGTTATGTGATAAAGGGAAGAGTAGAGAAAGACAAGACTGAGTTATGTGATAAAGGGAAGAGTAGAGAAAGACAAGACTGAGTTATGTGATAAATGGAAGGGTAGAGAAGGGACAAGACTGAGTTATGTGATAAAGGGAAGAGTAGAGAAAGACAAGACTGAGTTATGTGATAAAGGGAAGAGTAGAGAAAGACAAGACTGAGTTATGTGATAAAGGGAAGAGTAGAGAAAGGCAAGACTGAGTTATGTGATAAAGGGAAGAGTAGAGAAAGACAAGACTGAGTTATGTGATAAAGGGAAGAGTAGAGAAAGACAAGACTGAGTTATTTAATAAAGGGAAGAGTAGAGAAAGACAAGACTGAGTTATGTGATAAACGGAAGAGTAGAGAAAGACAAGACTGAGTTATGTGATAAAGGGAAGAGTAGAGAAAGACAAGACTGAGTTATGTGATAAAGGGAAGAGTAGAGAAAGACAAGAATGAGTTATGTGATAAAGGGAAGAGTAGAGAAAGACAAGTTATGTGATAAAGGGAAGAGTAGAGAAAGACAAGACTGAGTTATGTGATAAAGGGAAGAGTAGAGAAAGACAAGACTGAGTTATGTGATAAATGGAAGGGTAGAGAAGGGACAAGACTGAGTTATGTGATAAAGGGAAGAGTAGAGAAAGACAAGACTGAGTTATGTGATAAAGGGAAGAGTAGAGAAAGACAAGACTGAGTTATGTGATAAAGGGAAGAGTAGAGAAAGACAAGACTGAGTTATGTGATAAAGGGAAGAGTAGAGAAAGACAAGACTGAGTTATGTGATAAAGGGAAGCGTAGAGAAAGGACAAGACTGAGTTATGTGATAAAGGGAAGAGTAGAGAAAGACAAGACTGAGATATGTGATAAAGGGAAGAGTAGAGAAAGACAAGTTATGTGATAAAGGGAAGAGTAGAGAAAGACAAGTTATGTGATAAAGGGAAGAGTAGAGAAAGACAAATTATGTGATAAACGGAAGAGTAGAGAAAGGACAAGACTGAGTTATGTGATAAAGGGAAGAGTAGAGAAAGACAAGTTATGTGATAAAGGGAAGAGTAGAGAAAGGACAAGACTGAGTTATGTGATAAAGGGAAGAGTAGAGAAAGACAAGTTATGTGATAAAGGGAAGAGTAGAGAAAGACAAGTTATGTGATAAAGGGAAGAGTAGAGAAAGACAAGTTATGTGATAAAGGGAAGAGTAGAGAAAGACAAGTTATGTGATAAAGGGAAGGAAAGAGATTCCAGCAGCAGTCGATGCTTAAGGAACATAAAAAGACACAATCAACCTTGATGGTCAACTGTCCTCTGCTGTTGTGGGAAAAAGATAATTAGATTGTTGGTGACTTTGTGAGACGCTATTAAGTCATGTTAAGGTCATGAAGCAAAAGTTTGAAAATGATTTAGGCGAAGGGGGTGATGTGTCCTTTGATTGTCATGACTGCATATAGAGGTAATGTGTCCTTACATTATCATGACTGCATATAGAGGTAATGTGTCCTTACATTATCATGGCTGCAAATGGGGGAAGTGTCCTTACATAATCATAGCTGCATATGGGGGGGGGATGATTAGTCCTTACACTATGTTTGCGGCATATGGGTTGAAGTGTCCTTACATTATCAAAGCTGCATATGAGGTGATGTGTTTTTAGACTGGATTGGCCTCAAATGGGGTGATGTATCATTAGATTGTCATGGCCTCACATGGGGTAATGTGTCCTCAGACTGTCATGGCTTCGTATGGGCTCACGTGTCATTAGATTGTCATGACTGCATATGTGGTTATGTGTCCTTGGACGGTCATGGCTGCTTATGGGCTGACGTTGCGTATGGGGTTACAATGATGAGAATATTGGTTTAAATAATATATTTGTTTCTTTCAAGACTATTATGCAGAGGCCAGGTCCACTAAAGGTTTGAAACTGGTCAGTAAAAGTTTGACACTGGTTATTAAAGGTTTGACACTGGTCAGTAAAGTTTTGACATTAGTAATTATAGGCTTGACAATGGTCACTAAAGGTTTGACACTGGTTAGTAAAGGTTTGACACTGGTTAGTAAATGTTTGACACTGGTTAGTAAAGGTTTGACACTTGTTAGTAAAGGTTTGACACTGGTTAGAAAAGGTTTGACACTTGTTAGTAAAAGTTTGATACTGGTTAGAAAAGGTTGGAATGAAGACAGCGTTAATTTGCATGGCTTTGGTCACCATCTTTATATACCTCCCTGCTACATCAACTATACCTCCGTGCGATGTCAACTATAACTCCCTGCGACGTCAACAAACCTCCTGCGACGGTCAGCTATACCTACCTGTTAAGTATACCAAATCTCCATATTTTAGTTTTGTTGGTTTGAATTGTCAAGAAACAAACATCAGTCTTTTTTCGAAGATTTCTTCATAAATAAATTTTAAAAAAAAAAAAGAATTTCTTTCTACTCTCAAGCCCGTCAAGTTTGTAGCCTCTTACTTTGTTAAACCACGTGACCCACTCGATAGCCTTGATCGCGTCTGGCTCGTACTCACTTGTAAGGTCGTATCAGAGTTGCTTACACTGAGTGAGAGATTTCTTTGCGTAATGTAGTGGAAGAAAAAAGAAAAAAAAAACTATTTTTATTGCGTTGAAACTCGACTTTAAACAAATCTTTTTCAAAAAGTAAAAATTATAAAAAGTAGTTTTTTTTTATTTGGAAAGAGAGTGAACATTACATTGTTGACAAGTCAAGTAAGTATATATGATATAAGTCAAGTAAGTATAATATATGATAAAAGTCAAGTAAGTAAGTATAACATATCATAAGTCAAATAAGTTTTACGTATCAAAATTTAAGTAAGTATTAAGTTAAATAGGTCAAGTAAGCATTACTTATCATAAGTCAAGCTAGTATTACGTAAATTAGGTCAAGTAAGCATTACGTATCATAAGTCTAGTAGGCATTACGTATCATAAGTCAAGTAAGTATTAAGTAAAATAAGTCAAGGAAGCCTTAAGCCGCTATGTTATTTCTACAGGTTTCCACTGAGGAATTAAACACTGCATTCCCAAATACTTCATCGCTTGCCAACCTTATTGAATTATACTTGGTAGATGAAGTTCTTCTGTTGAAACATGATGTAACGGACAGGGGCAATAATACGATGTGGGGTTATTAAGGGGAGATAAATGTATAAACATTGCGTGAGTAGCTACAGTTCAACGTTAATTTAAATTGTTTTGATGTTCATGTTGCTCTGGAGTAAACCAAAATGTGTACCATTGGGGACACCCTGACTGTTATAGATAGGAGTACATTGTAGTTAGTTTGTGTAGTGTTGCGTTTGTTTTAAATGTGGTTAATTATAGATATGTTTTTTGTTGGCTTTGTACCGCGCTTCGAGCCTTTGGGGATGAAGCGTGTTTTTGAAATGAACTTTATTATTATTATTAATTGTCCTTATTTTAGTCAATATAGTTCTGTAGCAGTAAATTAATTTTCCTGATTTTAGTCAATAGTTCTATAGAAGAACATTAATTGCCCTTATTTTAGTCAATAGTTCTATAGCAGAACATTTAATTGTCCTTATTTTAGTCAATAGTTCTATAGCAGTACATTAATTTTCCTTATTTTAAGATCAATAGTTCTATAGCAGAACATTTAATTGTCCTTATTTTAGTCAATAGTTCTATAGCAGAACATTAATTGCCCTTATTTTAGTCAATAGTTCTATAGCAGAACATTTAATTGTCCTTATTTTAGTCAATAGTTCTATAGCAGTACATTAATTTTCCTTATTTTAAGATCAATAGTTCTATAGCAGAACATTTAATTGTCCTTATTTTAGTCAATAGTTCTATAGTAGAACATTAATTGCACTTATTTTAGTCAATAGTTCTATAGCAGAACATTAATTGTCCTTATTTTAGTCATAGTTATATAGCAGAACATTAATTGTCCTTATTTTAGTCAATAGTTCTATAGCAGTACATTAATTTTCCTTATTTTAGTCACGTGATCACCACGCATTGTACTTTTAGGTTTCAGAAAATATTTTCTTGCTTTTGGAGAATAAATATTTGTTGATTTGATACACATTTGTCCCGTCATAGCTTATAATGATGTGCCCCTAACACAACTTACCCTAACCCTTAACCTAACCATAACCCCATCCTAGTTCTAAACGATGTGCTCCCACCAAAACTTACCCTAACCCTAAGCCTAGACCCCTACCAAAACTTACCCTAACCCCTCACCCTATCCCCCTACCAAAACTTACCCTTACACTTACTTTAACCCTAACCCCATCCTAGTTCTAAACGATGTGCTCCCACCAAAACTTACCCTAACCCAAACCTTAACCCCATCCTAGTTCTAAATGATGTGCCCCCTACCACAACGCATCCTAACCCAGACCTAACCCTAACCATATTCTAACCTGACCCTAATCCTAATACTAACCTAACCATAACCTAACCCCAACTCTATCCAAGTTTTAGATTGTTGACTCCCAACCACAACTCAAGCTGTCAAACAACTACAACCACAATAGTAATCGTGTTCCATACATTTTTTATCTCAGACCAGCCCATTGTGCCATCAGCTGTTCAAAGAGAAATAATTGTATATGATAACCTTTCTAAAATTGTAAAATAACTAAATAAAAAATTAAACATCGAAAAAAAAAAACATAAAATTTCCACCTGAACGATTCGGATGCGGAAATTCCCCATCTCCCATCAGTGACACCTGTTCACTTGCCTGAACACATTGTCTTGTGTTGTCATAATACTCTTCAAGGTTTTCTTCAAGGGCAATAACTCTTCAACACGACACACGTTTAGATTGATTTTTTTTTTTTTGTTAGTTATAAGGAAGAACCTAAAACTAAAAATAAAGTGTTTAAATGATCATTATTTTTCTGTAAATATAACCAAAATAAAATAATTAATAATTAACTAAAATATTTAGACTTAACTCTGTCGCTATCACATATTTATAGCAAGAAAACTTAATTTACTATTATTTTTTCAAAATTTTTAAAGGAATAACATTATCTTGTCCATTAAATTATTCCCCCATATCGGTAGGACGCTAGTGCGCCCCCCCCCCTCAAATGATGATCGGGCCTAGAGAAGAACATGCCCCCTTGCTGTTAATCTGATGAATTCATCACGTTAGAAGTTAGGGCCCCATCCGTAGATAAGCCTCGGACAGGTTCGCACTTTTAAACTGCGTCCTTAGCAACAGAAAAGCGGTGAAGTAATTCGATCCTGTAATATTATTGTCGTGCTTAGCTATTCAGGATGGGTCGACACTGTGGACAGACAGTAAACAGTTTATAAACAATTCTCATCAGACAATGCCTGTCACGTGGTTATGTCAATAATACTTTTTGTTATTTCGGTCATACGATCAGCACTTTTAGATCTTCCACACAAATAGAAAATTCTAATGGCAGTTTACGTTCTTTCATTGTTTATCTACCAAACATGGACATGGTGTTCTAATGTGCTCCCCAGGAGATCAAGTTAGTATTGAATATTACAAAGGGCTCAAAAATAGATCAAGTTGTTTATGGATATTCTAATGTGCTCCCAAATAAACCAAGTTGTTAATGGATATTCTAATGTGCTCCCGAATAAATCAATTTGTTAATAGATATTACTATGTGCTCTCAAATAAATCAAGTTGTTAATGGATATTATATGTGCTCCCCAATAGATTAAGTTGTTAATTGATATTCTAATGTGCTCCCAAATAAATCAAGCTGTTAATGGATATTACTATGTGCTCTCAAATAAATCAAGTTGTTAATGGATATTATATGTGCTCCCCAATAGATTAAGTTGTTAATTGATATTCTAATGTGCTCCCAAATAAATCAAGCTGTTAATGGATATTACTATGTGCTCTCAAATAAATCAAGTTGTTAATGGATATTATATGTGCTCCCCAATAGATTAAATTGTTAATTGATATTCTAATGTGCTCCCAAATAAATCAAGCTGTTAATGGATATTACTATGTGCTCTCAAATAAATCAAGTTGTTAATGGATATTATATGTGCTCCCCAATAGATTAAGTTTTTAATGGATATTATAATGTGCTCCCAAATAAATCAAATTGTTAATGTATATTGCAATGTGCTCACAAATAGACTTAGTTGTTTATGAATACTATAAGGTGCTCACAAATATATCTCGTTAATTTGCTTCGGAGAATTGAAAAAAATATTTTTTTTATAATAATAATAATAGTAGCGAAACCTAATAAAAATGGTAAATTAATTTGAAACTGTCGTAGATCTGAATAAAGTTGACACCAGGCATCCCGGGTCGAGTCCTTAAATTTGATCCCTATAGCAAGTTGTATTTCCTAGTACTGCCTTGGACACCAACACAGTAAAATACCATCTATATCTCAACACATACACACTGGCGTTGACATGTCTGCACAGGAACACTGCTGTAGACAGCTGTAGACAGCTCAACACTTAAACACTGCCATCGACAGATTAACACATAAACACTGCCGTAGACAGCTCGGCACATAAAATGTGTCGTGGAAAGCTCAACACATAAACATTGCCGTCGACAGCTCAAAACATAAGCACTGCCGTCGACAGCTCAGCAAATGAATGCTGCCGTCGACAGATTGACACCTAAACGCTGCCGTCGACAGCTCAGCACATAAACACTGCCGTCGACAGATTGACACCTAAACGCTGCCGTCGACAGATTGACACATAAACACTGCCGTCGACAGATTGACACATAAAAACTGCCGTCGACAGATTGACACATAAAAACTGCCGTCGACAGGTTGACACCTAAACGCTGCCGTCGACAGATGGGCACATAACCGCTTCCGTCGACAGATCGGCACATAAACACTGCCGTCGACAGGTCGGCACAGATAAAGCCAAGGACCCAGCATCATTCTTCATTTATTATCGATTCCAGGGGAGAAAACTAATTTATCATTGTAATGGTCAAATAGGGTGATGGGTTGTTTAACAACAATGGTTGGAATCATGTTTTGTCATGGTTGTTAGAGTGTGTGTTTCATTGTGGTGAGTGTGCCATGGTGGTAAGTGTGTCGTGGTGGTGAGGCTGTCGTGGTGGTGAGTGTGTCATGATGGTGAGTATGTCATAGTGTTGAGTTTGTCATGGTTGTCAGTGTGTGTCATAGTGGCGAGTGTGGTCTGTCTGCGTGTGTGTCATGGCGGTAAGTTTGTCATGGTGGTGAGTGCTTTCATTGGTGTGTATGTGCCATGATGGTAAGTGGTCATGGAGGTGATTATCTTATGGTGGTGAAAATGTCATGGTGGTGAGTGTGTATCACGAGTGTGTATGTGTAGTGATGGTGAGTGGTATTGGAAATGATTGTCCCATGGTGGTGTGTGTGTCATAGTGGTGAGTGTGTCATGGTGGTGAGTGTGTCATGATGGTGAGTGTGTCAAAGTGGTGAGTGTGTCATGGTGGTGAGTGTGTCATGGTGGTGAGTGTGTGTAATTGATGTGCATGTGTCATAGTTGTGAGTGTGTCATGGTAGTGAGTTTGTCATGGTGATGAGTGTGTGTCATGGTGGTGAGTTTGTCATGGTGATGAGTGTGTGTCATGGTGGTGAGTGTGTCATGGTGGTGAGTGTGTCATGGTGGTAAGTGTGTCATGGTGGTAAGTGTGTCATGGTGGTGAGTGGGTTATGGTGCGAGTTTGTGTTATGGTGGTGAGTTTGTCATGGTGGTGAGTCTTTCATGGTGGTGAGTGTGTCATGGTGGTGAGTGTGTCATGCTGGTGAGTTTGTATGGTGGTGAGTGTGTCATGTGATGAGTGTGTGTCATGGTGGTGAGTGTGTCATGTGATGAGTGTGTGTCATGGTGGTGAGTGTGTCATGGTGGTGAGTGTGTGTCATGGTGGTGAGTGTGTCATGGTGGTGAGTGTGTCATGGTGGTGAGTGTGTCATGGTGGTGAGTGTGTGTCATGGGGGTGTATGTGTCATGGTGTTGAGTGTGAATTTCTAAGTTTAAAACTTCGGTTACAGTTTAGTGATGGAATATGTTTGTCAGGGGAAAAAAGGTTTGACAGATCGTGCAATGAACTCTGAGAGGCAATCATTCATTTAGTGTCAACAGGATATAAAGACAAGACAAAAGAAGTTAATGCTTGTAGGCCACTGGCCTCTAACAAGCAAACAATAGACAATCACGTGTTTAGGCTATTAGCCTCTAACAACAATCTGCTTAAAACAAACAACACAAACCTCAACTGTCATCTACCAGCAAAATGAGAGATTCATAATTATTGCCTGAATACCACGAGCTAGCGGTGGCGTATATCATAACATACCACTATGATGTATATACTAAACTAGCAATATAGTATCTATTATAACGCAACAATAACAATATATTTCAATGTAACTAATGGAATTGTAACACATGACCCCAATAATGTAATGTTAATCTCTATTTTCGTTTTCATGAAAGGAATATAAACTTTTTTTCCCATCGGCTTTTCTTTTTTTTTTTTTTTTTTTTTTTTTTTTTTTTTTTTTTTTTTTTTTTTTTTTTTTTTTTTTTTTTTTTTTTTTTTTTTTTTGGTTTTGTTTGTTAATAAGGCACCCTTAAGGTACCGTAAAACAGATCCAGTAGACTAATTAAGAAAGTTTCCAGTATTTCCTGTCACAGTGTGTTATATACAAACGAAACCCCCCAAAAAACTATTGAAAATTTAACCAATGGTCCTTATAACAATGTATCAAGTCCATAAGCACAGTCTCATGAGACAGTTCGATTTCATGAATAGATGGATTAGGTACAATGGTGGGACATAATGAAGCACAATGGTAGGACATAATGACGCACAATGGTAGGACATAATGAGGCACAATGGTGGGACGGCTAAATCTTTAAGTGCCTATAACTGATAAATTTACTATAAAAGTTAATTTTCAGACACGGTTCTGTAGGAATACAAATGGAAATAATCTGATTATCACCCTTGCGGACGTATTAGGGTTCGATTGACCAATGATACAGATCAAACAACGCTTGCTGGCCTTTCCGTCAGTCTGAAGGGTGGAATTGGTGGATGTTCATATCGAAGACTTTTCTGTTGGCGATCGATTTTCTATTTACTGTGACATTTGTATCACAGAACCCATGTTATCGTGTCTGCGTTGTAAGACAACGTTTCGTTTTACATTGGTGCTTTAAGACAACCCATCTAGGCAATCCATTAAGACAACTATTCTTAACAATCTTATCTGTCACAGTTATGCTACAAACGATTACGTGCTGTATGTAATCCTCTTGATAGAACACGTATGTTTGTTTTGGAAGACACAACTTCCGGCAATGACCATTTGTAACTCAGTCAACTCCAAACATTTACGTTTTTTGAACTGTTTCCTATTTTTCGTACTGTCTTCCATAGAAGTCTCTACGATGAAACGGTCCCTTTACACTGTCCTGTCTTTTTTTTTTTCAAGCTTCCACATACCTTGTTCTACCATTTCCTGTACCATGAGACAAGCTGTACAGTTAGACAAGCTCTACGATAAGACAGTGAGACAGACAAGCTGTACAGTTAGACAAGCTCTACGATAAGACAGTGAGACAGACAAGCTGTACAGTTAGACAAGCTCTACGATAAGACAGTGAGACAGACAAGATGTACAGTTAGACAAGCTCTACGATAAGACAGTGAGACAGACAAGCTGTACAGTTAGACAAGCTCTACGATAAGACAGTGAGACAGACAAGCTGTACAGTTAGACAAGCTCTACGATAAGACAGTGAGACAGACAAGCTGTACAGTTAGACAAGCTCTACGATAAGACAGTGAGACAGACAAGCTGTACAGTTAGACAAGCTCTACGATAAGACAGTGAGACAGACAAGCTGTACAGTTAGACAAGCTCTACGATAAGACAGTGAGACAGACAAGCTGTACAGTTAGACAAGCTCTACGATAAGACAGTGAGACAGACAAGCTGTACAGTTAGACAAGCTCTACGATAAGACAGTGAGACAGACAAGATGTACAGTGGGACAACAGAATTAGATGAACGCAGATTAGGGCTTGGGTTATTTCCACTTTAAAACAGAAACAAAATTAAAACTTTAAGGAAATAAAAGAAATTACCGGGAGGGTTGGGGGGAGGAGGGGGGAGAAGGGGGGCAGGAGGGGGGGGGAGAGATGGCTGATGGGAATTTCCGACTAATCGTTTACAGAATGAAATGTGTCTTCTCAAATGGACACAATGATTACATGTCAATTTAAAAAGACATCCTTGGCAAAATGTATGACATGAATGGCCATTTCATTCAGACATTTCTGACATTTGTTTTTTTTTAAATCTTAAATGGGTCAACTTTTCAGCACGTCATTAGCGTATATAGGAACTTATTATCAGCACGTCATTAGCGTATATAGGGACTTATTGTCAGCACGTCATTAGCATTTATAAGGACTTATTGTCAGCACGTCATTAGCGTTTATAGGGACTTATTGTCAGCACGTCATTAGCGTCTATAGGGACTTATTGTCAGCACGTCATTAGCATTTATAGGGACTTATTGTCAGCACGTCATTAGCGTTTATAGAGACTTATTGTCAGAACGTCATTAGCGTATATAGGGACTTATTGTCAGCACGTCATTAGCCTTTATAGGGACTTATTGTCAGCACGTCATTAGCGTTTATAGGGACTTATTGTCAGCACGTCATTAGGGTTTATAAGGACTTATTGTCAGCACGTCATTAGGGTTTATATGGACTTATTGTCAGCACGTCATTAGCGTTTATAGGGACTTATTGTCAGCACGTCATTAGCATTTATAGGGACTTATTGTCAGAACGTCATTAGCATTTACAAGGACTTATTGTCAGCACGTCATTAGCGTTTATAGGGACTTATTGTCAGCACGTCATTAGCATTTATAGGGACTTATTGTCAGCACGTCATTAGCGTTTATAGAGACTTATTGTCAGAACGTCATTAGCGTATATAGGGACTTATTGTCAGCACGTCATTAGCATTTATAGGGACTTATTGTCAGCACGTCATTAGCGTTTATAGGGACTTGTTGTCAGCACGTCATTAGGGTTTATAAGGACTTATTGTCAGCACGTCATTAGGGTTTATAGGGACTTATTGTCAGCACGTCATTAGCGTTTATAGGGACTTATTGTCAGAACGTCATTAGCATTTACAGGGACTTATTGTTAGCATGTCATTAGCGTTTATAAACGAATAATTGTCAGCACGACGTCAGTGTTCATAAAAGACCAATTTTCAGAAAATCTGTAGTGTTTATAAAGACCGACTGTCAGCACGACATTAGCGCTCATCTTATTAAAGGTTTCATTAAGGCTTTCCTATTCCCTTCAACGATTTAAAAAAAAGAAAAAAAGAAATTTGTTGCCCTCCCTTGTAATGTAGGTCATGGTACTTGGTATCAATAAGGTCTCTAATACTTGACAACAAGACTTGACCACACTCCACACTAATTGTCGACATTACAAAATGTCTGACCAGTTGAACAGCGTGAGCTTACCACTAGCGTTTGTCTTACACAGGAGGGCATTAATCATCATGTTACTTTTAGATTCATAGTGTTTTAACAACTCAATTTTTGATGTTTTGTTCAGTCTATTTAATCTGTTCCGGAAACGTTTGTCGTAAACAAGTGATTCGGTCTTTCTTTTCATTGCAGACCAGTGATTCGGTCTTTCTTTTCATTGCAGACCAGTGATTCAGTCTTTCTTTTCATTGCAGACAAGTGATTAAGTCTTTCTTTTCATTGCAGACCAGTGGTTTAGTCTTTCTTTTCATTGCAGACCAGTGGTTCAGCCTTTCTTTTCGTTGTGTACCAGTGATTCAGTCTTTCTTTTCATGGCAGACCAGTGATTCGGTCTTTCTATTCATTGTAGACCAGTGATTCAGTCTTTCTTTTCAATGCAGACGAGTGATTCATTCTTTTCATTGCAGACCATTGATTCAGTCTTTCTTTTCATTGCAGACAAGTGATTTGGTTTTTCTTTTCATTGCAGACCAGTGATTCACTTTTTCTTTCATTGCATACCAGTGATTCAGTCTTTCTTTTAATTGCAGACAAGTGATTCATTCTTTTCATTGCAGACAAGTGATTCAGTCTTTCTTTTCATTGCAGACAAGTGATTCGGTTTTTCTTTTCAATGCCGACCAGTGATTCAGTCCTTTTATTTTAATTAGCTGACTTGAAAAGAACACTAAGTAATAGACGTTATCTACAAAAGTTTAAACACTAACCCTTTCCCTCCCTGTCCACTGCTTCTCCCCTCCCCTCCGTCTCAAATGCACCTCCTCTCCCCTCCCCTCCCTCTCCACTGCCTCTCCTCTCCCCTCCCTCTCCACTGCCCCTCCTCTCCTCTCCGCTCCCTCTCCACTGTCCCTCCATTCCCCTCCCTCTCCACTGCCTCTCCCCTCCCTCTCCACTGCTCCACCTATCCCCTCCCACTCCACTGCCCCTCCACTCCCCTCCCTCTCCACTGCCCCTCCACTCCCCTCACTCTCCACTGCCCCTCCCCTCCCTCTTCACTGCCTCTCCCTCCCTCTCCACTTCCCCTCCTCTCCCCCCCCTCTCCACTGCCTCTCCCCTCCCTCTCCACTGCTCCACCTCTCCCCTCCCACTCCACTGCCCCTCCACTCCCCTCCCTCTCCACTGCCCCTCCACTCCCCTCACTCTCCACTGCCACTCCCCTCCCCTCCACTGCCACTCCCCTCCCTCAAGTTATGTTTACATCTAATGGAAACATGGGTGTCGACTTCACATATCCGGATTTGGAGAAAGAATGAAAAAACCAAAGTTTCTCGACTCCGCAGCCTGGCAACCACTTTCCCGCCAACCCCGACCCCCTACCCCCAAGCCTTGTTTTTATGATAGTCACGACCAGTTCAGTTAACACAATGAAGGCTATCGTTCCTGGAATTGTTGACGTCCATTATCAATATGACAACATTTGAATAGGACAACTTTGATTGTTAACAAGGTGGGGGGGGGAGGGGGAGCATATGATTGTTAACAGAGTTCAAGTCAGTTATCTGCAAAAAAAGGGGGGGTGGGACATTTCTAATATCAAGTTAGACAGAAATTATTTGTAAAACTTATTTTGCATGCATTGTAATCAAACATTACATCACATGTGTTATAACAGACAACACAATACATCACGTGTGGTATAACAGACAACCCACCATTCCACATATGTTATCACAGACAACTCACCATTTCACATGAGTTATCACAAACAATTCACCATTCCACATGAGTTATCACAGACAACTCATCATGTGTTATCAACTACAAAACAATATTTCAGATTTGTTTTCATAAGAGATGCACTAATTTAATGGAAAATGGCGTCGGAATTCGTTTGAAATAAGTTATTTAAAATAAAATAAATGTCCTAAAGCATTTACCTCCATTCATCCTACATAATGCCAATGTCGATAATTAGTAGCAGCAATCTCCTCAACCAATGAGAAATAAGTAACAACAACTGCTCATGCAAACAGACATTAGAAGAAACAAATCATAAATTTGTATCAACAATGTGCTTGACAAATCAGAACTTATTATCGACAATCTGCTCGACCAATCAGAAATTAGTAGCAACAATATGCTCGCCCAATGAGAACTTAGCATGAAATGTGTTTGGCTAAACTAAGAGTTTAAAAATTTAAAAAATCGATTTCCTAAAATGTAAAACCATTATCAAAAGTAAGTGCTACGCCGTAGGGTTTATTCGTTATATATGTATAGTCTTAGTGCATTTTGTTTTTAAAAAATGCACATAGTTGTTTGTAGTATCCTTCTCAATAGCGATCTCCGTCACTAACAAATTAGCAACACTATCAGGGAATAAAATCTTGATTCAGTTTAGAGAGTGTTTGAAAATTTGATAACAACAGTATTGGAGTGACGGATGTTTAAAGACTGAAGGTAAATTATTTGAATAGTCTAAGCTTTGGGAACACTTTTTTTAAAGTAATTTATTTGAGTAGTCTCAGTTATGTGATCTTATTTTTGATGTACTTTATTTGAGTAGTCTTAGTAATATGATCTTATTTGGAAAGCAATTTATTTAAGTAGTCTTAGCCTTTTTGATACTATTTTTAAAGTGACTTATTTGAGTAGTTTCAGCTATGTGGTAAATTTTATTAATGTCATTTTTTTTTAGTAGTATTAGCTTTGTAATCCTATTTTTAAAGTAACTTATTTGAGTAGTCTCAGCTTAGTGATCCTATTTTTAAAGTAATTTAATTGAGTAGTCTCAGCTATGTGATCCTATTTTTAAAGTAATTTAATTGAATAGTCTCAGCTATGTGATCCTATTTTTAAAGTAATTTAATTGAGTAGTCTCAGCTATGTGATCCTATTTTTAAAGTAATTTTTTTCAGTAGTATGAGCTAAGGCATCCAAATTTTTAAGTAACTTATTTCAGTAGAATTAGCTATGTGATTCTATTTTTTAAAATAATTTATTTCAGTAGTATAAGTAATGCGATAATATTTTCAGTAATGTGATAAATTATTTCAGAAGTAATGTGATCCTATTTTTTAAAGTAATTTAAGTCTGTAGTAATGTGATCCAATTTTTTAACGTATTTTATTTAAGTAGTCTTGTGATCCTAGTTTTAAAGTATTTTATGTCAGTAGTAATGTGATTCTATTTTTTAAAGTAATTTATTTCAGTAGTAATGTGATTTTTATAAAAAAATTAAACCTTCTTGCAACGTAATTACTATTATAACAATTACTAAATATTAAGGAAGATGTACTATTATTAAAAATATTTAAGAAGATGTACAACTCAGCTAAAACCTAGACATCCACTGACAACCATTGATTACCGCTGTCAAACATTGATTAACACTGTCAACCATTGATAATCATTACCACCATTGACAACCAATCTGAAGAACTTAAGGAACTCACAGTTTTGTAAAGAATATATTCACAAACGTAATATATTTAACAGGAATGTGCTTCGCATAACGCCCCTTAACCTGCTGGCACCCTGACCTATCGAACTACTGGCACCCTGACCTATTGACCTACTGGCACCCTTACCTATTGACCTACAGGCACCTGGAAATCATGACTTCCTGCCATTCAAATTTCTTGACTTTTTGACATCTGAATCTGTAGACCCTCTTTATCTCCAACCGATTGACACTCGTCCACCCAAACTATTTGACACTCTTCCACCCAAGCTATTTGACACTCTTCCACCCAAAACTCTTTGACACTTTTCCACCCAACCCTCGTACCACCTCACATTCGGCTCCCTAAATCTCTCAAACCCAAAGCTGGACATGACATGACGACATGACAAGATAGTGGGGGAGGGGTAAGCCCACAGAAACATCTCGAGTCCATTAGGGGTAATTTACCATCGCATTCAGAACCCGCCATTAACAGGACCATGTCGTCTGTCAGGCCAAACGAACCCCACGGACCATAACAGGGATGTTCCATAGTCAGTCCTGGCCTGGGTGTCCGCCCATTACCCGCTAATCTCCGCCCATGAGCACGCGTAATGAAATTGATCAGAATAAGATGCTGAAGACGGTGGTCCAGGCAGGGGGTAATTGGGGCTAGGGCTCCTTGCTGATGTACATCTCGTTAACACGATAAAGTAGGGCAGGGACCCTCATAGTATCATAAGATATTAGTACGTCATCATTATGGTACGTTATCGTTATGGAGTTGGTCAGGGTTCCTCATATTACAATACTATGCCACTGGTACGTCATCATGTTATCGTTATGGAGTTGGTCAAGGTTCCTCATAGAACCATACTATGCCACTGGTACGTCATCATGTTATCGTGATAGAGTTGGCCAGGTATCCTCGATATGTCATTGGATCGTGTTGTAGTAAAACATGTAAAGATGTAACAATGATCCCTCAAATTAAAAAGAAGATGTTCCTAGCGATGGTTGAGTTTGTGTTAAATCTATGCATATTTATTAGGAATTTATATTAAGGTGACGTGAGCGTTTTACACAATAAAATAAGCAAATCTAAATGGAAATAAATACTTTAAAATAATGGGAGGAAAAAATCTCGCTGATTGTGGATTTGATTAGGGATCTAACGATGGTTAGAGAGTATTTGAATAACACAGCAAGCAAGGGACAGACTAAGGATCTAACGATGGGTAGATCGTATTTGAATAACACACCAAGCAAAGGACGGATGATTACTCTTCCAATACATCAAATGTCTGAAAACAATTCTTATCATTTGTGAATGATTTTATTTTTTTATGCGATTTTAGAAAATGGGATGGCAACTTAACAGATTAGAAAACAATTTAAGTATGATTCGTCCGTACAATTGTCGGTACAATTGGTATCAATCGTCCGTATAATGTGAGAGTTACTGAAATGTCGCCCCATGGAAGTTCTGAGAATTAATTTGATAGTTTTCAAAACAAGAAAATTCATTTAACAATTACTGCATGGTTCAGGGATGATAAAAACGATTCATGTCTGTGTTGTAGGATCCACTCTCCAAACTCTGCAGATAGATCAACCGATGTTTCTAGTTTAACAAATATCTCTAGTTTAACATATATATCTATTTTAACATATATCTCTTTAGTGCTGAAACATTATACTACATCTTCCAACTTATTTATCTTTTGTATTGAGACATTAAATTACATGCTCTATTATATTTCTATGTAGTATTGTGTCATTAAATTACACTTTTCTATTGTATTTCTATGTAGTACTAAGACATTCAATTACATTTTCCATTATATTTGCATAGGCTGAGACATAATATTACAGTTTGCATAATATTTCTCTGTAGTACTGATACATTATATTACATTTTCCATTATATTACTTTTACTACTGAGGCATTATATTACATTTTCCATTATATTTCTTTTTAGTACTGAGGCATTATATTACATTTTCCATTATATTTATTTGTAGTAATGAGACATTATATTACATTTTCCATTATATTTCTATGTAGTATTAAGACGTAAGTTCATTGTCAAAGTGACAAGTAATAAAGATAACTAACAGTTCACACCAAGTAGAAACAATCTAACAGTGCATCAAATACCAGTCCAGCTTACACAATCTAATGTAAGCCTAATCTTCTCTGACGGCACTACTTATAACTTAGCCAATACAAAATGGAAAATAAATGCTTCTGTTATCCCTCAGCGTTTTGAAGGTCAAATCACCATCATCATTCCAACCGCCATAATCATTCCAACCGCCATCATTTTCCAACCGCCATCAATCATCATTCCAACCGCAATCATCATTCCAACCGCCATCATCATTCCAACCGCCATTATCATTCCAACCGCCATCATCATTCCAACCGCCATAATCATTCCAACCGCCATCATCATTCCAACCACCATCATCATTCCAACCACCATCATCATTCCAACCACCATCATCATTCCAACCACCATCCTCACTACCACCACCATCATAATTCCAACCACCACCATCTCCGCCATCATCATTCCAACCGCCATAATCATTCCAACCGCCATCATCATTCCAACCGCCATCATGATTCCAACCGCCATCATCATTCCAACCGCCATCATCATTCCAACCGCCATCATGATTCCAACCGCCATCATGATTCCAACCGCCATCATGATTCCAACCACCATCATCATTCAAACCACCATCATCATTACAGCCACCATCATCATTACAACAACCATCATTATTCCAACCACCATCATTATTCCAACAATCATTCCAACCACCATCATCATGTTATTTCTGAAATCCCCAATCTTCTGATAAGGAGGGGCGACTCGTGCCGTCAAGAAAGACAACAAATCCTCAAATGGCACATGGCGCCATTAAAATCCTGTTATCGCGATGACGCCTGAAAAGGATGAAAAGATGGGGGTTAGGGCATGGCGCATGGTGGACTGGTTAGGGTTAGGGTGAGTGTAAGGCGCATGGCGGACTGGTAACACATCTGAAGAGGTTTGCCTTTTTGTTTGGCATTTTAATATTTTCATTGCCCTAAACATACTTTAGTCATGTCTTGTCTTCCCATGCTCGATACAATGGAATGTACACAGGATCTTAAGCCCATGCTTTCTCCTGGATAAATTAAGACACACACAATGGTTCTCATCTATTGCTTGGTACAGTGCAATACACAGTAATTTAAGCCACTTGCTTAAATCTAGACAAATGAAGATAAATGAAATGGCTCTCATCTCTTTTCCGGTGCAGTACAATATACACATTAACATAGACCCATGCTTTAATCTGGACAAATTAAGGCACATAAAATGGTTCTTATGATCTGTGATGGGACCGTCTACCATTCACAATTTCTTATGATCTGTGATGGGACCGTCTACCATTCACAATTTCTTATGATCTGTGATGGGACCGTCTAACATTCAAAATTTCTTATGATCTGTAACGTTCAATTGTTTCCAGCACATGCAACCATATCAGTGTAATTAATGTCACATGCCACCATATCAGTGGGAGTGATGTCGCCTGCCATCATATCAGTGGAGTGTCAGTGTGATAAATGTCAGCTGTCACTTTAGCAGTGTAATAAATGGCACGTGTCACCATATTGGCGTGATGAATGTCAACAAGACTTCACCAAACAATTATCCATATTATTATAAAATGATATCTTTTGATGCATACATTTCAACTATTGCCCTACGTATGCATTGCTGTGAGTAGTGTTCCAAGTCTCAAAATCACGTTATGTAGGTAGTATCACTAAAATTCATAATCACGTTTCTATGGGTAGTATTGCTAAGAATCATAATCGCCAATTGTGAATAATGATCAAAGGTAATGATCAAAGGTAATTTGTTTAAAGGAAATAATAAAAAAAAAATCATTTGAAAATTTTGGAAACAAGCTTTCACATAATTATACCAGTGTCTGACACCCTAGCTTTCACATAATTATACCAGTGTCTGACACCCCTAGCTTTCACATAATTATACCAGTGTCTGACACCCCTAGCTTTCACATAATTATACCAGTGTCTGACACCCCTAGCTTTCACATAATTATACCGGTGTCTGACACTCTTAGTTTTCACATAATTTACCAGTGTCTGACACCCCTAGCTTTCAAATAGTTATACCAGTCTCTGGCGTCCCAAACTTTCAGATTAATATATCACTGCCCAACATCTCAAACTTTTAGATATCTGTGTCTGACATCCCAAACGTGCAGATAATTATATTAGTTTCTGACATCCCAAACGTGCAGATAAATATATTAGTGTCTGACATCCCAAACTTGCAGATAAATATACCAATGACTGTCATCCCAAACTTTTAGATAAATAAACCTATGCCTGGCATCCAAAAAAGGACCCACATTGTTTTTTAAACATTTTGGCTAAACCGCCCTTGACAGAGGTCCAATACCCCCCCACCCCCCCCCCCAGACATCGTTGACACACTGGCAGATGAAGGTCAAATTTGTCTTAATTAAGTAAGCACAACCAAACACACGGGAATTGCTTTTAGAACACAAATAAAATCCTTGGTTTGTTGTCTCGTCACCCCCTAATGGACCGGTGGGGCAGAATGTGAGCGGCTCATCGGGGAGGGGGGGGGGTGATTTGGCATTTGTAACTTTAAGTTCTTTGCACTTTATAGCTAAATTTAGCATTATGTGCTAGATTTTTCTAGACTTATTTAGATTTATCTAGACTACGTCTCACGCATTGTTTACGGAAGTAAATAAGGAAAAACAATAATAATTCACTATACAATAAATGATCATCTATTTAGTTAATAAATTCACTCCCCCCCCCCCCCACCATTCTCTGTACTACTGAGACATTACCTTATACTTTCCTGCATATTTATTTGTAGAACTGACAAATTATATTACATCCCTCCCCCAAATCTATATGTAATACTGAGACTACATAGGGACATCTCGTCCTTGTACTAAAGTTAAACGTATAGGACTTTTGATCAATATATTTAAGTGAGAGAAATTGTGGTCCTTATACTGAAAGCAAAAAGGCAGGGCTTGAAAAATTCGGACTTCTTTGGAAAGGTTTGGACTTGTTTGTAATGGTTCGTACTTGTTTGGGCTTGTTTGGAATGGTTTGATTTTGTTTGGAAAGGTTTCGACTTGTTTGAAATAGTTCGGACTTCTTTGGAATGTTTAGGCTGGTGTGGGATGGTTTGGACTTGTTTGGAAAGGTTTGGACTTGTTTGGAAAGGTTCGGACTAGTTTGGAAAGGGTTTTGGACTTGTTTGGAATGGTTTGGAATTGTTTGGAAATGTTTGAGCTTGTTTGGAATGGTTTGGGCTAGTTTAGAAAAATTAGGAATTTTGTGGAAAGGTTTGGACTTATTTTAAAGGATTTAGACTTGTTTGGAATGGTTTGGACTTGTGTTGAAAGGTTTGGACTTGTGTGGAAAGGTTTGTACTTGTTTGTATTTTTTTGGCTTGTATGGGGTTGTTTGGGCATCTGTGAGATGGTCTGAACTTGTTTAGAAAGCTTTGGACTTATTTGAAAAGGTATGGGCTTGTTTGGAAAGTTTTGGCATTGTTTTGAAATGTTTGGTCCTGTTCGGAAGGGTTTGGACTTGTTTGGAAAGAGTTGGAATGTTTTTTATGGTTTCGAATGGTTTGGCTTGTTTGGAATGACTTGAACTTGTTTGGAATGACTTGAACTTGTTTGGAACGGTTTGGACTTGTGTGGAAAGGTTTTTTACTTGTGTTAAGGTTTGGGATTATTTGGAACGGTTTGGACTTGTTTGGAAAATGTTGGGGTTGATTGGAATGGTTTAAACTTGTTTGGAATGGTTTGGACTTGTTTGGAAAGGTTTGAACTTGTGTGGGAAGGTTTGGACTTGTTTGGAAAGGTGTGGGCTTGTTTGGAATGATTTGGACTTGTTTAGAAAGGTCTTGGCTTGTTTTGAAAGGTTTGGAATTGATTGAAATGATATATACTTGGTTGGAATGGTTTGGTGTTGTTCGGAAACGTTTTAGCTCGTTTGGAATGATTTGAACTTGTTTGGAATTGTTTGTACATGTTTGGAAAGCATTGGACTTTTTTAAAAAGTTGGACTTGTTTAGAATGGTTAGGACTTGTTTGTAATGGTTTAAGCTTGTTTGGAATAGTTTAAACTTGTTTGAATCGGTTTGGAACTTTTTGGAAATGTTTGGATTTGTTTTGAATGGTTTGGATTTGTTTGGAATGGTTTGGACTTGTTTGGAATAGTATGGACTTTTTTGAAAAGTTTTGGACTTGTTTGGAATGGTTTGGACTTGTTTAGAAAGCTTTGGACTTATTTGGAAAGGTTGGGGCTTGTTTGGAAAGGTTTGGACATGTTTTGAAATATTTGGGCTTGTTCGGAAAGGCACGGACTTGTTTGGAAAGGGTTGGACTGTTTGTAATAGTTTGGACTTGTTTTGAATGGTTTGGGCTTGTTTGGAATAAATTAAACTTGTTTGGATCAGTTTGGACCTTTTTTGGAAATGTTTGGATTTGTTTTGAATGGTTTGGATTTGTTTGGAAAGGTTTAGTCTTGTTTGGAATAGTATGGACTTTTTTGAAAAGTTTTGGACTTGTTTTGAAAAGTATGGACTTGTTTGGAATGGTTTGGACTTTTTTCGAAAGGTTTGTACTATTTTTGAAAGCTTTGAGCTTGTTTGAAAAGTTTCGGGCTTGTGTGAGATGGTTTGGACTTGTTTAGAAAGCTTTGGACTTATTTGGAAAGGTTGGGGCTTGTTTGGAAAGGTTTGGACATGTTTTGAAATATTTGGGCTTGTTCGGAAAGGCACGGACTTGTTTGGAAAGGGTTGGACTGTTTGTAATAGTTTGGACTTGTTTTGAATGGTTTGGGCTTGTTTGGAATAAATTAAACTTGTTTGGATCAGTTTGGACCTTTTTTGGAAATGTTTGGATTTGTTTTGAATGGTTTGGATTTGTTTGGAAAGGTTTAGTCTTGTTTGGAATAGTATGGACTTTTTTGAAAAGTTTTGGACTTGTTTTGAAAAGTATGGACTTGTTTGGAATGGTTTGGACTTTTTTCGAAAGGTTTGTACTATTTTTGAAAGGTTTGAGCTTGTTTGAAAAGGTTTGAGCTTGTTTGAAAAGTTTCGGGCTTGTGTGAGATGGTTTGGACTTGTTTAGAAAGCTTTGGACTTATTTGGAAAGGTTGGGGCTTGTTTGGAAAGGTTTGGACATGTTTTGAAATATTTGGGCTTGTTCGGAAGGCACGGACTTGTTTGGAAAGGGTTGGACTGTTTGTAATGGTTTGGACTTGTTTGGAATGGTTTGGGCTTGTTTGGAATAGTTTAAACTTGTTTGGATCGGTTTGGACCTTTTTGGAAATGTTTGGATTTGTTTGGAATTGTGTGGATTTGTTTGGAAAGGTTTAGTCTTGTTTGGAAGTGTGTGAATTTGTTTGAAAAGATTTGGACTTTTTTGGAAAGGTTTGGACTTATTTGGAAAGGTTTAGACTTTCTTGGAAAGGTTTAGACTTTTTTGGGAATATTTGGGCTTGTTCGGAAAGGTATGGACTTGTTTGGAAAGGGTTGGACTCTTTGTAATGTTTTGGACTGGTTTGCAATGATTTGGACTTGATCCGAATGGTTTTCGCTTGTTTGGAATGATTTGAACTTGTTTGAAATGGTTTGGACTTGTTTGGAATTCTTTGGACTTGTGTGGAAAAGATTGGACTTGTGTGGAAAGGTTTGTACTTGTGTTAAGGTTTGGGCTTGTTTGGAATGGATTGAACTTGTTTGGAAAGGTTTGGCCTGGTGTGGGAAGGTTTGGACTTGTTTGGAAAGGTTTGGGCTTGTTTTGGAATGTTTTCGCTTTCTGGAAAGGTTTCGACTTTTTTGGAATAGTTCGGACTTGTTTGGAATGGGTTAAACTTGTTTGGAAAGGTTTTGACTTGTTTGGAAATGTTTTGACTTGTTTAGAAAGGATTGGGTCTGTTTGGAAAGGTTTCAACTTTTTTGAAAGTTTTGGTCTTGTTTGGAATGGTTTGGACTTGTTCCGAATGATTTGGACTTGTTTGGAACGGTTTTGGCTTGTTTGTAATGGTTTAAACTTGTTTGGAAGCGTTTGGAATGTTTTGGACTTGTTTGGAATGGTTTGGACTTGTGTGAAATGGTTTGGACTTGTGTACAAGTTTGGGCTTATTTGGAAAGGTTTGGACTTATTTGGAAAGGTTTAGACTTTCTTGGAAAGGTTTAGACTTTTTTTGAAATAATTGGGCTTGTTAGGAAAGGTATGGACTTGTTTGGAAAGGGTTGGACTCTTTGTAATGTTTTTGACTTGTTTGCAATGATTTGGACTTGTTTGAAATGGTTTGGACTTGTTTGGAATTCTTTGGACTTGTGTGGAAAAGATTGGACTTGTATGGAAAGGTTTGTACTTGTGTTAAGGTTTGGGCTTGTTTGGAATGGACTGAACTTGTTTGGAAAGGTTTGGCCTTGTGTGTGAAGGTTTGGACTTGTTTGGAAAGGTTTGGGCTTGTTTGGAATGTTTTAGCTTTCTGGAAAGGTTTCGACTTGTTTGGAATAGTTCGGACATGTTTGGAATGGGTTAAACTTGTTTGGAAAGGTTTCGACTTGTTTGGAAATGTTTTGACTTGTTTAGAAAGGATTGGGTCTGTTTGGAAAGTTTTCAACTTTTTAAAAAGTTTTGGGCTTCTTTGGAATGGTTTGGACTTGTTTGGAATGATTTAGACTTGTTTGGAACGGTTTCGGCTTGTTTGTAATGGTTTAAACTTGTTTGGAAGCGTTTGGAATGGTTTAAACTTGTTTGGAAGCGTTTGGAATGTTTTGGACTTGTTTGGAATGGTTTGGACTTGTGTGAAATGGTTTGGACTTGTGTAAAAGTTTGGGCTTATTTGGAATGGTTTTGACTTATTTGGAAAGGTTTAGGCTTGTTTGGAAAGTTTTGGACTTGTTTGGGAAGGGTTGGACTTGTTTGTAATTGTTTGGATTTGTTTGAAATGGTTTGGCCTTTTTGGAATGGGTTTGGCTTGTTTGGAATTGTTTGAACTTGTTCGGAAAGGTTTTGACTTGTGTAAACTTTTGGGCTTTTTTAAAATGGTTTGGACTTATTTGGAAAGGTTTGGCCTTGCTTGGAATGGTTTGGACTTGTTTTGAAAGGTTTAAACTTGTTTGTAATATTTTGGGCTTCTATGGAAATGTTTGGTCTTGTTCGGAATGGTTTTGGTTTTTTTCGAATGATTTAAACTTGTTTGGAATGGTTGGACTTGTTTGGAAAGTTTTGGACTTGTTTGGAATGTTTTGGACTTGTTTGGAATGGTTTGGACTTGTTTGGAAATGTTTGCGCTTGTTTGGAAGGCTAGGTCTTGTTCAGAATTGTTTGGTCTTGTTTGGAATGGTTTGGTCTTGTGTGGAAAGGTTTGGGTTTGTTTGAAAGGGTTTTGACTTGGTTGGAATGGTTTGCTTTTTTGGAAATGTTTGAGCTAGTTTTAGAATGATTTGGACTTGTTTTGAATAGTTTGGACATGTTTTGAATTGATTGGACTTTTTTGCAATGGTTTGGGCTTGTTTGTAATGGTTAAGACTTGTTTGAAATGGTTTGGACTTGTTTGGAAAGGTTTGGACTTGTGTTGAAAGTTTTGGATTTGATTGGAATGGGTTAAACTTGTTTGGAAAGTTTTCGACTTGTTTGGGAAATGTTTTGACTTGTTTAGAAAGGTTTGGATCTGTTTGGAAAGGTTTCAACTTTTTTGAAAGTTTTGGACTTGTTTGGAATGGTTTGGACTTGTTTGGAATGTTTTGGACTTGTTTGGAATGTTTTAGACTTGTGTGGAAAGGTTTGGACTTGTGTAAAAGTTTGGGCTTGTTCGGAATGGTTTTGACTTATTTAGAAAAGGTTTTGGCTTGTTTGGAATGGTTTGGACTTGTTTGGAATAGTTTGGACTTGTTTGGAATAGTTTGGACTTGTTTGAAAAGGTTTGGACTTGTGTGGAAAGGTTTGGACTTGTGTTAAGATATTGGCTTGTTTGGAAGGTTTGGAATTGTTTGGAAAGGTTTAGACTTGTTTGTAATGGAAATGTTTGGTCTTGTTCGAAATGGTTTTTTTTTTTTTCGAATGATTTAAACTTGTTTGGAATGGTTTGGGTTTGTTTGGAAATGTTTGGTCTTGTTTTGAATGGTTTGGACTTTTTGGAAAGTTTTGGGCTTGTGTGAGATGTTTGGGACTTGTATAGAAAGGTTTTGACTTATTTAGAAAGGTTTGGGCTTGTTTGGAAAGACTTGTTCGGAAAGGTTTTGACTTTTTTTTTTGGAAAGGGTTAGACTGTTTGTAATGGTTTGGAGTTGTTTGATATGTTTTGGACTTGTTTGGAATGATTTTGGCTTGTTTGGAATGGTTTGAACTTGTTTGGAATGGTTTGGACTAGTGTGGAATGGTTTGGACTTGTGTTGAAAGATTTGGATTTATGTGGAAAGGTTTGTACTTGTGTTAAGGTTTAAGGTTTGGGCTTGATTGGAATGGTTTAAACTTGTTTGGAATGGTTTGGACTTTTTTGGAAAGGTTTGGACTTGTTTGGAATGGTTTGGACTTGTTTGGAAAGGTTTGAACTTGTGTAGAAATGTTCGGACTTGTTTGGAATGGATTGAACTTGTTTGGAAAGGTTTGGACTTGTGTGGGAAAGTATGGACTTGTTTGGAAATGATTCGGCTTGTTTGGAAGCTTTCGTCTTGTTAAGATTGGTTTGGTCTTGTTTGGAATGGTTTGGTCTTGTGTTGAAAGGTTTTGACTTGTGTGGAATGTTTTGGACTTTTGTGAAGGTTTCGGCTTTTTGGAATGGTTTGGATATGTTTGGAAAGGTTTGGGCTTGTTTGGAACTTTTTGGACTTGTTTGGAAAGGTTTCACTTGTTTGGAATGGTTTGGACTTGTTTCGAATGGTTTGGATTTGTTTGGAAATGGTAAGACTTGTTTGCAATGGTTTGGACTTGTTAGGAAACGTTTGGACTTGTGTTGAAAGGTTTGTACTTGTGTTAAGGTTTGAGGTTTGGTCTTGATTGGAATGGTTTAAACTTGTTTGGAATGGTTTGGACTTGTTTGGAATGGTTTGGACTTGTTTGGAAAGGTTTGGACTTGTGTAGAAATGTTTGGACTTGTTTGGAATGATTTTTACTTGTTTGGAAAGGTTTCGACTTATGTTGGAAGGTTTGGACTTGTTTGGAAATGTTTGGACTTATTTGGAAGGTTTGGTCTTGTTAAGAATGGTTTGGTCTTGTTTGGAATGATTTGGTCTTGTGTGAAAAGATTTTGACTGACTTGTTTGGAATGGTTTTGGACTTGTGTAAAGGTTTGGGCTTATTTGGAATGGTTTGGACTTGTTTGGAATGGTTTGGACTTGTTTGGAAAGGGTTGGACTTGTTTGCAATGTTTTGAACTTGTTAGGAAAGGTTTGGACTTTTATGGAAAGGTTTGGACTTGTTTGGAATTGTTTGGACTTGTTTGGAAAGGTTTTGACTTGTGTGGAATTGTTTGGAGTTGTTTGGAAATGTTTGGATCTGTTTGGAATGGTTTGGACTTGTTTGGAATGGTTTGGATTTGTTTGTAATGGTTTGGACTTGTTTGTAATGGTTTGGACTTGTTTGGAATGGTTTATGCTTTTTTGGAAAGGTTGGACTTGTTTGGAATAGTTTGGACTTGCTACCCATTTTCTAAAAAAAAAAAAAAAAAAAAAAAAAAATTGAAGGACTTGAAGAACTATGATTGCAAGCTTATTTCCTGAAATAAGCTCCATTCGCCAATGTACCAGAAAAAAATTTATCGTCGTAATGTTCCAAGTGATATCATAATTTTTTAGCTATGGCTCTGATCAGTTACATTTTTCATTATTTACCTTCCTAAACCCACTGCACTTTTTGGTCCGTCCACTGATCGATATTCGTTGAGATTCGTTCACTGAGTTATGTTAAAAGCCATCAGTCAGAGTCTGATGGTCTCATTAGTACTATGTCAGTGACTGATGGTCGCATTAGTACTAAGTCAGAGTCTGATGGTCTCATTAGTACTATGTCAGTGTCTGATGGTCTCATTAGTACTATGTCAGAGTCTGATGGTCTCATTAGTACTCTGTACTGATGGTCTCATTAGTACTATGTCAGAGTCAAATGGTCTCATTAGTACTATGTCAGTGTCTGATGGTCTCATTAGTACTATGTCAGTGTCTGATGGTCTCATTAGTACTATGTCAGTGTCTGATGGTCTCATTAGTACTCTGTCATAGTCTGATGGTCTCATTAGTACTATGTCAGTGTCTGATGGTCTCAACTTCCGGCTACAACAAGATGGCGGTATAGTAATACATAATAGGAAGGAATCTCAGTGTGTAGGCGCTTCAGTAAAGCAAGGGGGTTAGTTAAAGATGATTATTGGAAATTGGCTTCGACGCAAGAAAATTCGAACTTTTCATTAATTTTTATTGTTTTGCGGTTCCATTCAGGATCAGAATTTATGCTGTTATCAACGTATTTCTCCTTTAAATTTCAACTACAATATAGATCTACTGTTGGGCTGAATAGGATGAAGCAATCTTGATCGGAAACAGCCGGAAGTCTCTGTACTCAGCTCTCACCTGTGGTTCCAAGGAGCTGTAACATGCACAGCGACTACAACCCAGAGAACGATTCCAGGTTGAGGATAGCCGAAGGGCATAGAACTTTCGGAAAAAAGTGGTTGTCCCCCATAGCATGTAAAGACTGAATCCGGCAAATTGTGCGGAAGAACCACTACTTGGTCAACGGACAAAAGCCGGAGACAGCACAGTGATGTGAATCGCTGAGAACATGACCAGACACGTAGAACGCCATGGTCATTTATTTATTTATTTATTTAGGCATTTTTATATAGCGCTTATCATGAAGCTCTAAGCGCTTTACAATTATTAAAACATGTAAACTAAGTAAATACAAATGAGACACTAGGATAGTAACTACTATTCTATAGAAACAATGAAAATGGCTATAAAACGAGGACACTTTGACACTTCAGGATCAACCCGAAACAGAAAATGAGGTAGGGCAAGGAGGGTGCATCACAGGTCATAGGCGGACCTAAACAGATGAGTTTTAAGGGACTTTTTGAAAATGGACGAGGTTTCACTATGACGTATATGGAAGGGGAGCTGGTTCCAGAACGTGGGCCCATGGAAGCAGAAGGAGCGTTCACCGATGGTCTTAGTTTTAGTTATTGGGATTGAGATTCACTGCATGGGTGACTGGGTGGCCGAATGGTCTAAACTGAGCAAACCTCAATTTCAGCCAAAGGCCGGTCAAGCAAAAACATCACCCCGGTTGGATGAGACTCGTTAACCTTGGTCGGCAACTCATCTAAGAGAAGGAAACTCTGAATTCAAATCCGGAGTTGGAGTCCTGTAAGGCGCATACAATGTCCATTCCTGCAACCGTACCCATCCCTGGTCGTCTTGACGTACAGTCTTGCCACTGGATATGGTGGGCTCGGACGAGAGAGTGAGGTTGACGCTGCGCAACTCTTCCTCACTTTAATCAAAAGTCACCCGCGCTAGTCATCAGTCACCAGACGACTCGATGGTCATCGTCGATCCTCGACGGACGAACAAGAAGTACTATGTCAAAGTCTGATGGTCTCATTAGTATTCTGTCACTGATGGTCTCATTAGTACTATATCAGTGTCTGATGGTATCATTAATAAGGATGTGTTGTAAATTTGAATGGTTTTAGGATACTTACTTTTAATATTGTTGATTTCTTCCAATTCTACCAAAGAGGATTTTAAAAAACTAAAAAGTAGAGACAAAATTCTTCAAATGCATTACGCAAAGAAAGACTTAACTTATTTTGTTTTTAAAAAAGTAATAAAAAATAAAGTAATAAAAAGTATTACAAAATATAAATATTTAGGTTTCGTCTTCATAGAGTGCTACATAGATGGCTATATAATATAGTGCTACATGGAGTGCACATCTACGCATCTGCACAGTCTTACATTCGTAATGCATTTTAATTTTATAAATTTCAAAAATCTCTTGAGTAGTTTAAAGACGTCATTGTCAGAAAATATATATAAAACTACCATTATAATTAATTATCTTTTCGTAATGAGCTAAACAATGTTTCAATTTGACAACATGGTAGATCTTACTTGTTTGATATTATACTAGATCAGAGATGACTGCATATCTTTCTGACGGGTACGACTGCACTTCCTTCTATACTGTCTCACAGAGACGACTGCATTTCAGTTTACACTGTCTCAAAAAGATGACTGCACTTCTTTCTATACTGTCCCACAGGTACGACTGCACTTCTTTCTACACTGTCTCATAGGTACGACTGCATTTCTTTCTATACTATCTCACAGAGACGACTACACTTCTTTCCGAACGGTCTCACAGGTACGACTGCACTTCTTTCTATACTGGCTCACAGAGTCGATTGCACTTTTTCTATACTGTCTCAAAGGTACGACTGCACTTCTTTCTATACTGTCTCACAGAGACGACTGCACTTCTTTATATATTGTCTCACAGGTACGACTGCAATTCTTTCTATACTGTCTCCCAGAGACGACTGTACTTCTTTCTATACTGTATTACAGAGACAACTGCACTTCTTTCTGTACTGTCTCACAGAGTCGATTGCACTTCTTTCTATACTGTCTCACAGGTACGACTGCATTTCTTTCTATACTGTCTCACAGGTACGACTGCACTTCTTTCTATACTGTCTCACAGAGACGACTGCACTTCTTTCTATATTGTCTCACAGATACGACTGCAATTCTTTCTATACTGTCTCACAGAGACGACTGTACTTCTTTCTACACTGTCTTACAGGTACGACTGCACTTCTTTCTGAACTGTCTCACAGGTACGACTTCAATTCTTTCTATACTAGCTCACAGAGACGACTACACTTCTATCTATACTGTCTCACAGAGATGACTGCACTTCTTTCTATACTGGCTCACAGAGTCAATTGCACTTCTTTCTATACTGTCTCAAAGGTGCGACTGCACTTCTTTCTATACTGACTCACAGAGACGACTGCATTTCTTTCTATACAGTATCACAGAGATGACTGCACTTCTTTCTATACTGTATCACAGAGACGACTGCATTTCTTTCTATACTAGCTCACAGAGTCGATTGCACTTCTTTATATACTATCTCACAGAGATGACTTCACTTCTTTCTATACTGTATCACAGGTACGATTGCACTATTTTCTATACTGTCTCAAAGTTACGACAGCACTTCTTTCTGTACTGTCTCACAGAGAAGACTAAACTTCTTTCTATACTTTCTCACAGAGTCGATTGTTCTTTTTCTATACTGTCTCAAAGGTACGACTGCACTTCTTTCTATACTGTCTCATTGGTACGACTGCACTTCTTTCTATACTGTCTCACTGGTAGGACTGCTTTTCTTTCTATACTGTCTCACAGGTACGACTGCACTTCTTTCTATACTGTCTCACAGGTACGACTGCACTACTTTCTATACTGTCTCACAGGTACGACTGCACTTCTTTCTATACTGTCTCACAGGTACGACTGCACTACTTTCTTTACTGTCTCACAGAGACGACTGCACTACTTTCTATACTGTCTCACAGGTACGAATGCACTACTTTCTGTACTGTCTCACAGGTACGAATGCACTACTTTCTATACTGTCTCACAGGTACGAATGCACTACTTTCTATACTGTCTCACAGGTGCGAATGCACTACTTTCTATACTGTCTTACAGGTACGAATGCACTTCTTTCTATTCTGTCTCACAGGTACGACTGCACTACTTTCTATACTGTCTCACAGAGACGACTGCACTACTTTCTATACTGTCTCACAGGTGCGAATGCACTACTTTCTGTACTCTCTCACAGAGACGACTGCTTTTGTATTGACATGGCTGTCAGACAAACAGAACAGAATTTCAATTTAATCTTTCATCAGTCTGCTTCAGATTCCAGACAACTTTAACTTCCTGTTTGCATAGTTTTATGACAGTTAAACGTGAAGTGACTCATTTCCATGGATGACGTTGGATTAAATCATTGAAACTGCGCCCATGGTGTGTGATTATGGGATTTTTTTTATTATGAATCCTGACAATAAAACTGCAGCTTTTTTTTTCTCCATGGTTTTCAATTTAAATTTTCGCCATTTTTAGAGTTTTAAAGCTTTTTTTTTTAAATTTAACTGACAGACAACTGGACAAGCTAGAAGAAGGATAGAAATCTAGTTTTCGAAGATACGAAAGAGAGATTCGTGTCCATGCCGTCAGCAAATGACGCTATGAACCACTTTGATCTGTTTGAGGCATTGCAAGTATGTTCATTGCTTCATAAGTAGAGTGGTGACGTATGTTTAACTTAATGTCATTCTATTGTAGGATGTCATTTGAACATATCAGTACGTGATGTCATCTTTTTTAGGAAGTCATTTGAACATGTCACCTGAGTGATGGCATCTGGTAGAAAACCATTTGAACCTGTCAATTTTGTGATGTAATCGCTGTGGGATGTCATTTGAGGATGTCATTACTTTGACTTCCCTTACTTACAAACATCATTCTACTAATTCCACCCATTTAACTAAAATATCCACCTACAACCAGATGTCCGCATTTGGATTGGGGCTGTGCCGGGTATTGATCCGAGTATCCGGAAATGCCGAGTATTAGCACTTCCGGCTGATGATCGTATTGGCGTAACTGAAAGAGCTATGGTGGTTTCGCCATGATTATGGTATCAATATTTCTTAAACTAATAAGTGCACATTTGTGACAGAAAAATAAAATATGTCACAAACTGTTATCGGGTGTTTAAACACAGGTAACATATAAGTGTTGTACGGATGATATACTTGCTTTCATTAAAGCAAGGCGATAAGGATGTGTGTGGGGATGTGTGTGGGTGGTTGGCTTTATTGGTTGGCATGTAGGAGTGAGTAGGTTGGCTTTATTGGGTAACATGTAGGAGTGGGTAGGTTGGCTTTATTGGTTGACATGTAGGAGTTGGTAGGTTTGCTTTATTGGTTGATATGTAGGAGTGGGTAGGTTTGCTTTATTGGTTGATATGTAGGAGTGGGTAGGTTGGCTTTATTGGTTGACAGGTAGGAGTGAGTAGTTTGGCTTAATTGGTTGACATGTAGGAGTGAGTAGGTTGGCTTGATTGGTTGGCATGTAGGAGTGAGTAGGTTGGCTTCATTGGGTGACATGTAGGAGTGGGTAGGTTGGCTTGATTGGTTCACATGTAGGAGTGGTTAGGTTGGCTTTATTGATTGATATGTAGGAGTGGGTAGGTTGGCTTTATTGGTTGGCATGTAGGAGTGAGTAGGTTGGCTTCATTGGGTGACATGTAGGAGTGGGTAGGTTGGCTTGATTGGTTCACATGTAGGAGTGGTTAGGTTGGCTTTATTGATTGATATGTAGGAGTTGTTAGGTTGGCTTTATTGATTGATATGTAGTAGTGGGTAGGTTGGCTTTATTGGTTGACATGTAGGAGTGGGTAGGTTGGCTTTTTTAGTAGACATGTAGGAGTGGATAGTTTCACTTTATTGGTTGACATGTAGGATTTGGTAGGTTCGCTTTATTGTTTGACATGTAGGAGTGGGTAGGTTGCTTTATAGGTTGACATGTAGGTGTGAGTAGGTTGGCTTCATTAGTTGACATGTAGGAGTGGGTAGGTTGGCTTTATTAATTGTCATGTAGGAGTTGGTAGGTTGGCTTTATTGACTGACATGTAGGAGTGAGTAGGTTGGCTTCATTGGTTGACATGTAGGAGTGGGTAGGTTGCTTTATAGGTTGACATGTAGGAGTGGATATGTTTTGTTAATTGGTAGACATGTAGGAGTGGGTAGGTTGGCTTTATTGGTAGACATGTAGGAGTGGGTAGGTTGGCTTCATTGGTTGACATGTAGGATTGGGTAGGTTGGCTTTATTGGTTGACATGTAGGAGTGGGTAGGTTGGCTTTATTGGTTGACATGTAGGAGTGGGTAGGTTGGCTTTTTTAGTAGACATGTAGGAGTGGATAGTTTCACTTTATTGGTTGACATGTAGGATTTGGTAGGTTCGCTTTATTGTTTGACATGTAGGAGTGGGTAGGTTGGCTTTATTGATTGATATGTAGGAGTGGGTAGGGTTCTTTATTTATCGACATGCAGGATTTGGTAGGTTGGCCTTATTGGTTGACATGTAGGATTGGGTAGGTTTTGTTAATTGGTAGACATGTAAGAGGGGGTAGGGTGCCTTTATTGGTTGACATGTAGAAGTGGGTAGGTTGGCTTTATTGGTTGGCATGTATGAGTGGGTAGGTTGGCTTTATTGGTAGACATGTAGGAGTGGGTAGGTTGGCTTTATTGGTTGACGTGCAGGAGTTTGTAGGTTTTACTAGACAGGTTAACATGCATGAGGTTTGCTTATTGATTGAATGTAGGCATTAGTATGCCGTTTTTCTTGGTTGACATGTTGCAAATATGGTTGGCTCTATTTTCTGACACGTAGGAGTGGGTGGTTGGCTCTATTTTCAGACATGTAGGAGTGGGTGGCTGGCTGTAAAGCTATACGTTTAGAAGTAGTTGTTTGGCTTTAATGCTTAAAGTGTAGCAAGGACCGTGTGAAGTGCTGGGGGGGGGCTAATGGGGGCACGCACCTTATAAATCTTAAGTTCTTCACAAAAGAGTGCGAAAATCTTCTCTTTACTAGCACACTTTCCATTACTTGACATGCGCTATATTCAGCCTTCGCCTCGAGTGTCGCTTTACTGCGGCATGACTCTGAGTAGAGGAGTCAGTGATAGGCGTTTATCGTTAACGCGAAGGTGTGAAAGACGTCACTCAACCGTGTCTTAACTGGTTCAACGCTGTGTGACGTCATTCAAATGTGTGTGACGTCATTCAACTGTGTGTGACGCCATTCATTCCTGTGACGCCCTTCGACCGTGTCTTGCGTCATTCAATTCTGTTATATCATTGAACTCTGTCTGACGTCACTCCACTCTGTGTATTTAACAACAACATAATGTTTGTTTTAAAAAAAAAAATTTCCCCCTTTTCCTATAAATATAAATAAGTCAACGCCAGTGTTAAATGTAAAACAATGGTTCTCAACCAAGGGTACAGGGGAAGGGGCTAGCAGTGTTAAATGTTAAGAAGTGGTTGGTGCAGGGGTGGGGGTGGTAGTGTTAAATGTAAAGCAATGGTTCTTAACCAGGGGTGCAGGGGAGGGAGTGAAAGAGTTAAATGTAAAGCAATGGTTCTTAACCCAGGGAGCAGGGGTGGGAGTGGTAGTGTTAAATGTAAAGCAATAGTTCTTAACCAAGGGTGCAGGGATGGGAGTGGTAGTGTTAAATGTAAAGCAGTGGTTCTTAACCAGGGGTGCAGGGGAGGGAGTGGTAGTGTTAAGGATTGCTGGAAGACCCAGAATATTGGATTTATTTGCAGATGGAAATGTGGGAAATGTTTATAAATAAAGAGGGTACAGAGCATCAATAAGGCAAAGAACCTTTAAAGTAGAATATAGGAATGGGTAAAGTAAGGGAGCTGAATAGTTAGTTTTTTCTCTTTTCTTACGATGCTTGAGTTAAATAATGTGTTTCTTACATACCTTAGTTTAATAATGTGTTTATGACCTACTTTAGTTAAATAATGTACTTATGACATACCCTAGTTAAATAATGTGTTTATGACATAATTTATTTAAATATTGCACTAAACCCCATAGTCCCCCGTCACTTTCAATAGTATATACGTAATATTCCGTCACATTTTAATCCAATAATAGTTACTTAGAAATGGATTCCATCATAACAATGTCAAATCTGTCATGTAATAGTAAAAAAATAGATTCATTCATTACAATGTCACATACATATTATAATAGTTACAAAGCCGTGGATTCATTCATTACAATGTCACATACATATTATAATAGTTACAAAGAAATGGATTCCATCATTAAAATGTCACATCCATCTTATAATAGTCAAAAAGAAATGGTTTCAATCATTACAATGTCACATCCATTCTTAATAGTAACAAAGAAATTGATTCAATCATGACAATGACACATCCGTCTTTGCCGGTTTGCCTCTACGGTCTAATAGCAAACCAAACCCCCAAAATCCATTACAATATTTGAGTAAAAAACTGTCTGGCTCGTCCTAAACTCTAATCAATTTTTGACACGCATAAGTGTTTCATTAAGAGAAACTAAACCATGTCACACGTCCCATCACTTTCTATGGTAAGCCGGTCTAAGCTATTCTACATTTCTCTTGATCAATTAACAACACAAAATAATAATCCTGTTAATAAATTTAAAAAAAAAAACACAACAGAAAGGTCAGAGTTAGATTTCCTTGTTCAAAGTTCACCTTACGGCCAATCTCTAACATGACACTATTGTCAGAGGCGTTTGCCCAAGTTGGGTTAAATGACATGTGGAATCCTCAATTCTCTCCACCGTGATGTTCGTCGGAGTCGGGTGGAGAGGTGGGCAGGTATGACAGATCCGATTGCACAAAGATATCTGATGTCATCATGACCCTTAAAACTCGTTTCTTGAATATAACTATCATGCATTAAGAAGTAGTATTGATCAATAACTAACTCAGCGTGTCTGTTGGTCCATCCTAATCAACAGATGGTCGTATTCACAATCTTCAAAAGAGTTGAACTGCGTCTTTAACATGGTGGAAACACGCCTAAAAAAGACACACTCCTTTGATGGAGTGAACACGCCCGTTTGATGGAGTGAACACGCCCCTTTGATGGAGTTAACACGCCCATTTGATGGAGTGAACACGCCCCTTTGATGGAGTGAACACGCCCCTTTGATGGAGTGAACACTCCCCTTTGATGGAGTGAACACTTCCCTTTGATTGAGTGAACACGACCCTTTTATGGAGTGAACACTTCCCTTTGATGGAGTGAACACTTCCCTTTGATGGAGTGAACACTTCCCTTTGATGGAGTGAACACTCCCCTTTGATGGAGTGAATACTCCCCTTTGATGGAGTGAACACATCCCTTTGATGGAGTGAACACGCCTCTTTGATGGAGTGAACACGCCCTTTGATGGAGTGAACACTTCCCTTTGATGGAGTGAATACTCCCCTTTGATGGAGTGAACACTTCCCTTTGATTGAGTGAACATTCCTCTTTGATGGAGTGAACACGCCCCTTTGATTGAGTGAACACTCGCCTTTGATGAAGTGAACACGCCCCTTTGATGGAGTGAACACGCCCCTTTGATGGAGTGAACACTCCCCTTTGATGAAAGGAACACGCCCCTTTGATGGAGTGAACACTCCCCTTTGATGAAGTGAACACGCCATTTTGATGGAGTTAACACGCTCCTTCAATGGTATGTTTCATTCATCGCAAGGACATCCACTCAGTACGAGCCTAACAAATTCGTTCATGTGACAGACACCCTAGAAGTCCAAACCTAACAATTTCTTTGATTGACAGACACCCACTCAGTCCACAACTAACAAATTCGTTGATCTGACAGACACCCACGCAGTCCGAAACCTAAAAATTTCGTTGACCTGACAGACTCCCACGCAGTCAAAAGCTAACAATTTCGTTTATCTGACAGACACCCACTTGGTCTAAACCTAACAATTTCGTTGATCTGACAGACTCACGCAGTCCAAAACTAATAATTTTGTTGATCTGACAGACACTCAAGCAGTCAAAACCTAACAATTTCATTGATCTGGCTTACACTCACGCAATCCAAACCTAACAATTTCGTTGATCTGACAGATCCACGCAGTCCAAACCCCACAATTTCGTTGATCTAACAGACATACACGCAGTCCAAACCTAACAATTTCATTGATCTGGCTGACGCCCACGCAGTCCAAACCTAACAATTTCGTTGATCTGACAGACACCCACGCAGTCAAAACCTTATAATTTCGTTCTGTAATTTGTGGCTATCGTCATTACCCATGCTGACATATGCTGAGCCTGTAATGTAGTTAATTTTATTTTAAGAACCACATTCAGAAATGGATGAAGACAGATGATATTGATAGATAATTTAGATAGATATATATATTATTATTAATGTCGATATATGTAGAAATACAGATAAATCTAAATAGACATATATATAGATAATCTAGATAGGTAAATATAGTTAGATATAGATTGATAAATATAGACAGACAGAAGAAAGAGCCAATATAGATGCGAAAGGCTCAATTTTTTTTTTTGAAGCAAAATTGAAAGTGAATGTGTATTGTATGTGAACGAATCAAATTCAATATGATTTAAAAAATCACCACATACAATGTGAGTAAATGTAATTTTTAATATGTAAGTAAATATATGCATATTTATATGTATATGTAATCTCAAATAGGTAAATCTATTTTGATACATTAGAAATAACTCTAATATTTTCAATTTAAAAAAATATTGTTAGTATAAATCTGATAGTGAAAGGTAAGTTTTTGTATAATATTGATATTCTTCAATATCATCTATATTTATTTATTTTTTTTAAAAATTAATTGGAAAGTCAGAAATATGTACATTAGAATAATATGCATTTAGCTTACCAAGACATATATTGAATGTAGCCTGAAAAACACTGAATGTAGCTCAACACACACACATTGAATGTAGCCCACAACATACAAATATTTAATGTAGCCCACAACATAAAAATATTGAATGTAACCCACAACACACAAATATTGAATGTAGCTCACGACACACCAATATTGAATGTAGCCCACAACATACAAATATTGAATGTAGCCCACAACATACAAATATTGAATGTAGCCTATAACATACAAATATTGAATGTAGCCCACAAAAAATTGAATGTAGCCCACAACACACAAATATTGAATGTAGCCCAAAACAAATTGAATGTAACCCATAATACACAAATTATGAATTTAGCCCACAACAAACACATATTGAATGTAGCCCACAACACACAATTATTCAATGTAACCCACAAAACACAAATTTTGAATGTAACCCACAGCACACAAATATTGAATGTAGCCCACAACACACAAATATTGAATGTAGCCCACAACAAATTGAACGTAACCCACAACACACAAATTTTGAATGTAGCACACAACACACAGATATTGAATTTAGCACACAACACACAAAAATTGAATGTAGCCCACAACAAATTGAATGAAGCCCACAACACACAAATGTTGAATCTAGATCACAACACACAAATATTGAATGAAGCACACAACACACAAATATTGAATGAAGCACACAACAAATTGAATGTAGCACACAACACACAGATATTGAATGTAGCCGATAAATAATACTACATTTACCCACGAGGATTGTGATGTGATTATCGCTCGGGGTAAAAGTGGTGTTTTTTTTTAATGTTTGATTGTGTTTGGAAAGAATGTGCCCCTAATCTCTCCGACACATCTCACATCACAAAGGGAATCAAATTAGAGCAGGAGTATTGGATGCCGGGGGCGGGGGGGGGCGGATGTTATGTTTTGGAGACATGGGAATATCAATAGCCCCAAACATTTGCTATGGATTTTAATTTTATATTAAATAACCATTTCCTTTCATATATGTTGGAATACCTTTTTTAAAGAATATTTTGTACGTTGTAGACCCCCCCCCCTTTTTTTTTCGCAGGCAGCACAAGACACTCAATAGTAAATTGGGTGTATTTTATAAATACAGCCATATCTAAATAAAATTTTTAAAAAAAAAAATGATTCATAGTGGATATACAACTGATGAATAATTTATTTTTAATATTTTCTAAAAACCTTTTTCAAGCAAAAGGGGGGGGGGGGGGGGGGGAGTGAACATTTTCATGTTGATCTTTAAATCCGATGTTTTTACAGTCGCGAAAATAAGGCTTTTGATTTTCTCTTATAATAAATTAATTAGTAGTATACAAGAAGTCAAAAACTACAGTTGACACATTGTAAGCACATCTATATAAGTCTTCTGCAAAACTCAAAGTGGAAAAGGGGAAAATAAGGGACAAGATTTTCGTTGTAAACTAACGACATCGAGTCGTTCCCATAACACAAAGGTACAGAGCAGGGGCGAGGTTAAAGGTGGGCTCATAATGAAGAAGATAAACAATATGTTTGTTTTTATTGCATTGGTAACGAAACGTTCACATGCATGTCAAGGGCGACATCAAGATAGTGGAAGCATTTTTATGTGGACAACAGCCTTTGTTTGCGTTAAGCTCCCATGTCATCACAGAATGCAACGTTTAGCTCCCATGTATTCACAGAATGCAACGTTTAGCTCCCATTTCATCACAGAATGCAACGTTAAGCTCCCATGTCTCAAAAAATGTAACGTTTAGCTCCCATGTCATAACAGAATGCAACATTAAGTTCCCATGTCTCACAAAATATAACGTTTAGCTCCCATGTCATAACAGAATGAAAAGTTTAGCTCCCATGTCTAACAAAATGTAACGTTTAGCTCCCATGTTATCACAGAATGCAACGTTAAGCTCCCATGTCTCACAAAATGTAACGTTTAGCTCCCATGTCATCACAGAATGCAACGTTTCGCTCCCATGTCTCACAAAATGTAACGTTTAGCTCCCATTTCATCACAGAATGCAAGTTAAGCTCCCATGTCTCACAAAATGTAACGTTTGGATCCCATGTCTCACAGAATTAAACGTTTAGCTCCCATGTCATCACAGAATGCAACGTTTAGCTCCCATTTCATCACAGAATGCAATGTTAAGTTCTCATGTCTCACAAAATGTAACGTTTAGCTCCCATGTCATAACAGAATGCAACATTAAGTTCCCATGTCTCACAAAATATAACGTTTAGCTCCCATGTCATAACAGAATGAAAAGTTTAGCTCCCATGTCTAACAAAATGTAACGTTTAGCTCCCATGTTATCACAGAATGCAACGTTAAGCTCCCATGTATTCACAAAATGTAACGTTTAGCTCCCATTTCATCACAGAATGCAACGTTAAGCTCCCATGTCTCACAAAATGTAACGTTTAGCTCCCATGTCATAACAGAATGCAACATTAAGTTCCCATGTCTCACAAAATATAACGTTTAGCTCCCATGTCATAACAGAATGAAAAGTTTAGCTCCCATGTCTAACAAAATGTAACGTTTAGCTCCCATGTTATCACAGAATGCAACGTTAAGCTCCCATGTATTCACAGAATGCAACGTTTAGCTCCCATTTCATCACAGAATGCAACGTTAAGCTCCCATGTCTCAAAAAATGTAACGTTTAGCTCCCATGTCATAACAGAATGCAACATTAAGTTCCCATGTCTCACAAAATATAACGTTTAGCTCCCATGTCATAACAGAATGAAAAGTTTAGCTCCCATGTCTAACAAAATGTAACGTTTAGCTCCCATGTTATCACAGAATGCAACGTTAAGCTCCCATGTCTCACAAAATGTAACGTTTAGCTCCCATGTCATCACAGAATGCAACGTTTCGCTCCCATGTCTCACAAAATGTAACGTTTAGCTCCCATTTCATCACAGAATGCAAGTTAAGCTCCCATGTCTCACAAAATGTAACGTTTGGATCCCATGTCTCACAGAATTAAACGTTTAGCTCCCATGTCATCACAGAATGCAACGTTTAGCTCCCATTTCATCACAGAATGCAATGTTAAGTTCTCATGTCTCACAAAATGTAACGTTTAGCTCCCATGTCATAACAGAATGCAACATTAAGTTCCCATGTCTCACAAAATATAACGTTTAGCTCCCATGTCATAACAGAATGAAAAGTTTAGCTCCCATGTCTAACAAAATGTAACGTTTAGCTCCCATGTTATCACAGAATGCAACGTTAAGCTCCCATGTATTCACAGAATGCAACGTTTAGCTCCCATTTCATCACAGAATGCAACGTTAAGCTCCCATGTCTCACAAAATGTAACGTTTATCTCTCATGTCTCACTGAATGCAACGTTTAGCTCCCATGTCTCACAACTAGGGGTATGTTTTACGTTAAAGACACGTACAACTAGGAGTATGTTTGATAGTAAAGACGCGTAGAACTAGGGGTATGTTTGATAGTAAAGACGCGTACAACTAGGGGTATGTTTGATAGTAAAGACACGTACACGTAGGGGTATGTTTGATAGTAAAGAAGCGTACAACTAGGGGTATGTTTGATAGTAAAGACGCGTACAACTAGGGGTATGTTTTATAGGAATGACGCGTACAACTAGGGGTATGTTTTACACTAAAGACGCGTACAATTTGGGGTATGTTTGATAGTAAAGACGCGTACGACTTTGGGTATGTTTGATAGTAAAGACGCGTACAACTAGGGCTATGTTTGATAGTAAAAACACGATAACTAGGGGTATGCTTTATAGTAAAGACACGTACAACTAGGGGTATGTTTGATAGTAAAGACACGTCAAACTAGGGATATGTTTGATACTGAAGGCAAGTAAAGAAAAGGGGTATGTTTCATACAAAAACACTTACAACAAGGGGTATGCTTGATACTGCAGACATGTACAACTAAGAGTATGTTTGATACTGCAGACTATTTCCATTTTTCCTGTTTTCGAAAACAAAACTCGAGTAAATGTTTTACAATTTCTTGTCTAATTTTGTCCGAATGGCTCTCCATAGTTACTTGAGACAAACGCATTTATTCTTGTCTCAACTCTCCTGGTCTCCAAAGCTTCTGAGATTAACGCGTTTCTGGTCTTAACTCCCCTGGTCTCCATTGTTGCTCGAAACTAAGAAGTTTCTTATTGTAACTTCCCAAGTCTCCTGAGTTGCTGTATTAGAAATTTTCTTCGCCTTTTATTATCCAGGGGAAACAAATCCGCTACCCATCTTCGAGCTTACCGTTAGATTCCACCCTTTGGAGGACATATCGCACCCTTTCTCTCCCAGAGGACGTTATTAGTGACGTCTAGTATCACACTCAGGTCCTACAGTTTGGGGATGAGCTACATTTCATCACACTCAGGTCCTACAGTTTAGTATTGAGTTACATTTCATCACACTAAGATCATACTGTTTGGGATGAGCTATATTTCATCACAGTCAGGTCCTACAGTTTGGAGATGAGCTACATTTTATCACAGTCAGGTCCTACAGTTTGGGGATGAGCTACATTTCATCAGAATTTGGTCCTACAGTTTGGAGTTGAGCTACATTTCATCACACTTTGGTCCTACAGTTTAGAAATGAGCTACATTTCATCACACTTTGGTCCTACAGTTTTGGGATGAGCTACATTTCATCACACTTTGGTCCAACAGTTTGGGTATGAGCTACATTTCATCACACTTTGGTCCTACAGTTTTGGGATGAGCTACATTTCCTCACACTTTGGTCCTAGAGTTTGGTGTTGAGCTACATTTCACAACACTCTGGTCCTACAGTTTGGAGTTAAGCTACATATTATCACACTCTGGTCCTACAGTTTGGTTTTGTCAAGCTTTGAAATGTCGAGCCAACCTGTCAAGATTGACCTTTCTCCTTTCAGATGTTCAACCGACCTACCAAGGTTGACAGTGAACATAATGATGCCGATCTTCTAGCGTAAATCTTCTGCAGCTCTGAGCTAACATGCTCCCCACCCCCCACCTCCCCCTCCCCCCAACCGGCCGCCCGTTTTAATATTGATGTTAGATTGTTGTCACAAATCCGACCCTTGCAAACTAATGCGCAGTAGGAGATATTCTTTCCATTAGGATAATGACATTGGGAATAGAATTCTTTTGTAATTCGAACACACACAGATTCCTTCATCTGAGTTGTCTAAAAAGAATACGGAGATCACAGAATGGCTTTTCGTGTTTGAAAAATAAATTAAAACTATTATTCGAAAAATAAAAAGGATTAGCCTACCGATACCATTTTATTCTAGCCTTAAGAACAGTGGATCTTTTTAGTTTTGCATTGTTATATTTATAATCTTTGCCATATTCTTTTATGTAAACAAAATTTCAAAATATCTTATTATTTCTTGAGACATGGATGATGGTAAGTTTTATTTAACTAAAGCTTCTCTCGCCAGCGGCTACAGTGATTAGTGCTAGGTTTTGTAAGCATTATTATTAATGCTAGCCCCAGGTTTGGCATGACATTCTTTGACCAATTAGTGTTTATGAATTTAGCGTCTTTTATTGGAAGCTGTATGTAGTATGCTAGCACGACGTATTCCAACGTGTAAAAGAACTTGATGGAGTTAACCAATCTTTATTACCCAGGAGTTTTGACACATAGTCATTTTGACATTTACCCTGCTTAAGATATCTTACGAGACATTTATCATCACTGAAAAGCATAATTCTCTAATTGTGATAGAAGTGTTTCTGCTTCATGTCACACTGCAAGATCAGACGCAGACATTTATGAAAGTTCATAAAGAGCTTCTCTAATGCCGTATTTTTTACTTAATGGCTTTGACACATTCAAGTGTGCACTACCCTCTAGTCGCGCACAACGATCTAACAATGAGGCAATTAACATGTTGTGTCAAGACATGCCATCGTCCAGCAGTGAAAACATATATGTGCTCTAAAGTAAGTGTTTTCCAGGCAACGTTTTGCACTGTCACCAACCACTAATTTTAGGCTATGACATCCGCAGAGCATATAAAGACTCGTAAATTCATCCGTGCCAGCTCTCTTTTATTTTCATATTGGAACCTTTGTCGTGCTCCTGACCTCTGTAGCTGTGTACTTTTAGTTTGCTCTCTATCAACAGGTCAATTAAAATTTCATATAATCCTTGACCTGTAGATTCTATAATAATATTACAGCTTAGAAAAGGCTATTTAATTGCTGACTCTACATCTAAAAATCTGATTGTAACTAACAGCTTCACCACGTGACAAATGGCTGCCTTGCAATGTAAAATAAAGCTAAAATATTTGGCTGAATTTTTTTGATCAGTTATATATTCATCAGCCAGCATTTCCTAAAAATGTGTTTATTTAGTTCTGAATATTTTTTTTCCCAATGGACAACATGAGTTTCTTTAGACAACCTGTGACTGCAGTTTCTTATCAGTAGCATTATTAGCTATAATCACATTGATGTTTCAAGCCAATCACGGTGTATCATTAGATATGTCATGAAATAGAAGATACAAGTGTCGAGGGACTGGTCTATTTTTAAATACAAGGGAGGTTCCAGCTGTCAAGCAGGGTTTTTTTTACTGGTCATTCAGCAAATCACAACTAATTGTTCGATTTATATGTATTCGTATATAGTAAATAAATTACTAAATTATTGCAAAGAGATATACTTAAATTATTACCGATTGGAATATATTATGCAAGACACCAACATAATCAATTTGCCTTAATCTATTATTCATAATCTATTCAGTAAACTAATAGGGCGCTAATCGTGCACTGTTATGCACACCTACAAATTGGATTTAGAAATACGGAGAGCGGAAAATTCGCAATGCCCGCATCTCAGCGACAGGTCTACAAACGCCAGTTGGTGCCACTGCCAAAAGACCAAAGTCGCCGACAAAGGTCGACCGTTCAGCAATACGCTGACAAACCTAGCGCCGCCAAATCGAAATCGCTGTCAAGAGAAACGGGCGCTGTGGCAAAAAGACAAGAAACGATGCACCTACAAAGAAAGCTGCTGACATTGTCAGCTGCGACTTTCGTCACCAACGCCTGTGTGTGAACATACAATGTATGTATTGTGGCATACAATTTATGTATTGGGCCATACAAACACGTTGCACTAAAATTAATTTTCTTCCATTGCGCCCACATACAATGCTTTTTCCTATTGTGGAAGACTGTTAATGTCGCCCTAAGCACACGGTGCCTTGGGCAACTCCCCGAGTTACGGGTACTTTGAGATGGCCCTAGTAAGTATCTATGGATAGTTCGAAGAACCGATTATGTCCTCGAAATCGATATTTTCTTTACCGCACGACACACAATCGTATAAGATGGACAGGGTATCGTCCACCGCTATCAATGACGCCATAATGGCGACACCTTTACGTTCCATTTGAACACAAACAGCATCGATACTGTCAGAATGAGCGTTATCACAAACCCATAAAGCCGAATCTATTAAATCAACTCGAATACTAACAAACTCCTGGCATATCTGACGCTATCAATGGAAGCTGATTCTAATGAAACAGCTTCGTATTTCTCTTATCTCAAATCTCTTTTATGTATTGATGGAGGTCTCAAATCTCTGTTATGTATTGATGGAGGTCTCAAATATCTGTTATGTATTGATGGAGGTCTCAAATCTCTGTTATGTATTGATGGAGGTCTCAAATCTCTGTTATGTATTGATGGAGGTCTCAAATCTCTGTTATATATTGATGGAGGTCTCAAATCTCTGTTATGTATTGATGGAGGTCTCAAATCTCAGTTATGTATTGATGGAGGTCTCAAATCTCTGTTATATAATGATGGAGGTCTCAAATCTCAGTTTTACATGGAAGTGGTCTCAAATTTCTGTTATAAATTGAAGTGGTCTCAAATCTCTGTTGTACATTAAAGTGATCTCAAAACTCTGACAAGAAATGCTTTGGTCTAAAATCTATGTCAGACATTGATATGGTCAGTTGTTAAGAATAGCGAGTCACTGAACTCAGAGTCAATGAAATTAGAGTCAATGAAGTTAGAGTCAATGAAGTTAGAGTCAATGAAATTAGAGTCAATGAAGTTAGAGTCAATAAAGTTAGAGTTAATAAAAAAAATTCTCGAAACCTACTTTTTGGACAGACTTAACTTGTGGAAAACTTAACAATCAAGCTTATTTCAACCACTGTTTGTTGGACTGTTATAAATATGAATAGATGTAAATGACCACAAAAGCTTTTAACTTTCTTTATTCCACAATGATCTTTAGTCGAGTACGAAGCTCACCTGAGGTATGTCAAAGGTCAACAGTGTTACTTTGATTGTATAAAAATACATAAACCCTCTCTGTATATAAGTAAACTTCTATGTCTGTATAAAAGTTAACTTCTCTGCCTGTATATAAATAAATTCTAACGCCTAATATAAGTTTAATTCTATGGTTGCTTATAAGGTAACTTCTATGTCTGTATATAAGTTAACATTACTCTCTGTATATAAATTATCTTCACTTTCTGTATATCAGTTAACTTCTGTGTCTAAAATATAAGTTAACCTCGCAATCTGTATAATTTAACTGCTATGTATGTATATAATTTAACGTCTTTGTCTGTATTTAAGTTAATTTCTATGCGTGTTTATGAGTTAACTTCTTTGTCTGTAAATAAGTTATCTAGCATGTCTGTGCATCAATTAACTTATATTCTATATGTAAGTTAACTTCTATTCTATATATAAATTAATCTCTATGTCCTTATAAAGGTTAACTTCATGTCGCTATTTTAGTTAACTTCTATGTCGTGGTCAGTATGTCGCTCCACTGTCAACACATACAACACTAAACTGGTGAGATGTGTAGAGCTAACCAAAGCACATCATTCATATTCTAACCCACCAAAGCACATCTTTTACACTCTATCCCACCAAAGAACATCATCCATATTCTATCGCACCAAAGAACATCATCCATATTCTATCGCACCAAAGAACATCATCCATATTCTATCGCACCAAACAACATCATCCATATTATATCGCACCAAAGAACATCATCCATATTCTATCGCACCAAAGAACATCATCCATATTCTATCGCACCAAAGAACATCATCCATATTCTATCCCACCAAAGAACATCATCCGTATTCTATCGCACCAAAGAACATCATCCATATTCTATCCCACCAAAGAACATCATCCGTATTCTATCGCACCAAAGAACATCATCCATATTCTATCGCACCAAAGAACATCATCCATATTCTATCGCACCAAAGAACATCATCCATATTCTATCGCACCAAAGAACATCATCCATATTCTATCGCTATTCTATCGCACCAAAGAACATCATCCATATTCTATCGCACCAAAGAACATCATCCATATTCTATCGCACCAAAGAACATCATCCATATTCTATCGCACCAAAGAACATCATCCATATTCTATCGCACCAAAGAACATCATCCATATTCTATCGCACCAAAGAACATCATCCATATTCTATCGCACCAAAGAACATCATCCATATTCTATCGAACCAAAGAACATCATCCATATTCTATCGCACCAAAGAACATCATTTATGTTCCATCCCACCAGCGCACATGATTGACAATCTAAATCACCAAAGCACATTATTGACAATCTAAATCACAAGCGCACATCATTGACAATCTAGATCACCAGCACACATCATTGACAAAATAGATCACCAAAGCACATCATTGACAATGTAGATCACCAAAGCACATTATTGGCAATCTAAATCACCAAAGCACATTATTGACAATCTAAATCACCAGCGCACATCATTGACAATCTAGATCACCAAAGCACATTATGGACAATCTAAATCACCAGCGCACATCATTGACAATCTAAATCACCAAAGCACATCATTGACAATCTAGATCACCAAAGCACATCATTGACAATCTAGATCACCAAAGCACATCATTGACAATCTAGATCACCAAAGCACATCATTGACAATCTAGATCACCAAAGCACATCATTGACAATCTAAATCACCAAAGCACATCATTGACAATCTAGATCACCAAAGCACATCATTGACAATCTAGATCACCAAAGCACATCATTGACAATCTAGATCACCAAAGCACATCATTGACAATCTAGATCACCAGCGCACATCATTGACAATATAGATCACCAAAGCACATCATTGACAATCTAGGTCACCAAAGAACATCATTGGACAATCTAAATCACCAGCGCACATCATTGACAATCTAAATCACCAAAGCACATCATTGAAAATCTAGATCACCAAAGCACATCATTGACAATCTAAATCACCAGCGCACATCATTGACAATATAGATCACCAAAGCACATCATTGACAATCTAGATCACCAAAGAACATCATTGACAATCTAAATCACATAAGCACATCATTGACAATCTAAATCACCAAAGCACATCATTGACAATCTAAATCACCAAAGCACATCATTGACAATCTAAATCACCAAAGCAAATCATTGACAATCTAGATCACCAAAGCACATCAATGAAAATATAAATCACCAAAGCACATCATTGACAATCTAAATCACCAGCGCACATCATTGACAATCTAGATCACCAAAGCACATCATTGACAATCTAAATCACCAAAGCACATCATTGACAATTTAGATCACCAACGCACATCATTGACAATCTAAATCACCAAAGCACATCATTGACAATCTAGATCACCAAAGCACATCAATGACAATCTAAATCACCAAAGCACATCATTGACAATCTAAATCACCAGCGCACATCATTGACAATATAGATCACCAAAGCACATCAATGACAATCTAAATCACCAAAGCACATCAATGACAATCTAAATCACCAAAGCACATCAATGACAATCTAAATCACCAACGCACATCAATGACAATCTAAATCACCAAAGCGCGTGAACATGTTGCATGGCATCCTTCACTTGTTTCAGCATCCATATTGGTTTATTTGTTTTATGCGCATTCAGGAACGTTCCAGAAAGTTGACATTCCATATTGAAAGTAAGCTTACTTTGCCCCACAACGATCAATTTCTTCTCATCTCTTCAGGTCAGTTGTGACGTCTGAAGTCATCGATAGCCTCGTGTCACCGCAGCCGTCTGCCTTCACGGCAATGAAATTTGAACCGTCCATTCGCGACTCAGCTTCACATGCCATGATTGACTGCCACAACGCCGTGCGAAAGAGACGGATGGGTGAAACAGAAGATCAGTAGTTGCCCAAACAAGAAGGGGTTATCGTCCTTCGATGATGACGACACCGGGGATGTCGCTAGTGACCATGAGCCGGGAAGTCAACACAAGTCACATGACCACAAACGGAACAAGTGTGGGAGGGGAGACAACGGAGGAGCAGTTCTGGTTTCAGGTAAGTGGATTAAGACGCGGTGGTGCGAGTGGCTCTCGAACGTGAGGTGATGGGTTCATGCCCTGTTCATGGGGCACATTTATTGAATTCAGTTTATGGGGCAATTTTTAAAATGTCTCACTGGCATTTTGATATGTGGATCTGAACCATGTCATTATTGGTCATAGGATTTTTGAAATCGGATTTTAGATCCAACTTTATAGAGAAAATTAGTGTTTATTTTTAGGTGTGAATTAGCGAACGTTTGTCCTAAATAATAAGCGCTGTGGCTAAATATCTACATATAGAGCACTGTGGCTAAATAGCTACATACAGAGTACTGTGACTACATAGCTACATACAGAGTATTGTGACTAAATAGCTGTATACAGAGTACTGTGATTAAATAGCTACATATCGAGTACTGTGGCTAAATAGCTACGTACAGATCACTGTGACTAAATAGCTACATACAGAGTACTGTGAATAAATAGCTTCGTACAAGGTACTGTGACTAAATAGCTACATAAGAGTACTGTGATTAAATAGCTTCATGCAAGGTACTGTGACTAAATAGCTTTATACAGAGTACTGTGGCTAAATAGTAAAAATTAAATATTCTGAATTAGGGATTCGTGCTTTCTTATTCTTCCTATATAGTTTCAGTTTGTTATATTTATTACAGTGGTATTAATATTATTCTTAGAGCTTTAGAGTAAGAGTCTTTCTCTCCAGAACAACCCTACGGTCAACTCATTAAAAGTGAATCTAACAATTAAAATAATAATGCCCAGCTGATAACTGCGCAGTGTGTGACTTAAGATTTTTATGATGGTCCAGACATTTTATCAATTACCAGGATCGAATTAGTGAAGTGCCTCATTAACTGCCCACCATTTTCTCATTCTCTCCAGTCTGTTTACCTTGGTTACCTCTGGACGGCCCTGATTATCGGGTTGCCAGGCAACGTGCTGATTGCAGTGGTGTACCTCACAGTGCAGCAGAAGCGCACATCCGATTGGTTCATCTTCTTCCTGTCCGTCTACGACTGCGCGGTGTGTGTCTTCGCTGTCCCCCTATACCTCAGTATTGAGACGGGTGTCTGGATGGCCACCGGAAGTGACCTGGCCTGCAAGATTGAACAGTTTACGATCTTCACGGCCCAGGTTTCATCCGTGTCTATTTTAGGCATCATTGCTGTTGACAGGTGGGTCTTTGGGGTTTTGGTGGGTCTTTGGGGTTTTGGTGGGTCTTTGGGGTTTTGGTGGGTCTTTGGGGTTTTGGTGGGTCTTTGGGGTTTTGGTGGGTCTTTGGGGTTTTGGTGGGTCTTTGGGGTTTTGGTGGGTCTTTGGGGTTTTGGTGGGTGTCTTGAAATGGGAACAAACAGGTATGTCTTGAGATGTAAGCAAACAGTCGGGTCTCAAGATGTGAGCAATCAGTTTGGTATTGCGATGTGAGCCAACAGGTGGGTCTTGAGACTGAGCCAACAGGTGGGTCTTGAGAATGTGCTAAAAGGTGAGTCTTGAGTCGTAAGCACACAGTTGGGTCATGAAATTGAGCAAACAGGTGGGTAATAAGATGTGGGCAAACAGGTAGGTCTTGAGATTCAGCCAATAGGTGGGTCTTGGTATGTTAGCAAACAAGACACCTACATGACAAACAACATACTATATGAATACATCATCGCATGTTGTACCGGAGATGGGATGTAACTAATGTAGAAGAGTTTGATGTATGTTTCTTATTTTAAAGATTCGAATAAACAGTTTTATTAAACAGTTTCCTCATGAACGAGCCTTCTAATATAGCTGTCGTGGCTGTGACATCAGATTAAAATTATACTTTAATTATTGATATTTGAATAAAAGTTGATTTCCTAAGTTGGTTGTGTCCATCAGTGCGTGGTGCCCATCAGTGGGTGGTGTCCATCATTGGGTGGTGTCCATTAGTGGATGGTGTCCATTAGTGGGTGGTGTCCATGAGTGGGTGGTGTCCATCAGTGGGTCGAACCCATCAGTGGGTGGTGTCCATCGGTGGGTGGTGTCTATCAGTGGGTGGAGTCCATCAGTGGGTGGAGTCCATCAGTGGGTGGTGTCCATCAGTGGGTGGTGTCCATCAGTGGCTGGTGTCCATAAGTGGGTGGTGTCCATCAATGATTGGTGCCCATTAGTGAGTGGTATCAATAAGTGTGAAGTACTCATCAGTGGGTGGTGTCCATCTGTGGATGTTGTCCTTCAGTCGGTCGTACCAATCAGTGGGTCGTACCCATCAGTGGGTCGTACCCATCATTGGGTGGTGTCCAAAAGTGGGTGGTGTCCATCAGTGGGTGGTATCTATCAGTGGCTGGTGTCCATAAGTGGGTGGTGTTAATCAATGGGTGGTGTCCATCTATGGGTAATGTCCATCAGTGGGTGGTGTCAATCAGTGGCTGATGTCTGTTAGTGGGTTGTGTCCATCAGTGGGTGTTGACCATCACTGGGTGGTGTACATCAATGAATGGTGTCATCAGTGGTTGGTGTCCATCAGTGGGGCTGTCCACCAGTGGGTGGTGTCTATCAGTGGGTGGTGTCCATTAATACATGGTGTCTATCAGTGGGTGTTGTCCATCAGTGGGTTTTGTCCATCAGTGGATGGTGTCCATCAGTGGATGGTATTCATCAGTGGGTGATGTCCATAAGTGGGTGGTGTCGTCATGTGGTGGTGTCCATCAGTTGATGGTGTCTATCAGTGGGTGTTGTCCATCACTAGGTGGTGTCCATCAGTGGGTGGTGTCTATCCGTTGGTGGTGTCCATCAGTGGGTGATGTCCATCAGTGGATGGTATCCATCAATTTTTCATCAGTGGGTGGTGTCCATCAGTGGGTGGTGTCCATCAGTGGATGGTATCCATCAATGGGTCCATTAGTGGGTGGTGTCCATCAGGGGATTGTATCCATCAATGGGTCCATCAGTGGGTACACATAAAAACTAATTAATTACCTTGTGCCGTCATAAACTCAAAATGTTTAAAATAACATAACAAAGAATATAAGTGGCCTAACTCACAAATCGTTATTAACGTCCCACACAGATTTTGAGTCTGTTCACACACAGATTGTCAATAACTTCCCACGCAGAGTGTCAGTCGTCATGTCGGTACAAATTAAATATTTAGAGGCACAAACTGTTCTTTCGAATTCGTGACCACAAAACTTCCCATTTCACTTTACTCAACACAAGTCATAAAAACTTTTGTAAACAAAATGGTCTTTAGACCAATCTGGTCGTATTTGTCTACCAAAATAATTGTTATAAATATTAACCACCCCTTTCCTTTACTCGTTTATGGGTAAATAAAATGAGTTACGACGTCACGTGACCTTCCCATGACCCATCACAAAAGACGGCGGTCAATATTTTATAGCCCAGTGTTGTGCCACATACGGGCCTCACGCTCACCAATATCATTGACCTATTTAGGTATTCAGACCCCGACTGGTTTTGTCCGAGAGGAGGAAAGAAGGGCCACGGAAAGCCAGTAGATTAGTGGTCAGACAGCTAGCTGTCCATAGCTGCTACTGGTCATATCTGGTCTTATCTGGTCTCATGTATGAAGAGATAGGTGTCCTTACAAGCTACTGGTCATATCTGGTATAATGTGGTTTAATGTATGTAGAGACAGGTGTCTTTATAAGCTATTGGTCATATCTGGTCTTATCTGGTCTAATGCATGTAGAGACAGGTGCCCTTATAAGCTACTGGGTATAGCTGCTACTCTGCGAGTGCATCTGGTCGTATGTGGTCTATGTTGGTTGCATGTGATCAGACAGCTGCCCATATCTGTCTGCTACTCAGGGCATGTTTCTGTTCGTATGTGGTCTAAGTTGGTTTAATGTGATCAGACATTTCTGCTACTCGGGGAGTTCTAAAAATATCTGGTCATGGGGACTTATGTGGTCTAATGTGATCCAATGTGGACAGACAGTTTTACATATGGGGTAAGGTGACATTATGCGATATTACTAATATACGACTGGTAAGGGAAAATAAATAAATGTTAATGTTATTTCAACATCAAACTGGGATGACCCTAAGGCAAAAGCCATATTATAATCAAATGCCGAGGACCCTAAGGTAAAATCCATATTACATTCAAATGCAGATGACCCTAAGACAAAAGCCATATTATAATCAAATGCCGAGGACCCTAACGTAAAATCCATATTACATTCAAATACAGATGACCCTAAGACAAAAGCCATATTACAATCAAATATGGAGGACCCTAAAGTAAAAGCCATATTACAATCAAATACGGATGACCCTAAGACAAAAGCCATATTACAATACAATCGTTAATCCTAGTTAAACTAAATTACCAGAAGGGTAATACACTATTTTAAATAATGCAGTGGTTGCCTCTTAATTCAAATCTAGAGTCTAACAGCACGCGTATCACATTAAACAGTCCACACATTGCAGAGCTCTCAGACCCAGGTCTCACAAAGCCCAGGTTGAATAGCTCCTAGAAAAATAAATGACTTGGTCTAAACATAGTTAGTCGGGCAAAGAGCGGGCTGTCCCATGGGACCAGAACAACATTAACTGGTTCACCAAATAAACAACCTGACAGCCTCGTTGTAAGGGTGGATTATTAATTGTAGTTCGGCAACGCACTTCGAAGGTATAGTTCAGTGATGCACTTCAAAATATAGTTTAGAGATGCATTTCACAAGAATAGTTCGGCAATGAGCTTAACAAGAATAGTTCAGAGATAAACTTCACAAGAATAGTTCAGAGATGAACTTCACACGTATAGTTTAGAGATGCACTTCACACATATAGCTCAGCTTCTTTCATTACAAGTATAGTTCAGAGACGTCCTTTATAAGTATAGTTCAGAGATGCACTGAATAGTACAGTTCTGGGATGCAATTCACAAGAGGTTCGCATACATAAAACAATATATGTGGAGATGTGAAATTTATTTTTGCTGAATGAAAAAGTTTAGACATTTTCTCAATGTGTCTCGACCGACAACCATAGATACAAAGTTTAGAATTCCACTCAACGCATCTTAACTAACAAGCTGAGACACAAAGTTTAGAGTTATACTCAACGCGTCTTAACTAACCACCTGAGACACAAAGTTTATTATTCTACTCAATGTGTCTTAACTAACCACCTGAGACACAAAGTTTAGAATTCTACTCAACGCGTCTTAACTAACAACCTGAGTCACTAAGTTAAGATTTCTCCACAACGTGTCTTACCTATCAACCTGAGACAAAAAGTTTAGCATTCTACTCAACCTGTCTTAACTAACAAACTGAGAAACAAAGTTTAGAATTCTAATCAACGTGTCTTATCTAAAAACTGAGATACAAAGTTTAGGCTTCTACTCAACGTGTCTTAACTAACAACATGAGATACAAAGTTTATCCTTCTACTCAACGTGTCTTAACTAACAACCTGAGACACAAAGTTTAGACCTCAACACAAGGTGTCTTAACTAACAAATTGAGACACAGATTTTAGACTTCTACTAATAAAGATCAATACTCGGAGGTCGAGAGTCTATCTCTTATGACCTTTGGCCGTGAAACATAGCCTAGTAGTCCCTGGAGACTCCGGCCATGCAACTCGGCCTTGAGTAACGGGGTTTAGGGCAGGTTTCTTCCACTCATGAGAGGACAGTTTTGCGTCACAGTCCCCCTTGCCCATTGAGTCTTACGGTCGGGACGTGGGGTTGGAACAGTTTTGCTTCCTCTCCGGAGATGACGTTGCGTTGTCACCTCCACCGTCCAGGGAGTCGTGCCTTCCTTGGTGTGGGACGGCTTTACTTCCACTCCGGGAGTAGTCACGAGCTTAACTTTCTCCCACCGTTCCTTCTTCCTCTCCGGAGATGACGTTGCGTTGTCACCTCCACCGTCCAGGGAGTCGTGCCTTCCTTGGTGTGGGACGGCTTTACTTCCACTCCGGGAGTAGTCACGAGCTTAACTTTCTCCCACCGTTCCTAAGAGTTGTACGAGCAACTGGTTCCCAACGAATTGTTTCCTACGGGCAGGCGTTGCGTTGCCTCAGACCGGCTACCCGGGAGCGGTTCGGACTGGACTGTGAAGGGTCAAAACGGTTTTTACTTCCTCTCCGGGGGAGGCGTTGCGTTGCCTCAACCCACCGTTCAGGGAGTGGTTCGGACTGGACGTGGCGGGGACGAAACGGTCGCCTAGGGGCGGCTTTCTCAGGGCCGCGTCTTTTTAATCACTGGCAAGAGTTTGGGCAGCCACCCATTGCCTCATACCCATCAACGGCAACACGTAATCATGTTAGTGCTTAAACTTCCGTTGCGTTGTAAATCATTCGTTTTGCCTGGGATCTTTTAGCTTCAGAAGGAGGAGAACTCCCCCCTACTAGTCAGGCACGCCACGAAGAGGCAAGATCCCGTGGAAAACCACCGAGAGCTTGTGGTGCTGGGCAAAGATTTTCTAGAGGTCTACCCTTAAACCCGCCTGAGATTCTACTCAACGTTTCTTAACTAACAAACTGAGACACAAAGTTAAGACTTCTACTCAATGTGTCTTAACTTAAAACTTAGACAAAAAGTTTAGCATTCTACTCAACTTGTCTTAACTAACAACCTTAGACACAAAGTTATCCTTCTACTCAACGTGTCTAAACTAACAACATGGGCCACAAAGTTTAGACTTCTACTAAATGTAACTTAACTAACAACCTGAGATACAAAGTTTAGACTTCTACTCAACATGTCTTAACTATCAAACTGAGACATAAAGTTTAGACCTCTACTAAACATGTCTTACCTAAAAACTGAGACACAAAGTTTAGACTTCTACTCAACGTGTCTTAACTAACAACATGAGATACAAAGTTTCTTCTTCTACTCAATGTGTCTTAACGAACAGCCTGAGACACTAAGTTAAGATTTCTCCACAACGTGTCTTAACTAAAAACCGGAGAAACAAATTTTAGCATTCTACACAACCTGTCTTAACTAACAAACTGAGACACAAAGTTACGAATTCTACTGAACATGTCTTAACTAACAACATGAGATACAACATTTATCCTTCTAATCAAGGTTTCTTAACAAAGAAATTGAGACACAAATTTAATACTTCTACTCAACATGTCTTAACTTAAAAAATAGACAAAAACTTTAGCATTCTACTCAACTTGTCTTAACTAACAACATTAGACACAAACTCAACGTGTCTTAACTAACAACCTGGGCCACAAAGTTTAGATTTCTACTCAATGTAACTTAACTAACAACCTGAGACACAAAGTGTAGACTTCTACTCAACATGTCTTAACTAACAACCCGAAACACAAAGTTTAGGCGTTTAGTAAACGTGTCTTCACAACCAGCCTAAGGCACAAAGTTTAGACTTCAAATTAACGCGTCTTACCTAACAAAATGAGACAAAAAGTTTAGACTTCTACTCAACGCGTCTTAACTAACAACCTAAGACACAAAGTTTAGCCGTCTACTCTTCGTGTCTTAAATAACAACCTGAGACAAAAAGTTTATCGTTCTACTCAATGTATCTTAACTAACAACCTGAGACACTAAGTTAAGATTTCTCCACAACGTGTCTTAACTAAAAACCAGGGACAAGATTTTTGCATTCTACTGAACCTGTCTTAACTAACAAACTGAGAAACATAGTTTAGAATTCTATTCAACGTGTCTATCTAACAACATCAGACACAACGTTTATCCTTCTAATTAACGTGTCTTAACTAACGACCTAAGCCACAAAGTTTAGACTTCTACTAAACGTGTCTTAACTAATAACCTGAGACACAAAGTGTAGACTTCTACTCAACATGTCTTAACTAACAACCCGAAACACAAAGTTTAGGCTTTTAGTAAACGTGTCTTCACAATCAACCTAAGGCACAAAGTTTAGACTTCTAATTAATGCGTCTTAACAAACAAGCTGAGATGAGACAACAAGTTTCGACTTCTACTCAACGAGTCTTAACTAACAACCTGAGACACAAAGTTTAGACTTCTACTCAACGTGTCTTAAATAACAACCTGAGACAAAATGTTATCCTTCTACTCAACTTGTTTTAACTTGTTTGAACTAAGAACCTGAGACACAAAAGTTAGAATTGAACTAAACTCGTGTTAAGTAACAACCTGAGACACAAAGTTAAGATTTCTACTCAACGAGTCTTAACTAAAAACCTGAGATACAAAGTTTAGCATTCAAATCAACGTGTCTTAAATAAAAAAACTTTGACACAAAGTTTAGAACTTTATTCAAAAACTGAAGGACGCAAAGTTTAAACTCAACGTGTCTAAACTAACAACCTGAGATACAAAGTTTATGCTTCTACTCAATGTGTCTTAACAAACTAAGTGAGACACAAAATTTAAAGTTCTACTCAACATGTCTTAACTAACAAACTGAGACACAGAGTTTAGACTACCACTCAACGGGTCTTAACTTAAAACTGAGACAAAAAGTTTAGACTTCTACTCAACATGTCTTAACTAACAACCCGAAACACAAAGTTTAGGCTTTTAGTATATGTGTCTTCCCAATCAACCTAAGGCACAAATTTTAGAATTCTAATCACAACTTAACTAACAAGTTAAATAAAAAGTTTTGACTTCTACTCAACGCGTCTTAACTAACAATCATGTTAACTAACATTATTAGATACAAAGTTTATTGCTCTATTAACGTGTCTTACATAACATCCTTACATACAAAGTTTAGAAATCTACTCAACTTGTCTAAACTAATAACCTTAGACACAAAGTTGAGCCTTCTACTCAACGTGTCTTCACTAACAACCTTAGATACAAACTTTAGACTTCTACTTATTTTATCTTAAATAACAACATTAGACTCAAAAAATAGAATTCATGTCAACATGTCTTAACTAACAACCCGAAACACAAAGTTTAGGCTTTTAGTAAACGTGTCTTCACAATCAAACTAAGGCACAACGTTTAGACTTCTACTCAACGCGTCTTAACTAACAACCTGAGACACAAAGTTTAGACTTCTACTCAACGTGTCTTAAATAACAACCTGAGACAAAAATTGTATCCTTCTACTCAACTTGTTTTAACTAACAACCTGAGACACAAAGTTTTGCATTCTGCTCAAAGTGTCTTAACTAACAACCTGAGACACAAAGTTTAGAATTGAACTCAACATGTCTTAACTAACAACCTGAGACACAAAGTTTAGAATTCTACTCAACGTGTCTTAACTAATCACCTGAGACAACAATGTTTAGAATCTACTCAAAAGTGTAATAACTAACAACCTCAGACTCAAAGTTTGAGCTTCTACTCAACATATTTTAATAACAACATTAGATACAAAGTTTAGAACTCTACTCAACTTGTCTTAACTAACAACCTTAGATACAAAGTTTAGAACTCTACTCAATGGGTCTTAACTAACATTCTTAGATACAAAATTTATTGGTCTACTTAACATGTCTTACATAACATCCTTAGATACAAAGTTTAGAACTCTACTCAACTTGTCTTAACTAACAATCCTTAGACACAAAGTTGAGCCTTCTACTCAACGTGTCTTCACAAACAACTTTAGATACAAACTTTAGACTTCTACTCAACGTGTCTTAAATAACAACATTAGACTCAAATTTAGAATTCTACCCAACGTGTCTTAACAAGCAACCTTAGACTCAAAGCTTAGATTTCTACTCATCATATCTTAAATAACAACCTGAGACTCAAAGTTTAGACTTCTCCTCAAAGTGTCTTACATAACAACCTTAGATAGAAAGTTTAGAACTCTACTCAAAGTGTTTTAACTAACAACCTGAGACACAAATGTTAGACTTTTGCTCAATGTGTCTGACCTAGAGAACTGGAACAAGTTTGACTCAGCACCAAATTTCAAATCATCCGGTTTAATGACAACAAACTTACTTCTAAGCCCTAATCATCCCACCGCTCCCAATCATATCACTACTCCTAATCATCTCACTACTCCTAATCGTCTCACTACGAAGAATCATCTCATTACTCCTAATCATGTCACTACTCCTAATCATCTTTTGCTTCTTATCATCTCACTGCTCCTAATCATCTCACTGCTTCTTATCATCTCACTGCTCCTAATCATCTCACTGCTCCTAATCATCTCACTACTCTCTTCATCTCACTGCTCGTAATCATCTCACTACCCCTAATCATCTCACTACCTCTAATCATCTCACTACTCCTAATCGTCTCACTACTCCTAATCATCTCACTACTTCTAATCATCTCACTACTCCTAATGATGCCACTGCTCCTAATCATCTTACTGCTCCTAATCAATTCACTTCTCCTAATCATCTCACTACTCAATATCATCTCACTAATCCTAATCATGTCACTACCCCTTATCATGTCACTAATCCTAATCATCTCACTGCTCCTAATCATCTCACTACTCCTAATCATCTCACTGCTCCTAATCATCTCATTACCCCTAATCATCTCACTACCAATAATCATCTCACTACTCCTAATCGTCTCACTACGACGAATCATCTCACTAATCCTAATCATCTCACTACTCCTAATCATGTCACTGCTTCTAATAATCTTTTGCTCCTAATCATCTCACTGCTTCTTATCATCTCACTGCTCATAATCATCTCACTGCTCCTAATCATCTCACTACTCTTTTCATCTCACTGCTCCTAATCATCTCAATACCCCTAATCATCTCACTACCCCTTATCATCTCAATACACCTAATCGTCTCACTACGACGAATCATCTCACTGCTCCTAATCATCTTACTGCTCCTAATCATCTCACTTCTCCTAATCATGTCACTACTCAATATCATCTCACTACTCCTAATCATGTCACTACTCCTTATCATGTCACTACTCTTAATCATCTCACTGCTCCTAATCATCTCATTACTCCTAATCATCTCACTACTCAATATCATCTCACTGCTCCTAATCATCTCACTACCCCTAATCATCTCACTAATCATAATCGTCTCACTACGACGAATCATCTCACTGCTCCTAATCATGTCACTGCTCCTAATCATCTTACTACTCCTAATCATCTCACTGCTCCTAATCATCTCACTATTCAATATCATCTCACTACTCCTAATCATGTCACTGCTCCTAATCATCTCACTACTCCTAATCAACTCACTGCTCCTAATCATCTCACTACTCAATATCGTCTCACTACTCCTAATCATCTCACTCCTCCTAATCATCTCACTACCCATAATCATCTCACTACCCCTAATTATCTCACTACTTCTAATCATCTCACTACTTCTAATGATCTCACCACTTCTAATCCTCTTACTGCTCCTAATCATCACACTACTTCTAACCACTAGTCACCTTACCACGCCACACCTAAATACATTACATCATGTTTCACATGCTTTTTAATCACGATCTTCATCACCATGATAATCAACAGCAACATCCCTGTCAACAATTTTAACCAAATTAACCGTGACTCCGTATCTAAGTAACATTCTCATAACCAGATATACCCAAAGTAACATCCTTACAAAACCCTTGATCCTAGGTGTTCATTACATAACAAACTAAAACGTTACATTAGCCAACAACTCATCTTAACCTAGTCAACCATCTCACAGCCAAAAACTCATCTCAACCTAGACAGCAAACCCAAAACAAACCACTCATCTAATCTTAAGCAACCTTGGCATAGGCAATTATCTTATAGTCAACTATCTCATAGTCAACTATCTCATAGTCAACTATCTCATAGTCAACTATTTCATAGTCAACTATCTCATAGTCAACTATCTCATAGTCAACTATCTCATAGTCAACTATCTCATAGTCAACTATCTCATAGTCTACTATCGGATAGTCAACTATCTCATAGTCAACTATCGCATAGTCAAATACCTCATAGTCAACCATATCATGGTCAACTATCTCATAGTCAACTATCTCATAGTCTACTATCGCATAGTCAACTATCACATAGTCAACTACCTCATAGTCAACCATATCATGGTCAACTATCTCATAGTCAACTGTCCCATAGTGAACTATCTCATTGTCAACAATCTAATATTTAACTTTCTCAATTGATCAACATTTCTAGTTCAAGCAATTCTCATAATTTCATCCATACGAAAATGTTCCTCTACTATTATATCTCATTTTAGCTTCGTTCTAACCACCTGGATCTCTAGCACCAGCAATTACATCCTGCTGAGTTGATCTTTGAAACTACTTAGACTTGTCATTCGCCGCTATATTGGTTTCATTTCTTGACATAACGAGTTTCATTGTTAACCTAAATGTCCTGAAGACATTTTCTTTTCTTATGACGAAATGGACATTTTTGCTGTAAAATGTCCTCTTTAAAAAACAAATCCATGTAATACAATGAATAAAATAGCAAAATGAGGTATGTGTGAAGCTTGAATAAGATAACAGGACAAAAAACAAGGAGGTTTCGGCATAAAGCCTTCCTCAGCCAACAGTAGAAATGAAAATATAACAAAGAATAGAGCACAGTATACAACTAAAGAAGTATGCATTCGTGTCGCCGGAAGTGGGAACACAGATGTGGCGAGAGAATATAAATATTGAGACTTTGAAAAATGAAGTTCACATACCTCGTTTTGCTATTTTATTCATTTACTAAGCTTGAAAGCATTCCTTTCATTTATATTTCCATGTAATACATTAGGTTGTAAGATGTAGTCGTTAACAGACATTGACAAATGTCTGCTTCGTGGCGCCCACGTTATTTCAGGGGATACAAGGAGAAACTACTCCTCACAAACCTACTTAACAACCTGATAGAGGTATTGTTCATGTCATGTATTGTGATTTTAGGATTGCTGAAACTTACAATGGGATCTAATGAAACAAAATTGATTTAAACATGACAATAGACTGTTAATGAAGTGAGGAAATGGCTTCATTGATTCAGACCAGCAATCGATTTTAACATGTTTGAGTATCGTGATGACCAACGAGAGTATCGTTTTGTTAAAATGAGGGTATCGCTTTGACCAACAGAGAGTATCATGGTGACCAAAAGAGGGTATCAATTTTACCACTGAGGGTATCACATTTACCAACTGAGATTAGCGTGTGACCAACGAAAGGTATCGTTTTGACAAACTGAGATTATCTTGTGGATCCCATGTTGATGCCGCTTTATCGATACTCAGTATAAATATTCTGCCGAGTAGTTCAGCGCTTTGTAAAAACGTTCATCTGACTCTTTAATTACCATGGGGTCGGTGCCCACAAGAAACTCAATAACTCAAAAATAAATTATTCCTAACTGATTGAATCGTAACTCAATGACTCGTAACTCAATGACTCGTAACTCAATGACTCGTAAATCAATGAATCGTAACTCAATGACTCGTAACTCAATGACTCATAACGTAATGACTCGTAACTCAATGACTTGTAACTCAATGACTCGTAACTCAATGACTCGTAACTCAGTGACTTGTGACTCACTGATTCGTATTCTAACCAATCTTTTCTTTCCCCAAAGCTTGTATGTTTATTCATACAGCAACTCTACGACAGACTTTTCTTTAAACTTACTAAATTTATGTAACTTACTAAATTTATATATTTGATAAATATTATCCATAAAATTTAAGTCACTCTTCGTCGTTTCCCTAAAGTTACAGAAGACAGTTTATTTATCCTACAGTTACTTAAGACAGTTTGTTTCCCCTACAGTTACAGGAGACAGTTTATTGTTCCTACAGTTTCTTAAGACAGTTTGTTTCCATTACAGGTACAGGAGACAGTTTATTTTTCCTACAGTTTCTTGAGACAGTTTGTTTCCCCTACAGTAACAGGAGACAGTTCATTTCCCCTACAGTTCCAGGAGACAGTTTATTTCCCTTACAGTTACAAGAGACAGTTTATTTCCTTTACAGTAACAAGAGACAGTTTATTTCCTTTACAGTTACAAGAGACAGTTTATTTCCCCTACAGTTCCAGGAGACAGTTTATTTCCTTTACAGTTACAAGAGACAGTTTATTTCCTTTACAGTTACAAGAGACAGTTTCTTTCCCTTACAGTTACAAGACACAGTTTATTTCCCCTACAGTTACAAGAGACAGTTTATTTCCTTTACAGTTACAAAAGACAGTTTATTTCCCCTACAGTTACAAGAGACAGTTTCTTTCCCCTACAGTTACAAGAGACAGTTTATTTCCCCTACAGTTACAAGAGACAGTTTCTTCCCCTTAGGGTTACAAGAGACAGTTTATTTCCCCTACAGTAACAAGAGACAGTTTATTTCCTTTACAGTTACAAGAGACAGTTTATTTCCCCTACAGTTACAAGAGACAGTTTCTTTCCCCTACAGTTACAAGAGACAATTTATTTCCCTTACAGTTACAAGAGACAGTTTATTTGCTTTACAGTTACAAGAGACAGTTTATTTCCTTTACAGTTACAAGAGACAGTTTATTTCCTTTACAGTTACAAGAGACAGTTTCTTTCCCTTACAGTTACAAGAGACAGTTTATTTCCCCTACAGTTACAAGAGACAGTTTATTTCCTTTACAGTTACAAAAGACAGATTATTTCCCCTACAGTTACAAGAGACAGTTTCTTTCCCCTACAGTTACAAGAGACAGTTTATTTCCCCTACAGTTACAAGAGACAGTTTATTTCCTTTACAGTTACAAGAGACAGTTTCTTTCCTTTACAGTTACAAGAGACAGTTTATTTCCCCTACAGTTACAAGAGACAGTTTTTTTCCTTTACAGTTACAAGAGACAGTTTCTTTCCCCTACAGTTACAAGAGACAGTTTCTTTCCCCTACAGTTACAAGAGACAGTTTCTTTCACCTACAGTTACAAGAGACAGTTTCTTTCCACAACACTTTCAAGAGACAGTTTCTTTCCCCTACAGTTACAAGAGACAGTTTCTTTCCCCTACATTTACAAGAGAGGGTTTCTTTTCCCTACAGTTACAAGAGACAGTTTATTTCCTTTACAGTTACAAGAGACAGTTTCTTTCCCTTACAGTTACATGAGACAGTTTCTTTCCCCTACAGTTACAAGAGACAGTTTCTTTCCCCTACAGTTACAAGAGACAGTTTATTTCCCCTACAGTTACAAGAGACCGTTTCTTTCCCTTACAGTTACAAGAGACAGTTTATTTCCCCTACAGTTACAAGAGACAGTTTATTTCCCCTACAGATATAAGACACAGTTTATTTCCTTTACAGTTACAAGAGACAGTTTATTTCCCCTACAGTTACAAGAGACAGTTTCTTTCCCCTACAGTTACAAGAGACAGTTTATTTTACCTTACAGTTACAAGAGACAGTTTATTTCCTTTACAGTTACAAGAGACAGTTTATTTCCTTTACAGTTACAAGAGACAGTTTATTTCCTTTACAGTTACAAGAGACAGTTTCTTTCCCTTACAGTTACAAGAGACAGTTTATTTCCCCTACAGTTACAAGAGACAGTTTCTTTCCCCTACAGTTACAAGAGACAGTTTATTTCCCTTACAGTTACAAGAGACAGTTTATTTTCTTTACAGTTACAAGAGACAGTTTATTTCCTTTACAGTTACAAGAGACAGTTTATTTCCTTTACAGTTACAAGAGACAGTTTCTTTCCCCTACATTTACAAGAGACAGTTTCTTTCCCCTACAGTTACAAGAGACAGTTTCTTTCCCCTACAGTTACAAGAGAGGGTTTCTTTTCCCTACAGTTACAAGAGACAGTTTCTTTCCCCTACAGTTACAAGAGACAGTTTCTTTCCCATACAGTTACAGGAGACAGTTTCTTTCCCCTACAGTTTCAGGGAACAATTTATTTCCCTTACAGTTACAGGAGACAGTTTCTTTCCCCTACAGTTACAGGACACCATTTATTTCACTTACAGTTACAGGAGACAGTTTATTTCCCTTACAGTTACAGGAGACCATTTATTTCCCCTACAGTTACATGAGACAGTTTATTTCCCTTACAGTTACAGGAGCCAGTTTATTTCCCTTACAGTTTCAGGAGACCATTTATTTCCCTTACAGTTATAGGAGATAGTTTGTTTTTCCCACTGTTACAAGTGACAGTTTATTTCCCCTACAGTTACAGGAGTCAATTTATTTCCCTTACAGTTACAGGAGGCAGGTTATTTCCCTTACAGTTGCAGGAGACAGTTTATTTCTCTTACAGTTACAGGAGACCATTTATTTCCCCTACAGTTACATGAGACAGTTTATTTCCCTTACAGTTACAGGAGCCAGTTTATTTCCCTTACAGTTTCAGGAGACCATTTATTTCCCTTACAGTTATAGGAGATAGTTTGTTTTTCCCACTGTTACAAGTGACAGTTTATTTCCCCTACAGTTACAGGAGTCAATTTATTTCCCTTACAGTTACAGGAGGCAGGTTATTTCCCTTACAGTTGCAGGAGACAGTTATTTCCCCTACAGTTACAGGGCATCGCTTTAATGGTGTGCAGATCTAATAATCCTTATAATAAATGTTGCTTAATACCACAATCAAGTAGGCAGCAATATTCCGCAACAAACTGACAACACTCGTTATCTTGACATATAATTTGAATGATAAGATACAAAAAGTAACGTACATATGGGTGATTATGTTACTTGTAGTTTTTACTTATATTATTTATTCACATTCACAGACGTCCGTGATTATCTAACAAAGCACGATGGCCAGAACTCCATGCATCACAACATTTATTAACTGAATAATGGACACCATATGAAATAATACCTCTGTAAACTAGAGCAAATATAATTGTCATAACTTCTTCCCCTTCACATTGGTTGAATCAACATCAAGGTGCTGTCTGATACAAATGTAATCATAGCAAGTGCTAATAAATAAATCTTAAATGGTCACACTCCCGGCCGCCTCCTTGCATATCCCACAACTCCCTTCTCCACTTCCTGTTCCTTCTACTTAACCAACAATACATTAACCCAAAACAACATTAATATTTAAACATTTGATATATGACACAAAGTATAACTTTCCCACTACAAGCCTTCCTAAGTTATAATCAGTTTTAGTAAAGATCTATATAGATCTGTATTATTCATCAATTTTGTGTTGAGAACACTTCATGTACATTAAACACATGTGATTCGTGACACTAATATGCATAATATAAAAAACCATACACCAGTACATTATTAAGAAATGTTATAGATGATTTATGACTATTTAGATAATGTCTCTCCAGATATCTGAAAATATGTCTTCCAACAAGGAGATCTCTAAACGCCACACAGGCTCGAAACATTGGAATTTGCACCCCTCTCATCTCCGCCCTTGTTGCGGCCCCGGTGTTAGTGTGGGACGGCAATGTAGAACACAAGTTTTGTCGTCTCCAGGAGCATTACAAGAACACATTAGGTGGGTACCACTGAGGGGTCACATGATCAAATTTAATAGTTGGGTGGGTAACACTGGGGGGGGGGGTCACATTATCAAAACTAACTGTTAGTTGAGTACCACTTAGGGTCAAATCATCAAAACAAACTGTTAAGTGGGTACCAATTAAGGTCACATCATTAAAATTAACAGTTAGGTGGGTACCAATTAAGGTCACATCATTAAAATTAACAGTTAGGTGGGTACCACTGAGGGTCACGTCATCAAAAGTAACAGGCGGGTATCACTGGGGGTCACATCAAATTTTATAGTAAGGTGGGTACACTGGGGGTCACATTATCATAACTAACAGCTAGGTGGTTACCACTGAGGGTCACATAATCAGTTTTACATTTATGAAACCAAAAGTGTTGCTTATTTAACAAATTATTGCCATTTTTTTCTTTAAAGTACTTTTTCTTTAAATTAATGTGATCAATCTAACAGAATAAGCTTGTTTTTTTTTTTTTTGTTTTTTTTTATTATTTTTTTTTTTTTTTTTTTGTTTTTTTTTATTATTTTTTTTTTTTTTAAATTAACACATTTGTAAATAATAACAAGAATACAATTTTAAATCAATGATCGGGGGCAATGGAAATTTCAGAAATAAATTTCGGATAAACGTTTTTATGAAAGATTATTTTTTATGATTAAGGGCAATCGTAAAAAAACATTGATTAACTTGTTTGATAATCGAATAATCCTAACCATGTCAATGTATATTTCCTCAAACCAGGAGTTAAAATTCACCGATGCTCGACTTTCGGATTCTTCGTCTGCGTGTTCTTCGTCGTCATCTTCTGCTACACTCACGTCTGTGTTGTCGTCAGAAGACGCATACAACGTCACAGAGAGAACGTCATGAAAAGGAAGCACCTAATGCAGATCCCAGCATTCCTGCAGGCCATTTCTAACGTGGACGACCCCACGGGTCACGGATCCGGCAGAGTGCACAGAAGCAAACGAAAGTTCTCATTATTCAGCCTGGGCAGCAGCAGACGGCTTTCCGCCATTACGCCCTGGGTGAAAGCGAGGTTGAGCCTACCAAGCGAGAGTGTGGCGCGCAATACGGGGCTTCCGTTGGACGATGTGGAACTGGAATCCAAAGAAAGTTTGGCTGAAAGCAAGAAAAAACTGGACCAGGCGTTAAAATTGAGGGGTCAGGCAGGGCTGAGGTCGTTAAATTATAAAGAGAAGAAAGAACTGTTTAAAGAACACATAGAGAAACTTAAAGACCGGAAGCGAGCTGAAAAAGAACGAAACGAACGGCAGGAAGTGATTGAAGAGCTGAGCGGAAATGAGGACAGCGACAAGCAAATTAAAGAAGACATGCGCACTCTCGATAAAATATTCTCCACAAGTGAGTTTACACTTGCTAACTGCTCCACGCACTCGGGCGTGATTGAACAATGGAGGAACATATTTTCATCCCCGGGAAAAAGACAACCGCCGCCGCGCGCCAGACAGTACGCAGCGGAAACCTGTGGCTTGAGTGTAGAATCGAAACTTTCAGATACTGGATGTGACGCCATTGAGACTGAAACAGACTCTAATGTCAATATTGATTCGAACTGTCCCAATACGTGTGTTGTGAGAGTGCATCTTGAAAATCTTTTAAAAACATCAGCCGTGTTAGCAGAAGTTTTAGATGATTCTAGCAGTGGTGTAGAAGTTAAGGACGGAAATGATGATTGTGAAGATGAAAATGATGCCATGAGCATTGTGTCGTCATCGGATATTTCTATACACATTCAACAAAATAAGGGAGGTCATCAAAGCCATGATGAGAAAAGCAATGTGGTGTATAACAAAACCTGTTTGCCAGAAGTTCCCGCATACAGCCGTCGTAGTATCGTGTCATTCCACGGTACGAAACATCCTGCTCAAACTGAGAAACATCGATGTCAATGTCATCTCATTTCAGTACAGACACAGCACCCAGACACAACGGGTCACTCCATTCCAGTACCGACACAGCACCTAGACACAACGGGTCACTCCATTACAGTACCGACACAGCACCCAGACACAACTGCTCACCCCATTCCAGGACAGGCACAGCGACCAGACACAAGTGGTCACCCAATTCCAGTACAGACACAGCAAACAGACACAAATGACTCTTGCCGGCAACACATTCCCCTCGTGTCTATGAATCAAAGCAAGCAAATGTCAGAAACTCAAGACGTGGCAGAAATTTCATGTTTCAGCAGACGCGACAAATTGGATTTGAGACGAAGCTGTGGGAGTGTTTCTTATCGTTTCAACTCTTGCGGACACGAACTAGCGCACAGACATCAACTACTAGGGCACGGCAGCCGCTCTACTCTCATGAAACCCTCCCATTCCCTCCCGCATTTACCCTACTCCAACTATCCCATGGGTTCACATCGCCGATTAAGACATCCAAGTGGCTCAGAAACGCATGTCTCACAAAAAACTTCGAAATTGGATTTAGACTCGGGGCATTTTTGTCATAAAATTCCAGTGGACTCGGATATTCAAGCCTTGTACAGCCAAGGGAAAAGAAAATTTGATTACCCGTGTTTAAGTGAACGACGGATCGATCCAACAAGCAGAAATTCCGTTATATCTAAGTGCAGCAAAAAAACTCGTCACATCACTGAAGGATTAGTATTAGCATGTGAACGTAATCCAACGGATTTGGTGAGATCCATGGGTAAATCCAGAGGTAAAAGCCCCGCGAGTAGGCCATGCCGTCTAGTGCATGGCCTTGACATCGATAAACCAGTTGTTGAGAGCAGCGACGGTATTTGCAAATTTGAGGGTTCAAGCGGAAGTAGTGACTTTGGTGATTTGGATCAGAACGAGGCCGATGAGGATGACTGCACGGAGGCGTTGTTAGGGAGGAGAGAGGGGAGTGGAAATTGTGTGGACGAAAAGTCTTCCAATACGCACAGGGCAACAACAATGTGGAAAACGACTTCTCCTTGTCGAGCGGTCTCGGTAGGTGAGGATTTATGTAGCAGTTTAGAACGTGGGACATTAAATCAGGCGCTGTTGAAGGAGCGTGCGGGTGCAAGAGGTCAAACCATATTCAGAGGTGAAGGTCGTTGTAGCTCGTATAAGCATTTAAATGAATCATATTGCACCGGAAGCTACAAACGTGTTCGAGATTACGTTAAGTATCTGGCAAAGGGGCGAGTAAGCAGTGAGTGTCTGCAGAATGAAAAAACTGGAAATAACGCGAGACGACTAGCGCACCAGGAGGCCGTAGAGGAATATTTTGAGAACACTTCCGAAGACAATACAGAATTAAACGATTTACAGTTGAAAGTCAAAAATCAGAGGGAGGCAACACATGGAGACTTAGGGCACTTTTTATTGTTTGGTCAGTCTGCAGACTATTCACAAAATTGTATTCAATCAGATGCAGACGATAGTTTAGAGGAAAACTATGGGATTAACACAGTTGGAATTTCAACAGAAGTTCTAGGGAAGCAAAATTTTGAGAAATTGCTTAATCAAAATTCTGTGGCCAGAAATATGCATAGCAAGCAAAACAATTTGATTATCCGCAGCTCTAAAGGAGGGTCATTGACTGACCACCAAAGAACAGTTAATTATTCCACAAATTCGTTTTCGAGGCCAGGATTTATCGATCGTGTTGACGACGCTAGTGACGTGACAAATGACCGTAGAGTTTGCCTCCGCTCTAAATCCTACGATACAGTAGCGAGACAACCAAGATCCGAAATTGCTTACGCAATCCAACATTCCACTGAACAACCGTTCATATCTCTCGGGGGAGCCGTTCCACAAAGTCTTCTAAAGAACATTGAGATGGACGCCACACAGAATAATATAGATGGAGCGATAAAGGGCAGTGGGTCGAAGTTTTACAAGGAAGGGAAGTCGATAGAATGTGAGATTGGTCAACCACTAATGAATTCATCGAATCATGAATCCCGCCCACGTCATCTGACCGAGGACACAGTGAAAGTGGGTCATGTGAGTGAGTCACTTGTTGAGAACAACGGAAGTAGCAGCTTCCGAATGACGAGCTTGTTTAATTCCCCCTTCTCAGTCCAGGAGTACGTCACCACTCTGACTCTATCTGACTCCCACGTGAATGGTCGTGATATGGAATTGAGCCAGAGCAGTTCCCCTGTCGTGATTGAGGGCAACAAAAAGAAGGAGCCATTATTCCCGGTGCCACGCTCGGAGACGACGTCATTGGCACGCGACCCCACACGAGATGATACGAAACGAGAGTTGACGACTCGGCGTGACTTAAATATAACACCACGCGACAGAGATTTCAATACCCTCCATCGTGTCAGCACAGCCAAACTGATGAATACAGAACAGCTTTATGCAAATTCAACGAGTAAAGTAGTCACCGGACAGATCGAATGGGGAAGAGAAATTGGGTCAAGTAGGACGGGAATACAAACTGTTGACCATATGGGTTGGGAAATCACGTCACCAAACTCACCTCACAAAGATGAGGTTAAGGCAGAAAAACAAGGTAAAAAGACAATGTTGAATAGATGTCATAAAAAACCTCAAGGCTGTTTACAACCTCCACCTGATGTTGGACGTCATGACAGTGCCACTGACAAACAAACACGACGTGAAACTGAGCACGCCATTAATTCCACGGTTGATTATTTGCTTGATACGCGGGACAATCGTTTCAAAAGTCGGTCCTATTTGGACAAAGGGTGCGTTACTCAACGAATATGCTCGTGTTCGCAAGTTCTGTGCCCTTTGCCAGAAAATAATCCATGTTTGACTAACTCCATTATTACGAACAAGGCATTCAATCCTTACCCAGTGGCGGATCTTATTTCTTGTTTGCAATGCAATGCTTGTCAATCCTCAGTCTCAGAAGTCAACACCATTAAGGACGGTGCTGATCCATCTTATTTCACTTCCACGAACTCACACTTAGAAAACGCTTGTCCCTTGCCATCAGAATCTGGTTTCATGGACGTTAGATATGATGACTTTATGATTAGAAATATTTTTATTCCTGAATTTTTTACTTTATTTCCACATGCACATAGTTCTATTTATTGCCTAATTTGTTGGTACAACGAACGAGCGCCTCTTTCACTTGCCCATTACAATGACATACACGTGCATTCATCATGTCACTTCCGCTGTGAGGGCTTCTTGGAACATCTTGTTGATCGTGGCATAATTTCCCGTTTAATAGAAACATCGTATACAAATGTATTACAAGTATTGCTGGAGTACCCGGATTTCGATGAAGACACGTGCCGATTCTCCAGTAAAGAAAACCAAAGATGTTATGTCAATAAAAGCGATGCAAGTAGATGTCATGCTAAGATGGCATATCATGAGGAATGTCAATGTACGTCACGTGCAAAAACACATGTGTGTCGGGGTGAAAGGTCAGAGGATGAAGGTCAACAAGGCAACAAATGCCTCACGTTTGTGTCCAAATATATCTTCCCTGGTCAGAGCAGTTGTGATATCTGTCTTGTTCAGACCTTACAGAACTCTATTTATGGTTATGGGGATCTTCAGGCTGGTCAAGACAACCAAAGTGACGCCGGCCAATCAGAGAGCTATTGTAATATTATTCCGTTTAGTAACCCCATTGGTTTATCAAACAATAATTGGACATTCATTGTCAATAAACATTCAACAATGAGCCTACTAAAATCACATGTGTTACCGTCTATCAGTGGTCATTTACAGATGCATACAACATGGTCTCAACCTCTGCTCATTTATGATGTGGTCAACAGCTGGACACGTCTGACCTCTCCTCTCCTACAAAAAAAATGTTTTATTTTACAGTTGATTGACAAAAACAGCAATGCTGGTAATAGATTTAATTACATCAGGTCATCTAAAACTTTCACTGTTCCAAAATTTCATCAGTGTATCTCTGAACCACCATATTATGAGTGTGTCTCTGACACAAAATTTCATCAGTGTGTGAATTTTCTACAATTTTTATTTCAACGAAATCAGACGTACTGTACAAATGAGCTATGTAAAGAGAAGCTTCAAAAGAGCATTTTTAATGGTGTTCAAAGCAAATATTCAAATATGCAAAACAACGTTCTCAGCTCATTTGCATATTTTGATTACTGTCAAGCGGAATCACACAATTTTTTAAAAACTTTTTTGTTTAATGCTGTATGTCTGCGATGTCTTCACATAACATCTTCTGTTCAAGTCAAACAATCTCATCATTCAGATAAAGATGATGTTTGTAAGTACCCACGTGCACAATCTCATCATTCAGGCAATGATGATGTTTGCAAGTATGTACCGACACAATCTCATCACAAACTCTCTAAACCAATGTCCACTGTTGCCAACGGAAATGCTTCACAATCCAGACAGGTCGTTAGCGAGGCATCTTCAGTGTCAGACAATGGCGCATGCGCAGACCGGAGGTGCCATGACGTTGTGTACCAAAGGGAATCATTAACACCTTCTACAGATTCGGTGGACCGGACACCGACTCGTCCACACGACGCGAATTGTGTCCACAGACGTAAAATCGGCTTTCAATCTGACGGAAGTCCCGGTAAATTACGATGGGACTTTCCCTGTGTTATTGATGCGTCGTCCCACGAGGCCCGGTGTTTAGATAGTGGTCATCTTCAACCTTTAAAAAAATGTAAGTCCCTGGGCGATTTGCATTTATTTGACAACAGAGCCGACGGTCCTGTATCAGATGAAGTGGGAGGCATATTTCATGGAAAATTGAACATCACGAATTCGATTTCTCAACTCTCTACCTCGCCATCAAATGTTGCAAAGAAATGTCTTAGCAAAGAAGAGACGGGAACAGGAAATGGTGATTTCCACGACACACTTAGTGGAACCCAATCACCACAATTAAGATTTTGTCCTCACAAAAATGTCGATTTGCCAGTTGGAACCGATAAGTCGTCTTTGCCTTTATCGATTAGTTCAGATCAGATCAGGGACGGCATATTGATCAATGCAGAATCAAGACGTTTTGCTATCTCATCAAAAGTATGTTTAGAGAATGGAAGGTCACCAGAATCTCCGAAATGTTTGGACGCAAAACGAATTAGTATGAATTCCAGCAACCAATCTTCTGACAGAGTTGGTACCATAGAAAACATTGAAGCTGAAAATAGCGCATTTTCACGTAAGACTTCTTCGAGTTCATTAGTCCCACGAGACGACGACGCAGAGCAACGACAACACGGGTCCTTGTTGGATGGCACATCAAAAAGTTTAGTGCCAGCATGTGAAAGTGAGCAAGCATCTGGATCAGATATTCCGCTGATCAACGTTGATAATTGCGAGTCTGTATGTTGGTTAGGAGGCGCACTTGCTCCTTTAGCCTCGCATTTCAACAAGTTCGCCAAGGTCATCAACGTAAGCCACTCCCCTCCCTTGTCACTGACCATCCAAAGTAAAAAAACCAACACAGAAAACGCGTTGTCCACCTCAGTCCCACCTCCTAGACCGAGCGAACTGGGAGGCCCCTTGTGTGATCTAACGACCCAAGTCAACGCAACCAACGCGATACATTCCACACTTTTAAAATGCCTGCCCACCTACAGTGTGACGCCAGCCCTGAAACCCAAAGACGTGAACCAAACCAACAACGAAACTTGTGCTTTTTTCGTCAAGTCTGTTTTTGACGCGTTCTTCACGACGTCCGGGATGTCCTCTACCAGTGAGCCTTGTTTAAACACGGCGAGAGAAGACGAAGAGGTCTACGAGTTTCCTCTCTTCCCGTTAAGCAGCGGACATCTTGACACCCCGGATTTTTCTAAACGCAAGGGAAATGTTTACCACCTCCCAGAGGCCAGTCGGCTGAGCAGCGGGAACAGAAGTCCTTGGAAAAACAGCTCTCGTAGTTCGGGGATTTCCCATTCTTGGTATTCTCTGAACGACCTTGACCCAACCAACAAGCCAACTCTTCTCAGGAATTCCCGATTTATGTACCTGACGGCAATCCGGCGTCAACTGAACAACATCTTCTCGCCCAGGGGCATCCGCCAGTTCTTCGGAATCAGTGACAGTCCAACGATGAAAAAAACCCTCCCACGTGATCGTCTCTCCACCAATCACATCAACGTGATCATCACTCGATGTGAAAGTCTTGTGATGGACAAGTCGGAGGACGAGCTACCACCAATGAGGAGCAGAGGTAAGTGTGGTCGATTTCAGAGGTAGGTGTGGTTGATTGCCTTTAGTGAAAGAATGAATTAAATTGTATTATTTTTAACCATTTTTATTTAACTTAAAGACATTAGGATTTTTTTCGTTTTTTCGTAAAGCAAAAAAGTAATATAAATCCTATGGCTATAAATAGTTTTATTGTTATCTATAATTTTAAATGCTTCTTCAATCCTCACACTCCTCTCTCTCTCTCTCTCTCTCTCTCTCTCTCTCTCTCTCTCTCTCTCTCTATCTCTCTCTGTCTTTATCTATTTGATCTGTCTGTATGTCTCTCTCTGCCTCTCTCGCTCTCTCCCACACTCTTCTTTTCTATCTGTCTCTCTGCGGTTAAGTCTACATATTTCTCTCTCTCTCTCTCTCTCTCTCTTTGAGGTTGTGTCTACATTTCACTCTCCCTCTCTCTGTCTGAGGCTGTGTCTACATCTCCGTCTCTTCCCTCTCTCCATGCTGTGTCTACATCTCTGTCTCTCTCTTTCTCTCTCTCTCTCTCTCTCTCTCTGAGGCTGTCTACATCTCTCTCTCTCTCTCTCTCTGAGGCTGTCTACATCTCATTTTAAAATCAAAGCTCCTTTAGTTCGTCATTAAAATGTAATGCGCTTTAAAAAAAAAATCAATTGACAACCTAAATATCAAAGAATCTGTCTAACTTGTCAACAGCAGTGACCCTTGACCCCACGTGCATGGACAAGGGCACAAGGTCATCCAATGATTCCGTCTACTTCTACAACACCAACAATGGGGCGGGCCCAAGGTGCGAGACCGTGACCACGCCCAAGCCCAGAGCTAGTTCTTTGGACACCACCCACAGCTCCGTCTCCCGCTCCGACGACCAGTCGCTGCATTCCAGGTCACAGGACACATCTTTTGACCGGTCACGTGGTTGTTCCCTTGACCTTCTCTCCCCGGCCTCGGCGAGTCTCCGGACGGGCAGCATGTGCTCGGGGATATCCTCAATGTCAAGGCTGACAGAGTGCAGCGCTTACACAGAGCACAGTCGTTCAGGTAATGACCAGGTGATACACAGTCGTTTAGGTAATGACCAGGTGATAAACAGTCGTTCAGGTAATGACCAGGTGATACACAGTTGTTCAGGTAATGACCAGGTGATACGCAGTCGTTCAGGTAATGACCAGGTGATACACAGTCATTCAGGTAATGACCAGGTGATACACAGTCATTTAGGTAAAAACCAGGTGATACACAGTCGTTCAGGTAATGACCAGGTGATACACAGTCGTTCAGGTAATGACCAGGTGATACACAGTCGTTCAGGTAATGACCAGGTGATACACAGTCGTTCAGGTAATGACCAGCTGATATACAGTCGTTCAGGTAATGACCAGGTGATACACAGTCGTTCAGGTAATAGCTAGGTGATACACAGTCATTCGGGTAGTAATATAAAATAAGTAAAACAAAGTAGGGTTACCTGAATGACTATGACCTGACTATTACCTAATTGGTTCCTTTTTCAGGTTTAACCTACATTGTTTTACTTATTTTATATTTGGCAAACCTGATTGCAGTCTCTCCCCTTATCACCCATTATAGTCAGGTGATACATAATCATTCAGCTAATAAACTTAATTAAGTTATACATTATAGTAAAATCAATAAGTTATACAAAATAGAAAACTTTAATGTATACACTATAGTAAAAATAAAAAGTTATACACTGTGGATAAAATAATAATTTATACGCCATAGAAAACGTAGTAAGTTATACACTAAGCTAAAAATATTAAGTTATACACCATAGAGAAAACATAATAATTATACACCTTAGTAAACATAATAATTTATAAAATACACTATAAAAACCATAACATGTTATACACTAAAATAAACATATTATTTGGTACACAAGAAGTAAATATCACCTAGTTTAATACACAGTTTTGTAAACACATTAGCAACACTAAGTTTTCTACTTTACGTGTTGTTATATAAAGGGAAATAATTCTTATGATTTTTTTTTAAAAATTGACTTCAAATTACTCTCCTTGTCGATGTACACACATTGCGTATATGTAAATCACATTCTTTAAAATAATACACCAGGGGCTAGTCCAATTTTATTGCGTTTTCGTGTTCATTTATCCTTCTCTAAAACGGTTCCCCCTCCCAGCACATAACAGGTTAAATGACACTCTCTTAGAAGAAAAGCAATACAAGTGATGATAGGGAGCAGTGACGTCTATCCCACCTCCTGTGGTGACGCCCCTGACGTTGCTGTCGGGGGGAGCAGTGACGTCTAGGCCACCTCCTGTGTTTATGCCCCTGATGTTGCTGTCGGGGGGAGAAGCGACGTCTATCCCACCTCCTGTGTTTATGCCCCTGATGTTGCTGTCGGGGAGGGGGGGAGCAGCGATGTCTATCCCACCTCCTGTGTTTATGCCCCTGACGTTGCTGTCGTGGGGAGCAGCGACGTCTATCCCACCTCCTGTGTTTATGCCCCTGACGTTGCTGTCGGGGGGAGCAGCGACCTCTATCCCACCTCCTGTGTTTATGCCCCTAATGTTGCTGTCGGGGGGAGCAGCGACGTCTATCCCACCTCCTGTGTTTATGCCCCTGACGTTGCTGTCGTGGGGAGCAGCGACGTCTATCCCACCTCCTGTGTTTATGCCCCTGACGTTGCTGTCGCGGAGTCCATAATTTCCATTGGCATACTGTTTAGGACTCGAAATTTCACTCTGCATGATAAAATCAACAATACCTAACCCTAGCTGTGACATCTAACCCTAACCTACAATACCTAACCCTAACGTACAATATCCAACCCTAAAAAACAATAACTAACGCTAACCTATAAAACTTAACCCTAACCTACAATACCTAACCCTAAGTTATGATATCTACTCCTAACCTACAATACCTAACCCTAAGCTTTGATATCTACTCGTAACCTACAATACCTAACCCTAAGTTATGATATCTACTCCTAACCTACAATACCTAACCCTAAGCTATGGTACCTACTCCTAACCTACAATACCAAACCCTAAGTTATGATATCTATTCCTAGCCTACAATACCAAACCCTAAGTTATGATATCTACTGCTAACTTACAATACCTAACCCAAAGTTATGATATCTACTCCTAACCTACAATACCTAACCCTAAGCTACAATACCTAACCCTGAGTTATGACATCTAATCCTAACTTACAATACCTAACTCTAAGTTATGATATCTACTCATAACCTACAATACCTAACCCTAAGCTACAATACCTAACCCTAAGCTACAATACCTAACCCTAAGCTACAATGCCTAACCCAAACCTATGATACCTGTTACGACCCCGATTCTACCAAGGTTCATTAGCTTTATTTGTCCAGAGGTTATTATAGTAATCACACAAATCATTAAGTGTTAGAATAGAGTATCTTTATTAACTAAACTACATTATCAGCTGATGTTATTACTCAATCACAACACACTACACAATAAAACATCATTTCCCCTTAAGCAAAATACGTCACAAAATACCAAGCATTTACTGTCAACATAAACCCAAATACTCCTCAACCAACACGCAATCAAAATATACATACAAGTCAACAAAACCTAACCCTAAACTACAAACGTGACCCAAACCTAAGATACCTAACTCTAACCTACAATCTAACCCTAAGCTACAATACATAGACCTCACCTACGTTACCTAACCCTAACCTACAATATCTAACCCTAAGCTACAATACATAAACCTCACCTACATTACCTAGCCCTAACCCTAACCCTAAACAACGATAACTAACACTAACCTACGGAACCTAATCCTATTCGTTTTAAATTAAAATTTAATTACACTTTATCAAACACTGCCTATTAATATATTTCACATACTCAAAGACTAAATGTCCTACTATACTCAGTAACTAAATGTCCTCAGATACCCAATGAATAAATGTCCTATGCTCAATTATCTTCAAGTTGCCCCCCCCCTTTTTTTTTCCCAGTGGCGCGTACGCCCCCTGTTTGGAAACACTGTTTTAATTCAATTTGACACCCAGGCTACCAACGAAAGTTAGATTGTAAGAGACAGCGAGAGAGATAGAATGAGAGAGAGAGAGAGAGAAAGAAAGGGAGATGAATTAGAAAGAGGGAGAGAGAGAGACAGAAAGAGAGAAATAGAGAGAGAGAGAGAGAGAGAGAGAGAAGGAGAGGGAGTGCGAGAAAGAGAATGAGAGGAAAGAGGAATAAAAACAGCAAAAAAGTAAGCAAGAGAGAGAGAGAGAGAGGATAGGTAGAAGGAGAGTGACAAAGAGAGAGAACAAAAGAGAGAAAGCAATATAGAAAGAAAGAAAGAGAAAGAGAGAAAGAAAGATAGAAAGAAAGAAAAAGACAGAGGATACAAAATAATGATTTCAAGTGGACTAGTCGAAGGCCAACCAATTCTTTCTTGAATATTTCATTTTACAACCAACACCCTCCCCCCCCCCTCCTCCCTTGGAAGCATCTCCTCAAAAACTATTTCTGGAAAGATCTGATAGAATCCAAACAAATAAATCAAACTTTTTATGTCAATTGGACGTTCACGGCTATATTATCCCCAAGAATTTTACAATGATCAATCACGTGATTCTTTCCTTCATTGAATTATTCATGGCTACGAAAATGTTCAGGAAATGATGGGAATTTAAATACATTCATTTTATTGCCAAGAACACCGTATAGCATTCAGGAGTACGAATAGAAGCACTCTGAAATCTCACTTGCTACTAAATCAAAATCTTACTAGTTACTACATACACAATCTCACTAGCTAATGCATCTCTAATTTTCTCTATTTATGAAATCTCTAAATCTCACTACTTACTACATCTCTAAATCTTACTAGTAACTACAGCACTAAATCTCACTAGCTACTGCATCTCTAAATTACTCTAGCTATGACATCTTTAAATCTCACTAGCTACTACATCTCTAAATCTTTTTAGTAACTACAGCACTAAATATCACTAGCTACCTCATCTCTAAATTTCTCTAGTTATGACATCTCTAAATCTCACTAGTTGCTACATCTCTCAATCTAAATCTTACTAGTAACTACAGGTCTAAATCTCACTAGCTACTGCATCTATAAATTTCTATAGTTTTGACATCGACAAATCTCACTAGCTACTGTATCTCCTAATTTCTCTATTTTGACATCTCTAAATCTCACTAGTTACTACATCTCTCAAACTTACTAGTAACTACAGCACTAAATCTAACTAGCTACTGCATCTCTAAATTTCTCTAGTTTTTACATCTCTAAATCTTACTAGTTACTACTGCATTATATCTCACTAGCTACTGCATCTCTAAATCTCACTGGCTACTACATCTTTAAATCTTACTAGTTACTACGGCTCTCAATCTCACTATCTACTACATCCCTAAATGCCATACTACCATAGGCTAGATCATTTTAATATCTACACACTCTAAAGGACACCATAGCGACTTGTGAGTAATATCTTTAATGTAAATACCAGTTCTAATTCCCATCGTGTCATTCCTCAGTGATCTGTCACCTGACCAAGTTTCCAAGATTGTATTTCATTGATATAGCTGTACACTAAAATATTAAATTTTGTTTTTGTACTTATTAAAGTATTTCGATAACTTCTAGATCTGCCGTTAGAATATTGTGTGCCACCGAAAAAATGTCTTCCTAGCGCACTACTAGCTACTGCTGTTGTCAGATCCGTTGCGGGTAACCTGGGAGGTCGCGAGGCTATATTTGCTTCGATGAAATAGTTCTCTGACATTCAATATATTGTTCAGTTGGGTCGCTACTTTTTTAACTGTTCGCAATACTAGGCTTGTGATTTAACAATGTTAGTGCATCAATTCATTCTAATAATTTAAGTTCAGCTGTCTATTCTAACACGTTTAGTTCAGCTGTCTGTTCTAACAATATCAATTCATTTGCCTGTTGTAACAACATACGTTAACAGTTGTCTATTCTAACAATATGTGTCCAGTTGTCTACTTTAACAATATTTATTCAGCTGTCTGTTCTAACAATATTAGTTCAGATGTCTATTCTAACAATATTTGTTCATTTATCTATTCTAACAATATTAGTTCAGCTGTCTATTCTAACATTATTTGTTCAGTTGCCTATTCTAACAATATTTGTTCAGTTGTCTACCTTAACAATGTTTGTTCAGCTGTCAGTTCTAACAATATTAGTTCAGATGTCTATTCCAACAATATTAGTTCAGATGTCTATTCTAACAATATTAGTTCAGCTGTCTATTCTAACAATATTAGTTCAGCTGTCTATTCTAACAATATCAATTCAGGGGCCGATACTAACATTACAAGTTTAGCTGCTTATTTATTAGACAACAATTACGATATTACAGTCAATTCAATTCATACTACATTGCAATTGTAGTCACGTGATGATGTTTTCAACGTCTCGGATTTCATCCTCAGATTGCGAGAAGATCACGAGACGGAGTGCTGAGCGGGAGCACAACATCACACGACTCCTGGGCGTCATCACGATGATCTTCGTCATCAGCTGGTCAGTGTCCTGGGCAGTCATACTCTACAACACCCTCTCGCTGGAGCCCGTGGCAGATTACAGTCACGTGATGCTTAGCCTGCCACGCGACATGTTCCTGATCAATCACTTCTGCAACATCATCGTCTACACAATCCTCAGCCGGTCATTTAGAGACAAACTATCCCAGTGTTACAGCAGCGTCAAGATGTGTTAGGCAAACTATCCCAGTGTTACAGCAGCGTCAAAATGTGTTAGGCAAACTATCGCAGTGTTACAGCAGCGTCAAGATGTGTTAGGCAAACTATCCCAGTGTTACAGCAGCGTCAAAATGTGTTAGGCAAACTATCGCAGTGTTACAGCAGCGTCAAGATGTGTTAGGCAAACTATCCCAGTGTTGCAGCAGCGTCAAGATGTGTTAGGAAAACATTTCGCAGTGTTACAGCAGCGTCAAAATGTGTTATGCAAACTATCGCAGTGTTACAGCAGCGTCAAAATGTGTTAGGCAAACTATCCCAGTGTTACAGCAGCATCAAGATGTGTTAGGCAAACTATCGCAGTGTTACAGCAATGTCAAGATGTGTTAGGCAAACTATCGGAGTGTTACAGCAATGTCAAGATGTGTTAGGCAAACTATCGCAGTGTTACAGCAATGTCAAGATGTGTTAGGCAAACTATCGCAGTGTTACAGCAGCGTCAAGATGTGTTAGGCAAACTATCGCAGTGTTACATCAGCGTCAAAATTTGTTAGGCAAACTATCGCAGTGTTACAGCAGCGTCAAGATGTGTTAGGAAAACTATCGCAGTGTTAAAGCAGCGTCAAAGTGTGTCAGGCAAGCTGTCCCAGTGTTACAGCAATGTCAAGATGTGCTAGGAAAACTATCGCAGTGTTACAGCAGCGTCAAGATGTGTTAGGCAAACTATCCCAGTGTTACAGCAGCATCAAGATGTGTTAGGCAAACTATCGCAGTGTTACAGCAATGTCAAGATGTGTTAGGCAAATTATCGCAGTGTTACAGCAGCGTCAAGATGTGTTAGGCAAACTATCGCAGTGTTAAAACAGCGTCAAGAGGTGATAGGTAAACTATCACAGCAGTGTCAATAAATGTAAGACACACTATCCCAGGGTGACATCAGTGTCAAAATGTGCTATCTTTACTTTTACAAAATATTTCCATGTACTAGCAATGTGCCAACAAAAATAACGCCAAGAGACCTCAGAAATACTTGTCTTCAATTTTAATAATGCCATGTTGTATCAAATAAAAGTTGTAAAAAATTATACTTGTATAGACTTTTTTTCAACATTTCCTACTGTTTATAACAATATCCTTATTTATTAATTAGCTGTTCAAACAATCAATCCATTCAGTCCCCTTCAAAGGCGTCCTATGACATCAACACTCAATGTGATCAGTCCCCTTCATAGGTGGCATATGACGCCCACACTCAATGTCATCAGTCCCCTTCATAGGCGTCATGTGGCGCAAAGTTAAACAAACACCCATGCTCTATTCCACTACACTGTGGGGTGGGCAAAGATCTTTAGTCTACCTCCCACCCCTCACTCAACAGAACCACTCAGGAGCTGTCCGAAATGCTACCCTTTAATGTGAACAAAAAATAACAGTCCCTGGTTGACTCCACACACCCTCCTTTCACTCCCAATTGTTTGCCCCCCCCCCTACTGTATTTTATTCACACATTGCGATCTACTGTGGTCTTTTTGCATCCTTCCAATCTCAGACAATCACATACCACAATCCAATGTGGTCCAATCACAACCTTCAAATCTCAGACGTCCACATACCAAAATCTACCGTGGTCTATTCGCATCATTCCAATCTCAGACAATCACATACCACGATCCAATGTGGTTCAATCACAACCTTCAAATCTCAGACGTCCACATACCAAAATCTACCGTGGTCTATTCGCATCCTTCGAATCTCGGATAAGCACATACCCCAATCCAATGTGGTCCAATCACAACCTTCAAATCTCAGACGTCCACATACAACCATCTACCGCGGTCTATTCGCATCCTTCCAATCTCAGACAATCACATACCGCAATCCAATGTGGTCCAATCACGACATAGTACAATCCAATGTTGTCCAATCACGACATAGTACAATCCAATGTTGTCCAATCACGACATAGTACAATCCAATGTTGTCCAGTCACGACATAGTACAATCCAATGTGGTCCAATCACGACATAGTACAATCCAATGTGGTCCAATCACATCCTTTCAATCTCAGACACCCACGTAATACTATCTATTGTAGCCCAGTCGTATCCTTACAAATCTCAGATGTTGTCAAGGCAAATGTTCATTCTATAACAAGGGGCACATGTCAACAATTAAATGGGTACATGTCAACAATTAAATGGGCACATGTGAACTGTTAAAGGGGCACATGTCAATGATTTACTACACGGTAACACAACCAGCTCTGTTAAATTATGTCAGCCATTACAGTTATTTATTCCATATACAAAATAAATGTATAGCTCATACAACAAAGTTATTTTCAAGTCATTTTTACCAACACACCCTAACAAAATGACTTGGGTTCATTCCTAAGACGAATGGAGGACATGGCAAATTGCGGAGCCACTTCTCTGGTTGTCCAATGGATGTTATTAGCCCATGACAGATGATGCGAGTTGTCTGCCCCTGGCCAAGCAAGAGTTCATCTCTCACATAACACCATGGTCACACACTCACACTGACGTTACCGACCTATAATGAATATTTGCTTCCAGTCAGCGATGTCTTTATAGTAGTAATGACGAGTTCGCTAAGTAATAGCAATGACGAGTTCCCTAAGAACTAGCAATGACGAGTTCTCTAAGTACTAGCATGACAAGTTCTCTAAGTACTAGCAATGATCAGTTCTCTAAGTATTAGCATGTCGAGTTCTCAAATTACTAGCATGACGAGTTCTCAAAGTACTAGCATGACGAGTTCTCTAAGTACTAGCAATGACGAGTTCTCTAAGTAATAGCAATGACGAGTTCCCTAAGTACTTGCAATGACGAGTTCTCTAAGAACAAGCAATGACGAGTTCTCTAAGTACTAGCAATGACGAGTTCTCTAAGTACTAGCATGACGAGTTCTCTAAGCACTAGCAATGACGAGTTTTCTAAGTACTAGCAATGACGAGTTCTCTAAGTACTAGCATAACGATTTCTCTATATAAGTAAGCGTAGCCCTAGGCTGGGGCACCGCTCTATATAAGTGAGCCTAGCCCTTGGCTGGGGTACCACTCTATACAAGTGAGCCTGGCCCTAGGCTGGGGTTCCGTTCTATATAAGTAAGCGTAGCCCTAGGCTGGGGCACCGCTCTATATAAGTGAGCATAGCCCTAGTCTGGGGTACCGCTCTATATAAGTGAGCCTAGCCCTAGGCTTGGGTACCGCGCTAAATAAGTGAGCCTAGCCCTAGGCTGGGGTTCCGCTCTATATAATTGAGCCTAGCCCTAGTCTGGGGTACCGCGCTATGTAAGTGAGCCTAGCTATAGGCTGTGGTATCGCGCTAAATAAGTGAGCATAGCCCTAGGCCTAGGCTGGGGTACCGCTCCATATAAGTAAGCCTAGCCCTTGGCTGGGGTACCGCTCTATACAAGTGAGCATGGCCCTAGGCTGGGGTTCCGCTCTATATAAGTAAGCGTAGCCCTAGGCTGGGGCACCGCTCTATATAAGTGAGCCTAGCCCTAGTCTGGGGTACCGCTCTATATAAGTGAGCCTAGCCCTAGGCTTGGGTACCGCGCTAAATAAGTGAGCCTAGCCCTAGGCTGGGGTTCCGCTCTATATAAGTGAGCCTAGCCCTAGTCTGGGGTACCGCTCTATATGACTTAGCCTAGCCCTAGGCTTGGGTTCCGCTCTATATAAGTAAGCGTAGCCCTAGGCTGGGGCACCGCTCTATATAAGTGAGCCTAGCCCTAGTCTGGGGTACCGATCTATATAAGTGAGCCTAGCCCTACGCTTGGGTACCGCGCTAAATAAGTGAGCCTAGCCCTAGGCTGGGGTTCCGCTCTATATAAGTGAGCCTAGCCCTAGTCTGGGGTACCGCGCTATGTAAGTGAGCCTAGCCCTAGGCTGTGGTACCGCTCTATATAAGTTAGCCTAGCCCTTGGCTGGGGTACCGCTCTATATAAGTGAGCATAGCCCTAGGCCGGGGTACCTCGCTTTATAAGACCATTAATAAAAGTAATAATAATAATAACAACTCTATAGAAAAATTAGTAAATCTATAGATACGATTAACTAACTCTATAGACAAATTTAACAACTCTATAGATACAGTAAATTAACTATGTAGAAACTAGGTGTCGCATAACGGGATCCCGAATCTTACAAATTCCGGGTTACCGGAATAGAACGGATGCTTGAAAATACCGGGATAGAATTTATGAAAACCGGGATATTGAGATTTCCGGTATTTCATTTTCAATATACATTATACATATCACTTTTCTAAGTTTTCATGTTGTAGTTAAAGCAAGGCATATTTATATTTATGTGATATGCCAAGTGCGAACTGCGAAAACATTTGTTATTTGAAAAAAGGCATTGCATGGGATAAGTTTTGTTTTTACATCGTGTGTGTGTGTGGTGTGTAAGTTGATACGTGAGTAATGACGCGCGTGTAGTGTGTAAGTTGAGACGTGAATCGTGACGTGCTAGTAATACGTGTGTTATTTCGTACGTTTGAAGTGTGTAAGTGAAGACGTGAGTCATGACGTGCGTGTGTAATTTGTAAGTATAGACGAGTGTCCTGACGTCGTGACGTGCGTGTGTAGTGGGTAATTGGAGACGTGAGTCGCGTCGTGTGTGTGTAGTGTGTAAGTGGAGACGTGTGTCATGACGTGCGTGTGAAATGTGTAAGTGGAGACGCGAGTCGTGACGTGAGTGTGCAATGTGTAAGAGTAGATTTGAGTGATGACGTGCGCCGTAGTGTGTAAATGGAGAAGTGAGTCATGACGTGCGTGTGAAGTGTGTAAGTAGAGGCGTGAGTCATGACCTGCGTGTGTAGTGTGTAAATTGAGACGTGATTCATGGCGTGCATGTGTAATGTGTAAGTAGAGGTTTGAGTCACAACGTGAACGTACAAGAATGGTATGTAATTTTGTTCATATTACTGACAAATAAGTGATTGATATAGTCGAATGAAGATTGAATGTTGACTTACATGAACAGGTTGTATGTAACATGAATTATATGAACATAATAACACGTTGCACTCAAATCACGGTGTAAATTTCATATTAGAAAAGTGTTTGATTGCTTGATTTCCTTCATTGATGTCAAAGTACCTACTTATTTCTATCTATGAGTAAATCCATGTTTTGATAATTGAATTCAGTAAGTTTTAGGCAAGGGACAATTATATTACTTCTATTTTGGGATAAACAATATTATTATTTCCCTTCATAATTGATTTTCTTTTTGAAATATAACAATACTCGCACTATTTTGTCCTTGGATGATTATCCAAATTTGTCTAGTATTATATCCATAGAAACATTTACATGACTGAATGTCCAAGTTTGTTTGTTAAGTACTTAGCTAAACATTTACATGGCTGAATGTCCCAGTTTGTTTGTATTGTACCTAGCCTCACATTTACATTACTGAATGTCTCACTTTGTCTGTATTGTTCCTAGCCTCACATTTACATTACTGAATGTCTCACTTTGTCTGTATTGTACCTATCCTCAAATTTACATTACTGAATGTCTCACTTTGTCTGTCTTGTACCTAGCCTCATATTTACATTACTAATTGTCCCAGTTTGTCTGTATTGTACCTAGCCTCACATTTACATTACTGAATGTCCCAGTTTGTCTGTATTGTACCTAGCCTCACATTTATATTACTGAATGTCTCACTTTGTCTGTATTGTACCTAGCCTCACATTTACATTACTGAATGTCTCACTTTGTCTGTATTGTACCTAGCCTCACATTTACATTACTGAATATCCCAGTTTGTCTGTATTGTACCTAGCCTCACATTTACATTACTGAATGTCTCACTTTGTCTGTATTGTACCTAACCTCACATTTACATTACTGAATATCTCAATTTGTCTGTACTGTACCTAGCCTCACATTTACATTACTGAATGTCCCAGTTTGTCTGTATTGTACCTAGCCTCACATTTACATTACTGAATGTCTCACTTTGTCTGTATTGTACCTAGCCTCACATTTACATTACTGAATACTCTCTTTGTCTTTATTTTACCTAGCCTCACATTTACATTACTGAATGTCCCAGCTTGTCTGTATTGTACCTAGTCTCACATTTACATTACAGAATGTCTCACTTTGTCTGTATTGTACCTAGCCTCACATTTACATAACTGAATGTCCCAGTTTGTCTGTATTGTACCTAGCCTCACATTTACATTACTGAATGTCTCACTTTGTCTGTATTGTACCTAGCCTCACATTTACATTACTGAATGGCCCAGTTTGTCTGTATTGTACCTAGCCTCACATTTACATTACTGAATGTCCCAGTTGGTCTGTATTGTACCTAGCCTCACATTTACATTACTGAATGTCTCACTTTGTCTGTATTGTACCTAGCCTCACATTTACATTAATGAATGTCTCACTTTGTCTGTATTGTACCTAGCCTCACATTTACATAACTGAATGTCCCAGTTTGTCTGTATTGTACCTAGCCTCACATTTACATTACTGAATGTCTCACTTTGTCTGTATTGTACCTAGCCTCACATTTACATTACTGAATGGCCCAGTTTGTCTGTATTGTACCTAGCCTCACATTTACATTACTGAATGTCCCAGTTGGTCTGTATTGTACCTAGCCTCACATTTACATTACTGAATGTCTCACTTTGTCTGTATTGTACCTAGCCTCACATTTACATTAATGAATGTCTCACTTTGTCTGTATTGTACCTAGCCTCACATTTACATAACTGAATGTCCCAGTTTGTCTGTATTGTACCTAGCCTCACATTTACATTACTGAATGTCTCACTTTGTCTGTATTGTACCTAGCCTCACATTTCCATTACTGAATGTCCCAGTTCGTCTGTATTGTACCTAGCCTCACATTTACATTACTGAATGGCCCAGTTTGTCCGTATTGTACCTAGCCTCACATTTACATTACTGAATGTCTCACTTTGTCTGTATTGTACTTAGCCTGACATTTACATTACTGAATGTCCCAGTTTGTCTGTATTGTACCTAGCCTCACATTTACATTACTGAATGTCTCACTTTGTCTGTATTGTACCTAGCCTCACATTTACATTACTGAATGTCCCACTTTATCTTAATTGTACCCTAGCCCTACATTTACATTACTGAATGTCCCAGTTTGTCTGTATTGTACCTAGTCTCACATTTAAATTACTGAATGTCCCAGTTTGTCTGTATTGTACCTAGCCTCACATTTACATTACTGAATGTCTCACTTTGTCTTTATTTTACCTAGCCTCACATTTACATTACTGAATGTCCCAGTTTGTCTGTATTGTACCTAGCCTCACATTTACATTACAGAATGTCTCACTTTGTCTGTATTGTACCTAGCCTCACATTTACATTACTGAATGTCCCAGTTTGTCAGTATTGTACCTAGCCTCACATTTACATTACTGAATGTCCCAGTTTGTCTGTATTGTACCTACCCTCACATTTACATTACTGAATGTCTCACTTTGTCTGTATTGTACCTAGCCTCACATTTACATTACTGAATGTCTCACTTTGTCTGTATTGTACCTAGCCTCACTTTTACATTACTGATTGTCTCACTTTGTTTGTCGCTGTCCCTGACACTGGATGAAAGGAAGAGTTAAGCTGTCTATGACACTGGATGAAAGGAAGAGTTAAGCTGTCTCTGACACTGGATGAAAGGAAGAGGTAAGTTGTCTCTGACATTGGATGAAAGGAGGAGTTAAGATGTCTCTGACATTGGATGAAAGGAAGAGTTAAGTAGTCTCTGACATTGGCTGAAAGGAAGAGTTAAGCTATCTCTGACATTGGATGAAAGGAACAGTAAAGGTGTCTCTTACATTGGATGAATTGATGAGTTTAATTGTCCCTGACACTGGATAAAAGGAAGAGTAAGGACACTCGTCGTTTTATATTTACAATTGTTGGAAAACAGGCGATCCACTTTTGAAATGTCAATGAAAGATGATCTGGTCTGATAACTACTGACGATGCCAGTTTGATAGTCGATAAGTATGTGAAGCAGCGCTTGTGAAGCAACGCTTTACTATCAACAGTGTCTTGCTTACCATCAACAGTGTCTTGCTTACCATCAACAGAGTTTTGCTCACGGTGTACAGCTTGCAATCCTAGATGTCCAATTGTTAAAAAAAAACAAAAAAACTCTTAACCTAAACAAAATCAACCTGAAAACGACACCGATTCTGATGATTCTGACTGTGATGATGATAATGACATCTGTGAGGATGATAATGACATCTGTGTTTTTCATGTTACATTTGAGATCAATCAAAATAATGAATTTTTGTTGAAAGATTTTCTTGGTTAAAGAGCGAAAAACTGGACATTTTTAGAAAGTCGCCTGCCAAAAATACCATAATTCAGAAATATACAAAAGAAGAAATTTTTCATGAGCTTTATTTGATTTTAGATGGCTGCACAAGGTGGAATCGTTCATCAGACATGTTAGGAAGGATAATAAGTCTAAAAAATCCTATTTAGAAAGCGCTTAATGATTTAAAAATCGATCTTGAAATTTTTCAAGATGAATGTAAAAGGCTGTTTAATCACAGCAAAGTATTCTGAAAGAAGTGGTAGAAGAACATTGCTAAAGTGACGCCAACTGAATAAGATCCGATGCGGCTGTGATGTTTATGTTTAAATAATTAGATACCACGCATCATGACATGGTTAAACACGTGACTCTGTGGCCTCTCTGAAGCCTCGGACTGTAAGGCCAGATTGCGACCAGATGCGAAGACATATCGTGGACATTCAAAGCTTGGTCACACAGCGGTATCCTCCTTGGAAATATTTATGGGCAATGAGATTGGACATCTTGAACCTGAGCGTCTCGAACCTTAAGACACACTGCCACTTAAGAGACAATGATAAATTGAAATACAAAATAAACTTCATTCTCGTAATAATACTTCCAGACCAGCTGATGGAAACATTGTTAAAAATAGAGCTGGTTGTATTTGAGTACGGCGGTTTAAGAGGAAAATGACTAGAAATGAATGCCCCAGGCCTATTCTTCCAAACAGTGTCAAGTCTGAGCGGATGTTCTCGTCATTAGCGCTTTATCAAGTTACTTTGTGTTACTTTTGTAACCATTTTTGGTCGAAATTAAGCGATCCAACATTAGACACGTTGATATTTTTACGACCTCATTATTTCAATTAGGCCGATGCTTAAAACAACACAAATTATTGAAATATTTGAGTTACAAAACTATTTAATTGAAATAAAAATGTTAAAAACACTATTATTCTCGTTTGATTCATGTCGGAAGTTATGTAGTTGACAGATTGTTGAAAGCTTAAGAAAAATCAAAATGATTTTATTTCATTGATAAATCGTCTCCTCTAAACTCAACACAAAAATTCTAGAAATGTTGAAAATATCGACAATATCGGGTATTCCGTTCTTCGTAAAACTTCAATGTCAAAAATAGCGTTTACCAAAAAGGCGACCACAAACACATACATTTATCTTGCTCTGTAGATACATTTAACTGTGGCTAAAGATAGAATTAACTATCTCCATACACAGAATTAACTAACTCTATAGCAAATGTAACACATGCTTCGGCTGGAATTGAACTCCAGACGACCAATTTGAGATTTGCTCAGTTGAGACCACTCGGCCACCCATCCTCTCCCATTTTACCCAATTAAATTACAACATTTATTAAGATATTTTTCACAATTAACCCATTAAGTTCTATAAAAGCATATTGCAACAAAAATAATTGCGATGATGTCATTGTTCGACGAGTTTTCGTTATATGAATAAGAAATTATTTAAAAATTATTTTATTGATCTTGTTTATTTTGTTACCTTTGCGTACCGTTATATTGGTTTGAAAGTGTTAAATATGCTAATATTGTGCTCGTTGCGTAAACAATACCTAATAAAGTAATGAAAACCGGTATTTAAAGAAAATTATAAGAAATCTAATGATACTAAACGGAATCCACAAAAAAAGAAAAAAAGAATCTAAATCAACTTTCAGCATAGCATGTGGAAAATTATATTCCTCAAAAATACTCTAGGGCATATATAACATCTCTTTTATGTTATGAAATGTAGTAAATGTCTTTCTTTCCCTCTCTCTCTCTCTCTCTCTCTCTCTCTCTCTCTCTCTCTCTCTCTCTCTCTCTCTCTCTCTCTCTCTCTCCTCAGAAAGGTGCCCCTCTATATAGAGGCACATCTTTTTTTTTTTTAAAAATATATTCCTCAAAAATACTCTAGGGCATATATAACATCTCTTTTATGTTATGAAATGTAGTAAATGTCTTTCTCTCCCTCTCTCTCTCTCTCTCTCTCTCTCTCTCTCTCTCTCTCTCTCTAACTCTCTCTCTCTCTCTCTCTCACTGCTGGGAAAGCTGCCGGCCTATAAATAGGGACACATTTTTTTTTTTAAATCTGGTAAAGACATTTTAGAAATAGCTTCACATATTAGCATTAATTAGAACAAATGGAATGTATTCGAACATTAGCAACATTTTCCCAATTAATGAAGGGGTGTGTAATAACTGGCACAGTACTTTACCTTGGGTGGACGGGACTCGTTAACCTTAAATGAAAACTCATCTAAGAGAAGGAAACTCTGAATTCAAAACCCGGAGATGGAGTCCTGTAGGCGGATAGCATTGGCACAATGAAACATTCCGTCAACTCCACTGTTGCCACGCTGTATCATCCACATGATGTGTTACCCAGCGGCGTTTGAGAGGCGATTTCTTGGGTAGGGAACCAGATTATAATCCAAAATTAATAATCCCAGGCCTTGTGGGCTTCGTTATGCACTGTCTACACCATCGTCGCATTGTGACGGACGGATGACAGTAGACAAACAGACTAACATATCATCGGTGACATCAATATCAAAGCAAAACAAATGGGAGACAACTAAAGGTGGCTACCAATGGGACCACAAAGGGGATACACGTGAAGGTGGCTACAAATAGGTCTACAAAGTGGAGACAAATGAAGATGACTACAAATAGGACTACAACGGGGAGACAAGTGAAGGTGGCTACAAATAGGACTACAAAGGATAGACAAGTGAAGGTGGATACAAATAGGACTACAAAGGGAAGACAAGTGAAGGTGGCTACAGATAGGACTACAAATTGGAGACAAATGAAGGTGGCCACAGATAGGACCCATACATACACCATAACTGTTACCATTTCATTAACTTGATATAACAGAAAATTATCACTTTAAATCAACATCAACAAACTTAAAATCCTTATCTTGTTATAATGCTCTTATTTCAAAGTCAAATATAAGAATGAAGGAGACAAACGTATCTGAAGTCATTACAAAGATGAACTTGTCCAGCACACTTAGAAAGATGAATTTGTCCAGCACACTTAGAAAGATGAATTTGTCCAGCACACTTAGAAAGATGAATTTGTCCAGCACACTTAGAAAGATGAATTTTTCCAGCACACTTAGAAAGATGAACTTGTCCAGCACACTTAGAAAGATGAATTTGTCCAGCACACTTAGAAAGATGAATTTGTCCAGCACACTTAGAAAGATGAATTTGTCCAGCACACTAAGAAAGATGAACTTGTCCAGCACACTTAGAAAGATGAATTTGTCCAGCACACTTAGAAAGATGAATTTGTCCAGCACATTTAGAAAGATGAACTTGTCCTGCACACTTACAAAGATGAACTTGTCCAGCACACTTAGAAAGATGAACTTGTCCAGCACACTTAGAAAGATGAACTTATCCAGCACACTTAGAAAGATGAACTTGTCCAGCACACTTAGAAAGATGAATTTGTCCAGCACACTTAGAAAGATGAATTTGTCCAGCACACTTAGAAAGATGAATTTGTCCAGCACACTTAGAAAGACGAATTTGTCAAGCACACTTAGAAAGATGAACTTGTCCAGCACACTTAGAAAGATGAACTTGTCCAGCACACTTAGAAAGATGAACTTGTCCAGCACACTTAGAAAGATGAACTTGTCCAGCACACTTAGAAAGATGAATTTGTCCAGCACACTAAGAAAGATGAATTTGTCTTAAAATATACCATGACTCTTAAAATATACCATGACTCTTAAAATATACCATGACTCTTAAAATATACCATGACGCTTTAAATACACCATGACTCCTTAAATACAACATGACTCTTTAAATATACCATGACTCTTTAAATGTACCATGATTCTTTAAATGTACAATGACTCTTTAAATGTACCATGACTCTTTAAATATTCCATGACTCTTTAAATGTACCATGTCTCTTTAAATGTACCATGATTCTTTAAATGTACCATGACTCTTTAAATGTACCATGATTCTTTAAATGTACCATGACTCTTTAAATGTACCATGATTCTTTAAATATACCATGACTCTTTAAATATACCATGATTCTTTAACTGTACCATGACTCTTTAAATGTACCATGATTCTTTAAATGTACCATGACTCTTTAAATGTACCATGATTCTTTAAATATACCATGATTCTTTAAATGTACCATGACTCTTTAAATGTACCATGATTCTTTAAATGTACCATGATTCTTTAAATGTACCATGACTCTTTAAATGTACCATGATTCTTTAAATGTACCATGATTCTTTAAATGTACCATGACTCTTTAAATGTACCATGACTCTTTAAATGTACCATGACTCTTTAAAAATACGAGGCCTCCTTTAGTGTACGTGGCCTCCTTAATTATCCCGAGTCACCTGGGACCACTAGGTTTGCAGCGCTAAAGACGGCTTAGGGTGCATGTTTCGTCATGACTCCTAATGGTACATTCTTCAGTTGCTCTCACACCTGACATTGAGAATCCGTAACTTGAAAACTTGGGATTCAGGTAATAAGTTGGTGCTTAAATTGTATTATTACAATATTGTAAGGGACCTTGCTTACTCTCTGACAAACTTCATCTAGATCTGGTACTCAATAAGGAAACAACTCCGGTGATACATTTGATGATTAAACTCGTGTTCTTTATTTGGGCTATAACCTTGCTTACTCTTTCTCTCAATTCACAACTCTGACTTCTCCCTGCTATCTAGTTCTCAGTCTGGCCGTCTTCCCATACCATCCGGCCGCGCTCTCTCTCGTCCCGTCCAGAGGTCCCTATTTATAGGTCCCTGGGTCTGTACTTGCGCCGCCCCTTTTCTCAATCGGCGCCAGATTACAAACAGACCAGGGAAATGCCCTGGTCAGATGGATGGCCGGTACGCCCCCAGCGCTTGATCCTTCGGTCGTGATCCCAGGTCAGATGGTGCCAGCTGTACCTGGTCAGACGGCCGTAATCCCTGGTCAGACGGTTACGTCAGACGCCTCCGGCGCCGTCGTAGTCCGAACTCTCCACACTATTATAATCGTTAGGGCTAGTGTTCTAAATTATATTCAAACTAAAATTGAGATCAAAGTCTAAGTCTACCAACATAAATATCGGTAACAAATAAATACTTCTTTTATAAATAAGCAATCTTATATACCCTGGCCAGATCCACATATGTACCCTGACTAGATCCACGGATATACCCTGACCAGATCCACAGATATACCCTTACTAGATCCACTGATATACCCTGACCAGACCCACGGATATGCCCTGACAATCTCCAAGGATGTAACCTAAGAGATCTATGGAATACCATGGCCAGATCCACCGAGTCAAGTTTCTTCTCCATGTCATGCGATAGAGAATTTAGTTTTCATTCGCACGAATACATCTGATTGTATCCTGCCTCCACGAGAAGAAGGTCAAGGCCGCCTGTACTTAAGTAAGAGGATAAACACATAGATCTGGTGAGCTGCTCACGTAAACAGTGACCAGGGACTCTCACACAGTAACTTGACCTTTTCAATTCATTTTTGTCCTTCTTAATCTCTATCAATTAAAATAATAAATTTTTAGGCTCCAAAGTTTACGGATTCGAATACAGTTGAACTGTAAAAGTTAGGGTTATTGGTCTAAGATGGCCTAAGTTGGTCTACATTGGTCTGACTTGCATCACTTCATGTCAACAGGGGGACACTAATCCAGAAAGAAACTGCTAACAAAGACCATAAATCTTTTTTTCGGCCTTATAGTAACTGTTAATAATGGTAATACCACTATTTGTAGGCAAGAGAACCGTTGTTAATACCGGCCATAACAGTATTTGTAGCCATTGGGAGACGCAATCTCATATATTTTAGCAACTGTTCCGAATGCACCCATCCCCCTTTCTTAAGACAGGAAATAATCGATCAACGCATGCGCACTCTAAGGAGAAAATCGTACAATCTCCTGTTGATGGCCTGATTTTCAGCTGCGAATTTATTTCCTTTTTTTTTTTTAATCATATTTCTTTTTTACTTTTAGCTTTTTTCGGGGATTCTCAAAATTTGTTTCGGTACCTTTCAATGATTTCCCCGAAAATAAACTAACTCTAAAACTTCATATATTTCTTAAATCGTACAATCTCCTGTTGATGGCCTGATTTTCAGCTGCGAATTTATTTCCTTTTTTTTTTTTAATCATATTTCTTTTTTACTTTTAGCTTTTTTCGGGGATTCTCAAAATGTGTTTCGGTACCTTTCAATGAGTGCCACGAAAATAAACTAACTCTAAAACTTCATATATTTCTTAACATACCCGGAGATGATCTTTGATTAGTTTAATATGTAAGTATGGTGCCCACATCACGTGACCTGGGAACAAATTTGTTTACTTTCACACGTAAGTATGGTTGTGGAACCTTTTCGTCTTGGATCAGGCAGACCGCATGCCTCATTCATGCGGTAAACACCCCACACGCCCCTGCTCGCTCTAGCAATAGTTTTTGGTAAAAAAAATATTTTTTTTTAAATATGTATTTTGTATACTTAGTACAAAGTACGTAGAAAGTTAATAAAAAAATAATTGTTCTGTAAATCTATACAGCCAAAGACCGCACTTGAAGACATAGAAGGGCGCATGCGCAGGTTTCCCAATCCCGGCCTAGCCTAATTAGTTTTAGTTTTAATTTTTTACAAAATTTAAGGCAAATTAAAGGCTATAATTGCTGATGACATTGCCTCATTTTCATATTTGTAGTGCAGTGTGTAGCAGCTGCCGTAGCCAACCATTCACTGTCACGTTTGCTACAGGTATCCAATATTCAATAGTCTTAGCATTTTCTTAGAGATTCCTTCATAACTTTGAAGGCCGTGTTCAAACAGTAGTTAATCAATTAGTCTTGTGCAAAACTTGAAAGTTCATTACAAATATTCCCTAAAAAAAAGTAATGGAAGATTTCTTTGGCTTTATTTTGTCACTACTTGAAGTAGGCTGACATCTGCTTCATTTTGTTTCACGCAACGTTATTTATATTGCTGGCTGAACTTTATCAAGGGGAGACAACTGAGGAAATTTAAGCTATTGAAGTTCGTTCACAGTGACAATACTTGTTTCTTGAGAAATCACGCAGGCCGTGGTTACTTTAACAGTATTTGGTTTTTCTACACATAAATACTGTTGAAAACACTTTATATAAATCTTTTTTATTCAAGACCACAGAGGCCACAAACTTTATGTATGATACACAACATCGGCAATATACACAAAGTATGATACACCACAGAGACCTCATGCTCTAAATATTATACATACAAAGCCACACACTCTAAGTATGATACTAAAATGAGACCACACACTCTAAGTATGATACTAAAAAGAAACCACACACTCTAAGTATGATACTAAAAAGAGACCACACACTCTAAGTATGATACTAAAAAGAGACCACACACTCTAAGTATGATACAAAACAGTGGCCACATGCTCAGTGTAAAGTTACATTTTTGCAATCATTTTTGTAGCTTTCTTTACCTATTTGACCAATAACGATGACAACTGCCGTTGTGAATTATTTATCATAGTATCAAATATTATGTACAATTATTAAAGAAAGAAACCATCTCAACACTATTAATTAATTTTGAGTGAGAAAAGTGGGTGCTGCAGTTGAAGAGTGCCATACACAAGCGACCACTGGGAGACTTCAATCTTATCCAATCACAATCCATTCATTAAATGGGTAATAGATGTAAATGTGATGGTTTCCGATGGAATATTTATGGGGATATTTTTGAGGGAATGCGCTCATGGCCCATTGCAATCAAACCAGGCCAGATTGACCTGTGGAAAGGTCAAGAGCTATTCTAATTTTGAAAACACCAAACATAAACTAAAGCCCCCCTCCCCAAATACAAACTTTTTTACTACAAACTAGAACACTGCAAGACAGACAATTGTCAAAGGGATGTAACTTCATGCAAAATAAATCAGCCTACGATTACATTACATTACCTCCCATTGACATTTCATGTTCAAGCCACAGTCTCGCTTAGTGGAATCGGTTAACAAAAGTGCATTCGTTACGTCAAGAGAAATAGCGGTGGGGGGGGGGGTTTGAATAAAGATGTAATCGTTTTTGACAAGGTGGAAGTTGGTGTGGGGAGGGGGGAGATAGTGGTGGTGTTGATTTGAAATAAAGTGACACAAGTAACACTGCTGGTCATCCACTGCATCATGGTCTATTCAAGTAAAACTGCTGGCCATGCACTGCATCATGGTCTATTCAAGTAAAACTGCTGGCCATACACTGCATCATGGTCTATTAAAGTAAAACTGATGACCATCAACTGCATCATGGTCTATTCAAGTAAAACTGCTGGCCATACACTGCATCATGGCCTATTAAAGTAAAACTGATGGCCATCAACTGCATCATGGTCTATTCAAGTAAAACTGCTGGCCATACAATGCATCATGGTCTATTAAAGTAAAACTGATGGCCATCAACTGCATCATGGTCTATTCAAGTAAAACTGATGGCCATCCACTGCATCATGGTCTATTCAAGTAATACTGCTGGCCATACACTGCATCATGGTCTATTCAAGTAATACTGATGGCAATCCACTGCATCATGGTCTATTCAAGTAATACTGCTGGCCATCCAATGCATCATGGTCTATTCAAGTAACACTGATGGCCATCAACTGCATCATGGTCTATTCAAGTAACACTGCTGGCTATCAACTGCATCATGGTCTATTCAAGTAAAACTGCTGGCCATCCAATGCATCATGGTCTATTCAAGTAACACTGATGGCCATCAACTGCATCATGGTCTATTCAAGTAACACTGCTGGCCATCAACTGCATCATGGTCTATTCAAGTAAAAACTGCTGGCCATCCACTGCATCATGGTCTATTCAAGTAACAACTGCGGCCCACCAACCGCATCGTGATCTTTTCAAGAAAAACTGCTGCCCCTCAACTGCATCATGGTCTATTCAAGTAAAACTGCTGGCCATACACTGCATCATGGTCTATTAAAGCAAAACTGATGGCCATCAACTGCATCATGGTCTATTCAAGTAAAACTGCTGGCCATCCACTGCATCATGGTCTATTCAAGTAAAAACTGCTGGCCATCCACTGCATCATGGTCTATTCAAGTAAAAACTGCTGGCCATCAACTGCATCATGGTCTATTGAAGTACAATTGCTGGTCATCAACTGCATCATGGTCTATTCAAGTAAAACTGCGGGCCATCCCTGCATCATGGTCTATACAAGTAAAACTGCTAGCCATCCACTGCATCATGGTATATTCCAGTAAAACTGCTGGCCATCAACTGCATCATGGTCTATTCAAGTAAAACTGATGGCCATCCACTGCATCATGGTCTATTCAAGTAAAACTGCTGGCCACCCACAGCATCATGGTCTATTCAAGTAAAACTGCTGGCCATCCATTGCATCATGGTCTATTCAAGTAAAACAGCTTGCCATCCACTGCATCATGGTCTATTCAAGTAACACTGCTGGCCATCCACTGCATCATGGTCTATTCAAGTAACACTGCTGGTCATCAACTGCATCATGGTCTATTCAAGTAAAAACTGCTGGCCATCAACTGCATCATGGTCGATTCAAGTAAAACTGTTGGCCATCCACTGCATCATGGTCTATTCAAGTAAAACTGATGGCCATCCACTGCATCATGGTCTATTCAAGTAACAACTGCTGGCCATCAACTGCATCGTGGTCTGTTCAAGTAAAACTGCTGGCCATCCACTGCATCATGGTCTGTTCAAGTATTACTGCTGGCCATACACTGCATCATGGTATATTCAAGTAAAACTGATGACCATCCACTGCATCATAATCTATTCAAGTAATACTGCTGGCCATCCACTGCATCATGGTCTATTCAAGTAACACTGCTGGCCATCAACTGCATCATGGTCTATTCAAGTAAAACTACTGGCCATCCACTGCATCATGGTCTATTCAAGTAAAACTGTTGGCCATCCACTGCATCATGGTCTATTCAAGTAAAAACTGCTTGCCATCAACTGCATCATGGTCTATTGAAGTAAAACTGCTGGCCATCCACTGCATCATGGTCTATTCAAGTAAAACTGCTGGCCATCCATTGCATCATGGTCTATTCAAGTAACACTGTTGGCCATACACTGCATCATGGTCTATTCAAGTAACACTGCTGGCCATCAACTGCATCATGGTCTATTCAAGTAAAACTGATGGCCATCCACTGCATCATGGTCTATTCAAGTAAATCTGCTGGCCCTCCACAGCATCATGGTCTATTCAAGTAAAACTGCTGGCCATCCACTGCATTATGGTCTATTCAAGTAAAACTTCTGGCCATCCATTGCATCATGGTCTATTCAAGTAACACTGTTGGCCATCCATTGCATCATGGTCTATTCAAGTAACACTGCTGGCCATCAACTGCATCATGGTCTATTCAAGTATTACTGCTGGCCATACACTGCATCATGGTATATTCAAGTAAAACTGATGGCCATCCACTGCATCATAATCTATTCAAGTAATACTGCTGGCAATCCACTGCATCATGGTCTATTCAAGTAACACTGCTGGCCATCAACTGCATCATGGTCTATTCAAGTAAAACTACTGGTCATCCACTGCATCATGGTCTATTCAAGTAAAACTGTTGGCCATCCACTGCATCATGGTCTATTCAAGTAAAAACTGCTTGCCATCAACTGCATCATGGTCTATTGAAGTAAAACTGCTGGCTATCAACTGCATCATGGTCTATTCAAGTAAAACTGCTGGCCATCCATTGCATCATGGTCTATTCAAGTAAAACTGCTGGCCATCCACTGCATCATGGTCTATTCAAGTAAAACTGCTGGCCGTCCACTGCATCATGGTCTATTCAAGTAAAACTGCTGGCTATCAACTGCATCATGGTCTATTCAAGTAAAACTGATGGCCATCCACTGCATCATGGTCTATTCAAGTAAAACTGCTGGACATCAACTGCATCATGGTCTATTCAAGTAAAAACTGCTGGCCATCCACTGCATCATGGTCTATTAAAGTAAAACTGATGGCCATCCACTGCATCATGGTCTATTCAAGTAAAAACTGCTGGCCATCCTCTGCATCATGGTCTATTCAAGTAAAACTGATGGCCATCAACTGCATCAAACCCATGACACATACAAACCCATGATTTAACACATACAAACCCATTATTTAACACATACAACCCATGATTTAACACATACAAACCCACGATTTAACACATACAAACCCATGATTTAACATATACAATTCCATGATTTAACACATACAAACCCATTATTTAACACATACAAACCCATGATTTAACACATACAAACCCATGATTTAACACATACAAAACCATGATTTAACACATACAAAACCATGATTTAACACATACAAAACCATGATTTAACACATACAAAACCATGATTTAACACATCAGACCAATAATTTAACAAATGTAAACACATGATTCAACACATAAACCCATAATTAACCCCATACAAAACCATAAATTTCTAAAAGAAAACTAATAATTTAACACATACAAATAAATAATTGTACACATACAACCTTATAATTAAACACATGCAAACCTCTACTTTAACATATACAAACCTATAACTTAACACATACAAACCTATAATTTAACACATACAAACTCTTTATTCTACACATATAAACAATTATTTACCACATGCAAACCTATAATTTAACACATACACACCTATAATTTATCACATACTAACACTTTATTCTACACATATAAACACATTATTTAACACATACAAAACTATAATTTAACACATACAAAACTCTTTTTTCTACACATATAAACCCATTATTTAATACATACAAATCTATAATAACATATACAAACACATAATTTAACACATACACACCTATATTTTAATAGATACAAATATTTAATTTAACACATAAAAATTCATCCTTTACCACATAAAATCGAATTTTTAATCCCATATAAAAGCAACCAAAGATCCAACCTGTGACACATATGAGAAGACACGAAAGATCCTCCATGGTCCAATAATGCTAATAGCTACCAAAAGTCTACCATGGGCAACTTATAGCTACCAAAAGTCTACCATGGGCAACTAATAGCTACCAAAAGTCTACCATGGGCAACTAATAGCTACCAAAATATTACCTTAGTAATGGCATGCTAATGACACCAAAAACATCAAGTTTATGTCCCTTATTATAAAAGCAACCAAATAGCCCACCTTGGGCATATCATGCTAATGGCCAACAAAAGCCCACCATGGGCAACTCATGCTAATGGCCACCAAAAAGTCCACCATGGGAAACTCATGCTAATGGCCACCAAAAAGTCCACCATGGGCAACTCATGCTAATGGCCAACAAAACGTCTTACTTGTTTCCCTTATAATAAGCTATCAAAGGTCCACCATGGGTCACTCATGCTAAGGCCACCGATAGTCTACCATGTGCCACTATTGTTATTGCCACCAAAATTTTACCATGGGCCACTCATGCTGATAGCCACCAAAATTCCACTATGTGCCACTCATGCTGATAGCCACCAAAATTCCACTATGGGCCACTCATGCTGATAGCCACCAAAATTCCACTATGGGCCACTCATGCTGATAGCCACCAAAATTCCACTATGGGCCACTCGTGCTGATAGCCACCAAAATTCCACCATGGGCTACTCATGCTGGAAGACATCAAAAGTCCACCGTGGGCCATTTCGTACTAATAGTCACCAAAAGTCCACCCCTAGCCACTCAAGCTGGAAGCCACCAAAAGTCCACCCCCTAGCCACTCAAGCTAATAACGGTGAAAATTTAATTTCAATAAAAGGGTGCAAGTAAATCAGAGTAAGGGAGTTAATCTCAGTATGACTGACTTGTTGCCAGTGAGAGGTAATCCAGGAAATTGATGCACTGCTTGCACGCTAGGAGCTCAGACAAGGGGGATAACAACAGCCAGATCGAGATGGGCCTGGCATGGCAGTAGGAGTTGTCAGACTTTGGATGTTCCAAACGCTGAGGTTGTAACGAATGCAATGATCAGGAAGACAGGCTGCCATAAGCGAGTCCCACACTACTCCCCTCACATTGCTAGAGATGATAGGGTTTTATTAAATTACGTTCTACTTCATAATATTAGAAGGTTTGTAGTCAATTCAACTTAGCTGAATTAACTGCTTCATACCAGTAGTATAGTATTAGTGTAAATGTAGTAATAGTGTAAATTTAGTATTGTGTAAATGTAATATTAGTGTAAACGTAATATTAGTGTAAATGTAGTATTGGTTTAGGTGTAGTATTAGTGTACATATAGTATTAGTAGTATTGTAAATATAGTATTATTGTAAATTTAGTGTTTGTGTAAATGTACATTATTCTAAATGTACTACTAGTGTAAATGTAGTATTATTGTACATATAGAACTATTGTAAATGCAGTATTATTGTAAATGCAATATTATTCTAAGTGTAATATAAGTGTGAAAGTAGTATCATTATAAATGTAGTACTTATGTTAATGTAGTATTATTGTAAATGTAATACTAGTGTAAATGTAGTATTATTCTAATTTAGTGTTAGTGTTAATGTAGCACTTAATCTTATTGGAGCCCTTGAACAAATAGTGAATCGTTTGTTATTTAGTATTTGTCTGCTATATAGCATTATTATCGAAGATGTCAGAACTAGAGTTGAAGGGGCCAGGTGACAATATTTATTCTTTTAAAGAAAATATCTCAATTAATTTAGCTGCTATCAGACAAAAGGTCGGAGTTTCAAAACAAACGTCAAAGCCGTCCCAAGCTAAGCCAAAACTTGAAGTATGACAGAGAGCATTACACAGAAAGTAGAGACTTCATACACACTTGCCTTAGACATAACCTGAACATCAAATGGCCAAACACTATCACTAACGAAGAATTACCAGAGAGGACCTATCACAAACATCATTTGGCATGCAGATTTTTTCTGTTATATAATATAGTCCAATACAAGCAATCTTCACGCCAATCAACTACAAATAATGTGTTTTTTTTTTTAATTGTTGAAACATGTCCTTAACTTTAAACAAAATAATTTGTGTACCATTTTAAATATCCGTAGAATTAACAAACGTTGATAAATTGGTTTATACAGTAATAAAATATTCCTTGCCCTTGAAAAACAGATTTGACATCTTTAGCATTAAGGAAATTTGATATACTGTATCTTCATTCAAAATTTAACCAGTTTAATCATATTTTCAGAAAATTGTAAAGCACATCATTACAAATGTAGTTCTTAACTAGATCCTAATCCGTTAACTAGATTTCACGTCTGTAACAACCTTGAATAATTTTTTTATTTTTTATTTTAGAAATATTGTTAATCTCATAAAAATCCACCCATTATATCTCATAAAAATGTACACCAATTATATCTCATAAAAATGTACATCTATTATACAATCAACTTAATTATCTCATAAAAATGTACATCTATTTTACAATTAACTTATTTATCTAAAAAAATTGTACACCAATTATATCTCATAACAATGTACATCTATTATAAAATCAACTTATTTATCTCATAAAAATGTACATCTATTATATTATTAACTTATTTATCTATTAAAAATGTACACCCATTATATCTCATAAAAATATACACCCATTATATCTCATAAAAATGTACACCCATTATATCTCATAAAAATGTACATTTATTATACAATAAACTTATTTATCTCATAAAAAAGTGCACCCATTATATCCCATATAAATGTACACCCATTATATCCCATATCAATGTACACCCATTATATCTGATATGAATGCACACCCATTATATCTCATATAAAAGTAAACCCATTATATCTCATATAAATGTACACCCTTTATACATTTAACTTTTTTTTTTCGCAAAGTGGAAACACAAATATATTTCAATCTTTTGAAAGAAAATTTTAACCCATAATTTTGCACATTTTCTCCAAAATGTACAGAAAAAATCCAGCTCTATTTCAAGATTAGAAATATATCTTTAAGAAACGAAACGTTTTTTTCCCTTATCTTATTTTTTTTAAGGTCTGGGTAAACGTATGTTAATGTATCCACTGAACTGTATATTCTTACATTGGTATAGCATACTTTAGTCATTTCTTTCAAAGGGAAATAGAACACTTATTTCAACGACTGTAATATCATCTGTAATATCATCTGATTTAAGATAGTCATCGACATCAAAATAAATGTACACATCGTATTTCCTTCGCTTGAAAATTTTTTTTTTAGAAGAAAGTTAAACACATTCATTAGTTTTAAAACTATCTATTTACCTATTCCCGGATAGTAACATATTTGTGTCTTCAGATATTACTCTACTCAGCCATTATATGACGTCATTTGTTCTGTTTGGGGCAATATAATAAATCGCACCATCACCTCTACACACAAATACTTTATAAAGATTTTAATAAACATTAATAAAGCTATCCCACAGATGTTGACACCTCTAACCCTAACCCTAACCCTAACCCACGGATGTTGACACCTCTAGCCCTAACCCTAACCCACGGATGTTGACAGCTCTATGTTGTACCAAATTCTTTTTGCACGCGCCTAAAATTTTGTCACAACTTTTTGTCTGGTTCCTGCCCTTCCTATCTAATTGAAATTCTTTCTGTCTACTCACCCCTTCGAAAGCTTCGTTCCTCCACAGACGCGTGTATTCTTTCTGTTCTCAGAACACGCACTAAAACATACGGTAAACGATTTTTCTCTTTCTGTGCCCTCAAAAAATCGAATGCTCTCCTATTTGACTTCCGCAATATAACGACCATCCCAGCCTCCAAAAACTGCCCTTAAGACCCATCTCTTCAATCTCTACTATGCCGACTCATTCTCACCCTCCCCTCTAACTGATAAACAATGCTCAATGCTGCTGTCTGCTGTCCATGGATAAACAGGAGTAGATAGTACTTGGGGGTGGGGGGGGGTGAAGTTAAGCTTTTTTAAAAAAAAATGTTAATGAATAATTTTCTGTAATTGCTAATTTTAATGTAAAGCGCAGTGAGCCTAGCGTTAGGCTGGGGTACTGAGCAGTGAGCCTAGCGCTAGGCTGGGGTACTGAGCAGTGAGCCTAGCGCTAGGCTATATAAAACCATCGTAATAATAATAAGAATAATATAAACAATAAATAATAATAATCTAAGTACACATTCCAATGTTCCACTCCTGTCTTAACCCGTAATGCACTACCTTTTATAGAGAACAAATATTTAACTGTAATAATATTATACAAATTGTTAATAATTATTACAATTTTTAATTTCTTTAAAACAAATAATAGTCAATCTAAATAGATAAATATTTAACCATTTTTTTTCTTTGTGAGTAAACTATAAATTCAGCCGGGGATAAACAATCTCTATTTCTAATGGGCCTTCTGCTAGCAGCCAAATCTAGAACATCTTTTCTTAAAATCCAAAATGATTAAGACACACGGGGATCTCATCTACGTAACAAAAGATATCATTAGGTGCCAAATGATCAGATACAGAGATTGTCAACCCGCATTAAACCAAGTGCGTGTTGCCAGCGCATGGAGCTGAAATGTGTCCGGTTGTAGGGTGAGGTATCGCAGAGGGCTGTGCATACGTCACGCCTCCGTGAGATTGTCGCCTGATGGTCATTACTTTAATGAGCGCGCGACAGTCGCCTCGCTTTATGGTCCCTTACGAGGACAGGAACTCGTCTGCCAGATGCTCTTTCTTCTTTGGTAGTGATACATAAAAATTGACGTCAGGATAACTAGACCGTGATGTGCTTCTGTATGTCGCCCCACAGACATTTCATTCAAGACAAAAATCAAGTTTCTGAATAAAAAATGTGATACAAAATTACAACTATTTTATCTTTTTCTTTCACCCTATCTGATCTATTTCTTCATTCGCTTTTTGTGTATATTTCTATTTGTCTGTCTCTTTCTATCTCTCTCTCTCTCTCTCTTTCTCTGTCACTAACTACCTCTCTCTTTCTCTGTGGTCCTTACCTCTCTCTTTCTCTGTCACTAACTACTTCTTTCTTATATTTGTCACTACCCACCTCCTTCTTTTTCAGTCAGTCCATATGTCTCAATTCCTCTGTCATCTCATACCTCTCTCTTTCTCTCCCTCCCCCTCTCTACGTAAGAGTATGATTGTTGGGGGGCCTACATGTGATAACATGTTAACTGTTATTGTCATGTAATATTTCAACAGCGCGACAGAAAAGCAACATCTTGTCACATTAGCATCACGCATGATCACATCTTGTCACATTAGCATCACCCATGATCACGTGACACTGCCATACTGTAACACGACTCAATTTCAGTGTGGCTAGGATTTAATTAGAGTCATTAATTAAATTAATATTTAATTAGCTTTGTAAGTTTGGCGCGGCCATATTTGGACAAGACAGTTAACGATTGAATGAAACAGCATCCATTGTTGGGCGACATGGCGACTGACACTGTCACGTGATTTGTGAGTACCGTCTGCACACGCCCGTGAGCGGATTGTAATTCAACTGAGAGGAATCGAATGCTCGGAATATGTGTAACTTCACAAATGAATCGTTTGGGCAGTCATGTTTGAGGGATTTTCATTTGTCCAGCCAACAGAATGCACACACAAAAAATTGTTTTATTGCTGAATATCATCTTCAAGAATGAACATTATAAATAGCTTAAATAATGGTGTCAGTAGATGGTCTAAATACGCTTGACAAAACTTCTATATTTTAGATTGAAAGCTTCCAAGTAGGTCTTGGATATTTATAGCAGATACGTCATAGTAAAAGGATATAATACAACTTCCATATAATTATTCTTAAAGAAAAGTAACCAATCTGACTTCATTCCTCTTATATTACAAGCACATTTCAAATTTGTATATATTTAGTACTTCCTCGTAACATTTTTAATAAATCTTTTATTTTAAAATATATCTTAATTCTTTTTCAGTAAATGCTTCTTTCTTTTTTTTTTTTTTTTTTTTTTTTTTGTTTTAATTTTCTTTCCTTTTTTTTTTTTTTTTTTTTTTTTTTTTTTTTTTTTTCTTTGGTGTAAATTTCATTCCATTATTTTTTTAATCTTTCCTTTAAAAAAAAAAATAAAATGTAGTTCTTTATTTTTTTATAAATCGTAAAAATTTTTTAAACAAATTTTATGTCGTCTTTGTCCGGGTTCGCTCAACCGAACTCTAATGGCTTACACAACACGAACCCTAAGGGCTGACACAACACGAACCCTAATGGCTGACACAACACGAACCCTAATGGCTGACACAACACGAACCCTAATGGCTGACACAACACGAACCCTAATGGCTGACACAACACGAACCCTAATGGCTGACCCAACACGAACACCAATGGCTGATACAACCAAAACTCCAATAGCTGACACAACCAAAAACGCCATTGGCTGACACAACCAAAACCTTAATGGTTGACCCAACCTCAGCCTTAACTGCTTACCCAACCCAAACCTGACTAACAACTGTGGGCTGCGCTCCATCAAAAACTAATCTAAAATTTTTAAAAAGAGATTCCCCGATCCCTACATTGATCTAACAAGACCAACAAGACATAATTTGGTCTTCTACATCACGCAACGGTGTGTGCTTTTGTCATGAAATAGGGGAAGTGATGCTTGCTGGGGCATATTAAGCAGGAAAAATGGATCTGCTGGGGCACATAAGGCAGAAGAAGTATTCTTGTTGGGGCACAAAAGGTAGAAGAAGGGGACTAATAAGCCAAAAGGAAGGCATTTGTCATAGTGCATGGCGTAGATTTTTAACACTATTAAGTTGTTTACGTTTTCAAGGCTTTTTGGAATGTTGATGAGTAATTAATTATGTATATGTGATGTCTAGCTCAGGGAAAAGTTGTTTCAGGGAAACTTTGTCTGATGGTCATAGGATGAAAGGCTGTCATTATTTGTCTGATGGTCGCAAGATGAAAGGCTGTCATTATTTGTCTGATGGTCGCAAGATGAAAGGCTGTCATTATTTGTCTGATGGTCACAGGAGGAAAGGCTGTCATTATTTGTCTGATGGTCGCAAGATGAAAGGCTGTCACTATTTGTCTGATGGTCGCAAGATGAAAGGCTGTCATTATTTGTCTGATGGTCACAGGAGGAAAGGCTGCCGTTATTTGTCTGATGGTCGCAGGATGAAAGGCTGTCATTATTTGTCTGATGGTCGCAGGAGGAAAGGCTGTCATTATTTGTCTGATGGTCGCAGGATGAAAGGCTGTCATTATTTGTCTGATGGTCGCAAGATGAAAGGCTGTCATTATTTGTCTGATGGTCACAGGAGGAAAGGCTGTCATTATTTGTCTGATGGTCGCAAGATGAAAGGCTGTCATTATTTGTCTGATGGTCACAGGATGAAAGGCTGTCATTATTTGTCTGATGGTCGCAAGATGAAAGGCTGTCATTATTTGTCTGATGGTCGCAAGATGAAAGGCTGTCGTTATTTGTCTGATGGTCACAGGATGAAAGGCTGTCATTTTTTGTCTGATGGTCGCAAGATGAAAGGCTGTCATTATTTGTCTGATGGTCACAGGAGGAAAGGCTGCCGTTATTTGTCTGATGGTCACAGGATGAAAGGCTGCCGTTATTTGTCTGATGGTCACAGGATGAAAGGCTGCCGTTATTTGTCTGATGGTCACAGGATGAAAGGCTGCCGTTATTTGTCTGATGGTCGCAGGATGAAAGGCTGCCGTTATTTGTCTGATGGTCGCAAGATGAAAGGCTGCCGTTATTTGTCTGATGGTCACAGGATGAAAGGCTGCCGTTATTTGTCTGATGGTCGCAGGATGAAAGGCTGCCGTTATCGTCGGACTAAGAATAACAGTGGCTCTTAGCTTGAAATGTGTAGCATACAATCAAAAGAGTTGTCAACCCCGGGGCAATGACAGAAACGTTATCATCAAAATCACTACCGGTAACTTCATTCCCCACCACCATCACCACTAGATAATTTATTCACCATCAACATAACCACTAGACACTTCTTTCACCACCAACATCATCACAAGACACGAGACACGTCATTCACCACCATCATAGCTACAAGAACACTTCATTCTCCACCAAAATCACCACTAAACTCATCGTCCACCATCAACATCACCAATAAACACTTCAATTACAACCAACATCCCCACTAGACACTTCATTCGTCACCAACATCATTCCTAGACACTTCATTCATCACCAGCATCACCACTAGACACTTCATTCACCACCAACATTACCAATAGAAACGTTCCTTAACACCAAGATCACCACGAAACACGTCATTCACTACCATCATCATTATCAGAACACTTCATTCCCCACCAATATCAACACCATTCAACGTAAAACTCACAACTAGATAATTCATTCACCACCTACTTCACAACTATACATGTCATTTACCAACAACATCACCACTAGACGCTTAATTTGCCACCAAAATCACAACTAGATAAATTAATCCCCACAATCATCACCATTGGACACTTCATTCACCACCAACATCACCATTAGATAAATTATTCACCACCAACATCAACACTAGAAACTACATTCACCAACAGTATCACCGACAGATAATTCTTTCAAAACCAACATCACAACTAAACCTTTCATTCACCACTAACATCACCACTAGACACTTCAGTCACTAAAAACATCAACACTAGACACTTTATTCACCAACCACACCAATCACTAGACATTTCTTTCAACACCAAAATCACCATTAGACACTGCATACACCAACAACGTCACCACTAGATAATTCATTTACCACCAACAGCACCACTGGATAATTCATTCACCACCAACATCACCGCTACCCACTTCGTTAACAACCAAAATCACCACTTGACACTTCATTCAACACTAGATACTTCAATCACCACTAACATCACCATTGGACACATCATTCACCACCAAACATCACTTCAAGATACTTCATTCACCACCAACATCACCCCTTGACACTTCATTCACCACCAACATTACCACTAGACACTTCATTCAACACAAAAACATCACCATTAGACACTTCATTAACCTTAAACATCACCACTAGACACTTCAGTCACTAAAAACATCAACACTTGACACTTTATTCATCGACCACACCAATCACTAGACATTTCTTTCAACACCAAAAAAACCATTAGACACTTCATACACCAACAAAGTCACCACTAGATAATTCATTTACCACCAACATCACCACTAGATACTTAATTAACAACCAAAATCACCACTTGACACTTCATTTAACACTGGACACTTCATTCACCACTAACATCACCGTTAGACACTTCATTCACCACCAACATCACCACAATATACCTCATTCACCACCAACATCACCCCTAGATACTTAATTCATCACAAACATCACCATTAGACACTTCATTAACCTTCAACATCACCATTAGACACTTCATTCACCACCAACATCACCACAAGATAACTCATTCACTACCAATATCAACCCTAGACAATTCATTCGCCACCAACACCACCACTAGACACTTCATTCACCACAAACATCACCACTTGACACTTCATTCAACACTAGACACTTCATTCACCACTAACATCACCATTAGACACTTCATTCACCACCAAAATTACCACAAGATATTTCATTCACCACCAACATCCCCCCTAGACACTTCATTCACCACCAACACCACCCCTAAACACTAAATACACCACCAACATCACCACTAGACCATTCATTCACCACCAACATCACACCTAGACACTTCATTCACTACCAACATCACAACTAGACACTTCATTCACCACCAACATCACCACTAGACAATTCATTCACCATCAACATCACCACTAGACACTTCATTCACCAACAACATCACCATTAGACATTTCATTTACCAACAACATCACGTTTAGACACTTCATTTACCATCAACATCATCACTAGACACTTCATTCACCAACAACATCACCTTTAGACATTTCATTTACTAACAACATCACCACTAGACACCTCATCCCCCGCCAACATCACCTTTAGACACTTCATTTACCAACAACATCACCTTTAGACACTTCATTTACCACCAAAATGCTGCCCACCCCCCAACCATAATTACTCCTGTGCGTACAAAAGAAATCCCCCAAGAGATTGAACTATTGCTCTCTCCGTGCGTGGGATCTGTGAGATTGAACTATTGCTCTCTCCGTGCGTGGGATCTGTGATGACGTGTAATATCTTCTGATTTTAATTAACTCTCAGAAGTCCAGAAGTGATTATCTAATGTCAGCTGATTGATAAAGGGTTAAGATGTGAACTCATTATGGATGTTTAGGTCATCCTTATAATTTTTAACAATATTTTATTAGTGATAATACCAAAATTTGACCACGTTGGTTAATGTAAAGTACAAATATGATCAAAAACAGTACAATACAACTTAAATATGTTCAAAAACAGTACAATACAACTTTAATATGTTCAAAAACAGTACAATACAACTTTAATATGTTCAAAAGCAATACAATACAACTTTAATATGTTCAAAAACAGTACAATACAACTTTAATATGTTCAAAAACAGTACAATACAACTTAAATATGTTCAAAAGAAGTACATCACAACCATGTTGAATAGAAGACATTCAACCATTTCAGCATATTATTTTTTTTTATTACATTTGACTAACTTTTGTTTTTCAAAGAAAGTTAATTAAACAGAACTGAAATTACTGGCTATAAAACATGATTATTATTTGTATGTGAGGGTGCTAAGACCATGACGTCATGTTAGGTCCGGTTAGTTTGCCGCTTACTGAAGCATCAATTTTACGGAAATAATATTAAACTTTTAATAGATTTAAATTTCAAATTTAAAAAAAAAATGTTTTTTCTTTTTTTCTTTTTCTGATGTCCGTTCGTTACAATATGACGATTGTGACGACTTATCACAATGTGACAGTGGAGTAGACTTCGCAGTACGAAATCATGAGGTCTGGGATTTTTGCTTTAGTACTTCAGATGGCACCCTAAACAGCAAATCGCCTCTCTCCACGAACTTTGACAACCGAAGGGACAACCCTATTTGGATGATACAGCTCAGCAACAGTTGCGTCGCAGGAGTTGACGGAACTTTTCATTGCTTTAATTTATTTGGAAATTTAAAGTAAGATACATTTGGAAATGTAAAGTAAGATATATTAAGAAATGAAAGTAAGATATTTTAAGAATCGTAAAGCAATATAAATTAAGAAATGCAACGTAAGATATATTAAGAAATGAAAGTAAGATATTTTAAGAATCGTAAAGCAATATAAATTAAGAAATGTAACTTAAGATATATTAAGAAATGTAAAGTAAAACACATTAAGAAATTTAAACAAAGGTAAGGTAAGATGTGTGCCATAATTTCGATTTACGATATGTACGTCCAGATTATATTCTATAGCAAGGGTTATTCCAAAGTTATTGAACTGCTACATCTCATATTTCCATAGTTACAGAACTGTTACATCTCATATTTCCATAGTTACAGAACTGCTACATCTCATATTTCCATAGTTACAGAACTGCTACATCTCATATTTCCATAGTCACAGAACTATTACATCTCAAATTCTTTAGTTACAGAACTCAAACTTCTCATATTTCTATAGTTATAGAACTGCCTCATGTCATATTTCAATAGTTATAAAACTGCTATATATTATATTTCCATAGTTACAGAACTGCTATATCTCATATTTCCATAGATACAAAACTGATACATATCATATTTCCATAGTTACAAAACTGGTATACCACACTATATAATTATGTAATAGGGTTTTTTATGACAACATATGTCTTACTTCAAATTAAAATTAATTTTATTAATTGTGGAATTAAAGTTCTATAATTTTGTTATATGAATGTTCCATATTTATATAATTTATCTGTTAAATGAAATAAATTCAGAACTACAAATTCATATAGATAGTTTTATGACAACAATCTATATGAATGCATAATGAGTTGTAACTATCAAATAATAAACGATTTAGAATAAAATATTTGAAATGAAATCTTTAAGGATACTTTTTTTAAACATTTTTTTCAGTATTTCAATAACATAATAAATTTACATCAAACTACTAAACATGAGAATAGTCACAACTCTTATTGTGACACTTTGTCAAGATTCTTATTGGTGACACTTTGTCACAACTCTTATTGGTGACACTTTGGCACGACTCTTATTGGTGACACTTTGTCACGACTCTTTTTATTGACACTTTGTCACAACTCTTGTTGGTGACACTTTGTCACGAATCTTATTGGTGACACTTTGTCACAACTCTTATTGGTGACACTTGTCACGACTCTTTTTATTAACACTTTGCCACAACTCTTATTGGTGACACTTTGTCACGACTCTTATTGGTGACACTTTGTCACAACTCTTATTGGTGACACTTTTTCATGACTCTTTTTATTGACAATTTGTCACGACTCTTATTGGTTACACTTTGTCACGACTCTTTTTATTGACACTTTGTCACAACTCTTATTGGTGACACTTTGTCACGACTCTTATTGGTGACACTTTGTCACAACTCTTATTGTCGACACTTTGCCATGACTCTTTTTATTGACACTTTGTCACGACTCTTGTTGGTGAAACTTTGTCATGACTCTTTTTATTGACACTTTGTCACAACTCTTATTGGTGACACTTTGTCATGACTCTTTTTATTGACACTTTGTAACAACTCTTGTTGGTGACACTTTGTCATGACTCTTTTTATTGACACTTTGTCACGACTCTTTTTGGTGACACTTTGTCACAACTCTTATTTGTGACACTTTGTCATGACTCTTTTTATTGACACTTTGTCACGACTCTTTTTATTGACACTTTGTCACAACTCTTATTGGTGACACTTTGTCATGACTCTTTTTATTGACACATTGTCACGACTCTTGCTGGTGACACTTTGTCACGACTCTTTTTATTGACACTTTGTCACGACTCTTATTGGTGACACTTTGTCACGACTCTTATTCGTGACATTTTGTCACAACTCTTATTTGTGACACTTTGTCACGACTCTTATTGGTGACACTTTGTCACAACTCTTATTGGTGACACTTTGTCATGACTCTTTTTATTGACACTTTGTCACGACTCTTGTTGGTGACACTTTGTCATGACTCTTTTTATTGACACTTTGTCACGACTCTTATTGGTGACACTTTGTCACAACTCTTATTGGTGACACTTTGTCATGACTCTTTTTATTGACACTTTGTCACGACTCTTGCTGGTGACACTTTGTCATGACTCTTTTTGTTGAGATTTTGTCACAACTCTTATTGGTGACACTTTGTCATGACTCTTTTTATTGATACTTTGTCACGACTCTTATTGGTGACACTTTGTCACAACTCTTATTGGTGACACTTTGTCACGACTCTTATTGGTGACACTTTGTCATGACTCTTTTTATTGACACTTTGTCACGACTCTTGTTTGTGACACTTTGTCACGACTCTTTTTATTGACCCTTTGTCACAACTCTTATTGGTGACACTTTGTCACAACTCTTATTGGTGACACTTTGTCACGACTCTTATTGGTGACACTTTGTCATGGCTCTTATTGGTGGCATTTTGTCACAACTCTTATTGGTGGCACTTTGTCACAACTCTTATAAGTGACACTCTATCACGACTCTTATTAGTGACACTCTATCACGACTCTTATAAGTGACACTTTGTCACTATTCTTATAAGTGACACTCTATGACGAATCTTATTTTGACACTCTATCTCGACTCTTATAAGTGACACTTTGTCACTACTTTTATTGGTGGCACTTTGTCACGACTGTTATAGGTGGCACTTTGTCAAGACTCATTGGTGACACTTTGTCACGACTGTTATAGGTGGCATTTTGTCAAGACTCATTGGTGACACTTTGTCAAGACTCTTATTGGTGACACTTTGTCAAAACTCTTATTAGTAACACTCTATCACGACTCTTTAATCTTATAACTGACACTTTGTCTCGTCACTCAATACTCTCTAAGAATATTCTCATCATATATCATTTTTTTTTAAAAATCAGGACCAAACCTGATTTGTTGACCTCGATCCCCTAGGTAGCGTCCACGTGGCCCCTTGTTCGTTTGAGAGTCCCTGATCTGATTATTATTCCTAACTCGGCAGGCCCATTCCCAAAGTTACCGCCCCTTATTCTATGCCTAACTGCCACGATATGGACTTCATTAACATAAAAGTGGGCGGGTCACAGATAGTCTACACGTGCCGGCGCGTCAGTGTAAGACCTGGAGTCATCTGAGAGCGAGGGAGATGTGATGGCAAGGACCGCGCGACGTTGTTGCTAACCAGACATTCACATTGATCAAGGGGAACAGTTCAACTGCCAGATATACAAACAAAGTTTATTACTATCTCTACAGCCATTGATCTTTTCAAAATAAACTTAATAAATACATAATTCAATTTCAAAATTTTTTCTCCAAGAAATCTGTATTAGTGCACACACGGAATGTCAGACTTAAAAGTTTTTGTTTACATTTCTGTGGAGGTAAAAGTGTGCAGGTGATTTTTAAAAGCGAAGAAAAGGACTTGTTAAATAGATCACTTAGGTTTTGAACTAACCAGGTCACTCTTGGTCAGTTGTCAAATAATAAAGTCCAATGATAGAGTTCTTTGATAAAGATTCGCTTATTTTTAGTACTTTAAAATAGTTTTTTTTAATGATGTTCAATGCATTATTTCTATGAAGAGCGTGTGATTGATAAAATCTTAGAAGCGTTGAAAGTGATACAATGTAATCATAGAAAAAATCGATCATTTTTAAAAGTAAAGCTTTTGGTATTAATCGACATTTTCAGAATTTGAAAACCATTTCTTTATTTTCTAAACTTTACCGTAACTAAGTAATTCCCAGAACGTGATCGGCATCTTATTCTTCTCAATCAAAACAAAATTGCATATCGATCTTGCGGTTTAAAATACTTATTGAATGAAAGTCTTCAATGTTGATTATTGAGCAATACGTATTGAACATAGCGAACATGTGTTTATAAGTTTTTTTAAATTTTTTTAGTGATATATCTATAGATTTCCTTTTTTTATTTATTGATATATCTATAGATTTCCTTTTTTATTTATTGATATATCTATAGATTTCCTTTATTAATGTCACAAAAATGATATCGTCATGACAAGTAAAATTCAATAGTATTTGTCAAATCTGACCAACAGTGTACGACTTAATTCTAAAGGCCGGGTTAATTTCATCCTATCCATAGAGTCAAGTGTCTATTAAACAGTTTGCATTCACCGTCAAAGTGACTCATCGTTTATGCTGACGTTGTGTGTGGATCAGACCAAGTTCACGCTGGTCCGTTGACATTATACACATCATTTCCAAGTCAAGGGTTCCAACTACAACCAAAGGATGTACCCAAGAATGGGCCCGCCCCCAGTACCCCCCGGTATGTCCCACCACCATCAGCAGGCGGCACCCCATGCTCTACCATCACCATCCATGTTGAGGGCTGCACATTCACAATATTTTAATATTCCGAGGTTAGTCAATTTCAGTATTTTATCAGCAATTGTTGCACGATTTTATCATAAGTGATTTGATTTAATTATCATTATGATATATGATATCCTCTTAGGTTTATTTCATTATTTCTATGTGTATCGACCCGCTCTTGGTATAAGTATAATAAATTTAACATCTTATTGGACTCAATGGCTCGTTCCAAACATAACATAACAAAGGACGATACCATCAATTGAATACAGCAATAAAAAAAACGATACCAACACCAGCGCTTATTACAAATAATAATGTATTGATTTAAATTTACAATATAAAATCACGTAGAATAAAACTTACGGCCATTCCCTTCCAGTACAGTATGAACTGATGCCAGCACTGTGTTGAAAAGGTGCATACACTCACAGTAAACATTAAAATACAAATCTACGATCAGTAAAGTATCGTAATCTCAAACTCTATCTCTCTCTTTGTCTCCTAGTCTCTATCTAGCTCAAACCTGCTCCCTGTCGATCAACGTATTTATTGTCTTTCTTAGAGACTCTTCCAGAAAGGATTTCGGCATTGTATACGTGCCTAGACCTGTCTCGTAACTTCTAAAGAATTCTAATTCTTTGGACTATAGACTGTGTTTACATGTTATCAAGGTCAAGGGTGACAATTGTAATTAAACCAGACACATTGTCACCGAACTTGAGGTCACCCAGAGTTCATGGTTTCACGGTGTAAACAAGACTCCACATAACATATGATTTTTGATATTCTCTTAAGTTGATTTCATTATCATTAAGATATATGATATTCTCTTAAGATAAATGATATAGGCTTACCTTTCACCTGTCATTTTTTTAAGGTATTAAGAAGATCTGCTGATGCTAAATAAAAATACGTAACTCGTCCCTAAGAATATTTACATTAGCTTTACATGGATAGTTACATAAGCTTTACATGGATATTTACATAATTTTTACATGGATATTAACTTTAGTTTCTAAGAAAGCATATCATATTTTTTTTTCAAAATATATAATTAAACAAACCCCAAAATCAAATTTCTCTGAATAAATGCGTCATACAAAGTAATATCGAGTCATGGGCCGTGGGGCTGAACATTTGACAAAACATGCATACATGACATTCACTTCATAAGAATATCAATTAGTGCTCCCCCCCCCCCTCAACCAAGGCTCAAAACCGCAGGTTTTTTTCACGACCTTTAATCATGATTAATATTCTAATGACCCATCAACTTTTACACCGCAGATTTATGTCAACATTATTTCAGAAAAGCACTGGCGCTATTTTTTTTAATTTTATTTGTTTTTTGTTAAGAATCTCATTTAGCGCAGTTTTCTGGAATGTATTTCGTGAAATCAGTGGCTTGATATAACCATCATGTTCCCCTTGAAATCAGTGGCTTCATGTAACCATTATGTTCCCTTGAAATCCATCGCTTCATGTAACCATCATGTTCCCCTTGAAATCAGTGGCTTCATGTAACCATTATGTTCCCTTGAAATCAGTGGCTTCATGTAACCATCATGTTGCCCTTGAAATCAGTGGCTTCATGTAACCATTATGTTCCCTTGAAATCCATCGCTTCATGTAACCATCATGTTCCCCTTGAAATCAGTGGCTTCATGTAACCATTATGTTCCCTTGAAATCCATCGCTTCATGTAACCATCATGTTCCCCTTGAAATCAGTGGCTTCATGTAAACATTATGTTCCCTTGAAATCCATCGCTTCATGTAACCATCATGTTCCCCTTGAAATCAGTGGCTTCATGTAACCATTATGTTCCCTTGAAATCCATTGCTTCATGTAACCATCATGATCCCCTTGAAATCAGTGGCTTCATGTAACCATTATGTTCCCTTGAAATCCATCGCTTCATGTAACCATCATGTTCCCCTTGAAATCAGTGGCTTCATGTAACCATCATGTTTCCTTGAAATCCATTGCTTCATGTAACCATCATGATCCCCTTGAAATCAGTGGCTTCATGTAACCATTATGTTCCCTTGAAATCCATCGCTTCATGTAACCATCATGTTCCCCTTGAAATCAGTGGCTTCATGTAACCATCATATTTCCTTGAAATCCATTGCTTCATGTAACCATCATGTTCCCCTTGAAATCAGTGGCTTCATGTAACCATTATGTTCCCTTGAAATCCATTGCTTCATGTAACCATCATGATCCCCTTGAAATCAGTGGCTTCATGTAACCATCATGTTTCCTTGAAATCCATTGCTTCATGTAACCATCATGTTCCCCTTGAAATCAGTGGCTTCATGTAACCATCATGTTTCCTTGAAATCCATTGCTTCATGTAACCATCATGTTCCCCTTGAAATCAGTGGCTTCATGTAACCATTATGTTCCCTTGAAATCCATCGCTTCATGTAACCATCATTTCCCTTTGAAATCCGTTGCTTCATATAACCATCATGATCCCCTTGAAATCAGTGGCTTCATGTAAACATTATGTTCCCTTGAAATCCATTGCTTCATGTAACCATCATGTTCCCCTTGAAATCAGTGGCTTCATGTAAACATTATGTTCCCTTGAAATCCATCGCTTCATGTAACCATCATGTTCCCCTTGAAATCAGTGGCTTCATGTAAACATTATGTTCCCTTGAAATCCATCGCTTCATGTAACCATCATTTCCCTTTGAAATCCGTTGCTTCATATAACCATCATGTTCCCCTTGAAATCAGTGGCTTCATATAACCATCATGTTTCCTTTGAAAAACTGATATTTGGGGGTTGGTGGTGGGGCTGAAAATCTGACATTGGTGTTATCTGCAACCAGTCTATGTGACAAGTTTCAACACGATAGGTTGACGGTAAGTGGGTCAATTAGATAATCGGAAGATATTGCCAGCCAACCAGCCACTCACAAACACAAGCGAAGTTAATATAACGTATTTTAAAATAAGCCCTATTAATGTGATGGTTGAATATATAACGTGTTTAATTAAAATACTTTCAAATATCATTCGAAGATTGTATCAAAACATTTTGTGACGTGTGATAAACAGGAGAGCATCAGTCTCTCACATTGTATTAACTTGTCATACACTCTCTCATGACTTTAACTTGTTATACACTATCTCATTATTTTAACTTGTTATACACTCTTTCATTACTTTACTTGTTATACATTCATTACTTTTACTTTTCATACACTCGCTCATTACTTTAACTTGTCATACACTCTCTCATTACTTTAACTTATTATAAACTCTCATTACTTTAACTTGTTATACACACTTTCATTAATTTAACTTGTCATTCACTTTCTCTTTACTTTCACTTTCAACACGTCCCTCATTACTTTAACTGTCATACACTCTCATTAATTTCACGAGTCATACACTCTCTTATTACTTTAATTTTTCATATACTCTCTCATTACTTTAACTGTCATACACACTCCCAAAGGAGAGGGCTCAAGGATGCAACATTTGGAGACCTAATGGGGTGCGGTAGGGGAGGGTGTCTGAGGGTGCTGATGGGGAGGGTGTCTGAGGGTGCGGAATGGCGAGGGGGTCAGAGGGTGTGGAATGGGTCAGTAGCTGTAAATACATCATGATGTGTTCTTTAGTTGGAAATGCATGTTGAAAGAACTTAATAGTGTCCACACGACATCAGCTACCTAACATTATTACAAATATTAACACACTTCTCCTGTGCTGTCCACACATTATTACAAATATTAACACACTTCTCCTGTGCTGTCCACACATTATTACAAATATTAACACACTTCTCCTGTGCTGTCCACACATTATTACAAATATTAACACACTTCTCCTGTGCTGTCTACACATTATTACAAATATTAACACTTTTCTCCTGTGCTGACTACACATCATTACAAATTTAGCACACTTCTCCTGTGCTGCCTACACATTATTACAAATATAGCACACTTATCCTGGAATTCCTACACATTATTACAAATTTAGCACACTTCTCCTGTGCTGTCTAAACATTATTATAAACCTTAGCATACTTCTCTTATGCTGTTTACACGCTATTACAAATTTAGCACACTTGTCCTGTGCTGTCTAAACATTATTATAAACCTTAGCATACTTCTCTTATGCTGTTTACACGCTATTACAAATTTAGCACACTTCTCCTGTGCTGTCTAAACATTATTATAAACCTTAGCATACTTCTCTTATGCTGTTTACACGCTATTACAAATTTAGCACACTTCTCCTGTTCTGCCTACACATTATTATAAATCTTAGCATACTCATTCAGTGCTGCCAACACATTATAACAAATCTTAGCACACTCATTCAGTGCTGCCAACACATTATAACAAATCTTAGCACACTCATTCAGTGCTGCCAACACATTATAACAAATCTTAGCACACTCATTCAGTGCTGCCAACACATTATAACAAATCTTAGCACACTCATTCAGTGCTGCCAACACATTATAACAAATCTTAGCACACTCATCTACTGCTGCCTACACATTATAACAAATCTTAGCACACTCATTCAGTGCTGCCAACACATTATAACAAATCTTAGCACACTCATTCAGTGCTGCCAACACATTATAACAAATCTTAGCACACTCATTCAGTGCTGCCAACACATTATAACAAATCTTAGCACACTCATCTACTGCTGCCTACACATTATAACAAATCTTAGCACACTCATTCAGTGCTGCCAACACATTATAACAACTCTTAGCACACTCATCTACTGCTGCCTACACATTATTATAAATCTTTGCTCATTTCTCCTATGCTGCTTTATTCTTAAACATGCTGGGTAAAAATATTACAAAATTAAAAGTATTCTGTAGTCCTGAGCTTGTTCAATGTAAAACAAGAACATTTATAACGGAGATAAGACGTGCCATTTTTGTTTTATACTTATCAATTTGGATATCGCATTCTCTCTACAACAGGGTTTCTTTCTTCCTCCTACCCCTTACTGGCAGCGCTTCTTCTAAAACGAGTGAGCTAGATTTGGTTTGAGTTAGGAAGCAACTGAGACCGTCAGCATAGCTTGAAGATGCTGATCAGTAAGTTTTGCTCTGAATTTTGGCGTGTTAAAGTTCTTAGTGGAAAATAGCTTTTCACAAAGATACATGCTCCCAAAAGGCATATTAGCCACTTGAACTACATGGAAAGCTCAGTGAAAAAAAAAAGGGGGGGGGGGGCAATGCTCGCATAAAATGTCCACAATCATCCCCATTAAATTAGAAAGTGTCGGCAAAAATGTGAAAAGTGGCTCTATGTGTTTTAAGTCTGCAAAAATGTGATCAAATTTGTTTCTGTAGTTTTGCAAAAACATCAATAAACTAACTACTGAATGATGCGCCCGAGTGCTTTGTATGCTGGGAAATGGCAGACGTTTCTCTGAGAATCATTACACAAGTTTTGTGCAGAATGCTCTGACATTGTCATAGGAAACACTGACAAACTGCCACTTATCTTGTAGCTTCTTTTTGAGTACATTCAGCTCCTGTGTAATGTCTACAAGAAAATCCAAGTCAATAAGCCATTTGGGATCACTTAATACAGGAAAAACCATCCCATCCTTCTCCACCAAGACTTTGAAGGCTAAAGCATGTTCAAACTGTCTGCACAAGCAGGCAATATGTACGAATTATTGATGCGAATGACGTTGCTATTTTAGGGAGAATGAATTTTGATTTTGTTTATCGTAAAACGGGGCTTTTTGACTAACCCTATTTTGAAAATGACTAGGCTGACAGGCTCAGAATTCCCCTCACTCGAAACACTAGCGGCAATTTTAATAGGGATTCTTTGATACTTTGGCAAATTGCGACGAATTACATAATTATGGTTGTGCACTAACTGACTTTTAAACTTTTCCTCAAAACTACACTTTGGCCATGTTTTTCTCATAAAATGCTATAGAATTTAAAAAATTCGGTCCGATTTTAAAATGGCGCTTACCATTATAAAAACGTCTAAACCTATAAAAACATAATAGAAGCCACAATTAGACTAGATATATGCCACCATTAGACTAGTCAGTAAGATTAGACTGAAACCGTCACGGAAATCACATTATAGATATGAGAATGGAAGCGGGTCCCATTAACATTAACCTTTGCTGTCAGGTATTGGGCCTAAAATATCGTCTCACGGGCCGCAAATGGCCCGCGGACCATGAGTTTGAGAGCCCTGCTCAACAAATTCTTGCGCACTAGAATACAATAACCTTTCAAAATCGGTTACGATAACATAAAATAATCGATTAAAATAGCCTCAAAAAGTTTACACAAATTAATTATAACTATCCTCCTGTTTATCTAAGATTAATGATATAGAAAAATACACCGTGTTAAGAATTGAATCATCCATGCAAAAACTTATTTACTTAATTATTTACACAATCATCCATTTAGACCTGCAAGTCGGTACATTCACCAATTCTTTCTTTTTATATTTCATCTATTTATATATACATATTTCTTTCATATATTTTCTCCATATATTTCTTCAATGAATTAATTGTTTTATTGTATCGTCAATATGTTTGTTCAGACAATTCTGTCTCCCCTCTAAAACAACAGATGTCAATCAAGATAGCCACAAACATCAAACTAAGAAAAATAGATTTAGATATTTCTCTTATGATAATTAAGATAGCCACAAACATTCACCTAATAAAATTAGATTTAGATTTCTCTAATGATAATTAAGATAGCCACAAACATTCACCTAGCCAAACATGATGCAAATTTCTCTAATGATCGCGGCCCACTCAACTCAAGTCCGACAACTCGGGTGTCGGCCCACTCAACTCAAGTCCCATAACTCCGTGACTTGTGATGGTCACTCAGGTGAACATAACCTATCATCTGTTTTCCTGGCCCTTGCTCCTCCCTCGCTTCAACAGCCCCACCAGGCGTCACGTGACCTAGACAAGGACACCATGAGAGGGTCACGTGGCCGTGCTCCAAGACACGCATTTCGACCAGGTTGTTATCCGTTTGCCTGATCATGTTAAGTGATTTGTCGCCTGCTTGGACTTTTGTCTCTAATCCGTAATGTTCAGAGATTCAATCGAAATAAGGGTCCATTGGACACGGATCTCAACAAATTAAATTCAAATTTACCTGTTTGTGGGTGGAGGTAGTTTTTTGTATTGGGGAATCGCCTGACGCACCTTCGCTGGACGTCTACACGATTGAATTAATTATCACACAAAGGTGTGATTAGCTTCTGCAATACATCAACGAAGCGGTTTCTTTTTAGAGAGTTTTTAGAGCAATTAAGTTAATACTGACGTCATGTCAGTGGTCGGGGTTGATAACGTTATTATATTTTATGAAATCATAATTCTCCAATATAAAAAGTGCACTTCCTTTCTACATCTCTTTACTTTTTTTTTGTCAGGTTTAAGCGCCCTCTCCTATAGAAACGTTTAATTCTGTATAATGTACAATTATTATTAAAGCTAACTCATATTGTTCTATTGACACAATTTGTTCGTGTCTTATTAATATATTCTCCAATATAAAAGTCTTTCGTCCAGCCCCATCCAACCACCCCATCCACGTAACCCAACGACTTCCCCACCCATCCCTTCCACCGCGCACCCCATCCACCCAGCACCATCCATTAAAAATAGGCTTTTAATTGTGTTGAGGAACAACACAAAGAAACAAAATGTTTTGCTAGAACATAATGCAATTCTCTTCCATTACACATCTGCAATATTCCGACCATCACAGCCTTCAAAACTGCACTCAAAACACATCTTTTTAAACTCTAATGTGCTGACTGAGTCCCACCTCTGACCTAAAAACGATACTACTGGGTGGCGTCCATGGCTTGACATAAAAATATTTTTAAATATACATTTGTTTATTTTTATGTAATTAATGTATAAAATTAAATAAAAATTTTTTTTTTATTATTATGTTTGTTAAATTGTATGTACAGCGTATTGAGCCCAGCCCAAGGCTGGGGTACCACGCTATATTAAACCAATTATAATAATAATAAAAATAATTATGACATCCTTATTGTAGTAATTCCATGTAATGTGTCTCATAAGTGGTGCTATGTCGGTAATTATAACGGACTTGTGAAATGTGTTGGTTGATAGATGTGTTTCTCAGATGCGTGGTGTGTAAGAAAGACATGTCGAGACATGAGACATGACTGAATCCAGATAGCCACGTTCGTGTTTCCACCTATAGGAGTTGAAAATATATTTTTAAAATATTGATTCTACGCTGCGGCTAGGTAGGTTATGAGCGTTCAATGTAAGTTTTTATTGGTGCACAGGCATGAACGTATTTCCTGGGCGCGGTGCGCAAGATAGCTTATTACATGAGACCATTGTGATGAGTATTATGTGTAAGATAGCTTTGCTTATTACATGAGACCATTGTGTTGAGTGTTATGTGTAAGATTGCTTTGCTCCTTACATGAGACCATTGTGTTGAAAGTTATGTGTAAGATAGCTTTGCTTATTACATGAGACCATTGTGTTGAGTGTTATGTGTAAGATAGCTTTGCTCCTTACATGAGACCATTGTGTTGAAAGTTATGTGTAAGATAGCTTTGCTTATTACATGAGACCATTGTCTTGAGTGTTATGTGTAAGATAGCTTTGCTCCTTACATGAGACCATTGTGTTGAAAGTTATGTGTAAGATAACTTTGCTCCTTACATGAGACCATTGTGTTGAATGTTATGTGTAAGATAGCTTTGCTCATTAATTCAGACCAATGTGTTGAGTGTTAATTTACTTGACGTCTGAAAGTAAAACTTGCCCCCACCCCCATAAAAGAAATTATAAAACAATACAATTAATTCAAATGAGAGTCAATACCACCGAAGGCGCTGCCTCTGCTATAGTAATAATGTCAAGTGATTAATTAAAAAAATTACTTTGTTAACCAGCTTCACATTTCGTGTTTGAGCTTTTGTTTATTGTTAAACTTATTTTGTTGCCAAAATTTACCCTGCTGTTTAGGTTTCTTTTATAGCTGTCGTGGTAGTGTGCAGTATATGATATTGTTTCACAGCTGTGATACTTAAAGCTATGGTACTTACAGCTGTGGTATTCACAGATGGTATTCACATCCATGGTACTCACAGCTGTGGTATTTACAGCTGTGGTACTCACAGCTATGGTACTCAGTGCTATGGCATAGAAAGCTATCAAATTCTTCTGAAATGTCTTACGAAATAACAATGCATGACTTAAGTCGCAAAAATCCACTCAGCCACTAACAAAAAAAATTTTTCAGTTCTTATGAGCTAAATAATGTTTGTTGCAACATGCAAGGGACGCCATTTCTATCACTCGGCTACATACATGCGAGTTGTCTGAAGATTAATTGTTCGAAATACTGTCTATATTAATATTCTACGGTTGCGTGTCTTTCCTTCATGTGAACCCCATCTTAGTTCTGACTTATTAAAGTACCAGCTGCCTGGCATTCGCACATTATGATTAAACCATATCTAGTGAAACATTACTGTATCGTTACTTCAATAAGCTCTACTAACCCCATGCACACCAGGCATGACCAGGTCAGTTCCAAATAAGGTCACCAGCCCCATGCACAACAGGCATGACCAGGTCAGTTCCCAATAAGCTCACCTTCTTCTTCTATATCTTAAGGGCCCACGATCAATTTATTGATCATTTTGGCTCCTATGCATGTAGATGGGATTTGCAATGTTTCTGTTACTGGTGGTGATGAGGAAATCATGCACTAGGGGTTTGAAGGCTTGAGGCAATAGACACAAATGTGTCTAGTGTTGTCGCCTCAACTGTTCCTTTTGAAAGATGGTTCCAGTCCCTGATTGTCTTGGGCAGGAATGAGCAGCTCCTATACTGGCTTCTTGCTGGTATGAGCCTGAATTGCCTGTCATGGCCTCGTCGCTGTCTATGGGGGAGAGGGACGAGTTTCTGTTTAATACTGGAACAGTGGACCAGCCCATTATTTATCTTGTACATCATGGAGAGCCTGGATTGTCGTCGTCGTTTCTCCAATGGTGACCAGCCTAGTGTTTCTAGCATGCTGCCAACACTAGAGGTATTCCTGTAGCGGTTTAGGACAAAACGTGCTGCTCGTCGCTGGACCGCCTCCAACCTGTCAATGCTCTTCTGGGTAAATGGGTCCCAGACTGAAGATGCATAATCTAAAATCGGACGGATAAAGGCTTTATATGCTCTTTCTTTCACACAGGAGTTGCCAACCCAGGCATGAACAGCTCAGTCCCCAATAAGCTCACCTAACCCCATGCACACCAAGTCAGCCGCTGACACCAACTAAACACCTGTATCGTTGACGGTCGCAGCTCCTAGGGCGTGACGCTGTCAGTTAATCTGTCCATCCAAGATTAATAACGCCCGCCAGCCGGCGCTGTGAAAACAGGAACCGTAAACACTGCCATCATTCGGTCACGCAGAGTTGTCCTTCCCGGTGAGCCATTACTCTTGACTCTCGTTAGCAAATTACCCCCCTTAAACCTGGACGGACATTTTAACACGGTGCTTGAACGTAAAGGGGCATTCATTATTAATTTTTAAAATCTTACTTTAACCATCGCACAAAGATGGTCAAACACAACCACCAACTGTAACAATCGTACTTAGATAAGAAAATATAACTTCCAACTAAAAAATCGGTCAAAATATATCCAATTACTATGTCTGATAGAACTTCCGCTATGTCTGACACACAGGCTAAATCCAATGTTAGCACATCCATCCAAATATGTCGCGCCCTATACACATTCATGCATGTCTTTTTCATCCATCCATGTCCTCATCCATCCATCTATCCAGCCACCAACCCATCCATCTGTCTTTCCAACTTGCATCCATCCCTCAAACCGGCCATCTATGTCTCTATCCACCCACCTAGCTATACTATCAATACCTCTATCCACCCACCTAGCCATACCATTAATACCTCTATCCACCCACCTAGCTATACTACCAATACCTCTATCCACCCACCTAGCCATACCATCAATACCTCTATCCTCCCACCTAGCTATACTACCAATACCTCTATCCACCCACCTAGCCATACCATCAATACCTCTATCCACCCACCTAGCTATACTACCAATACCTCTATCCACCCACCTAGCCATACCATCAATACCTCTATCCACCCACCTAGCTTTATGTAACACACTTCTACTCTGACATGGCGTGGGATGGTTATTTCTTATGCTGTGGGTTATGTCAGTAGTATGGTTACTTATATTAACACTTCAGGATGCCGACTCAGTCTTCTTCATTCTTTCACTTATTATTCAGGCACGTAAAGAAGAATACTCAATTCTAGTTAAAACTCACAGTACTTTATTGAACACACTTTATATTGATAATATTAATAAATAATCCTTGCATGAATGTAATTTCACATATATATCTATAGTATTCCATCATTAAGAAAGACACGTCCTCAGACTACTATAACTCAGCTCAACTGACTGTCTAATCTCACAGCTCTCACGCTACTGACTGACTCTACTGCTCTGCGCTCAGCTCTCCTTATCTCAGTCAACTCATACTTTATTACCAGCAAAGCGTGCAAAACAACCGCTCTGACAAAACATAATTTTACTCTCCAAAAACGTGGAGTTCACATTTGTTCTCAAAAATACAATCCACATTGATTGTCTCTCCCCGTGGAAAAACCTGGTGAACACACTCACTGTCCACTCATGCTACCTCTCTGTTTACATGTGAAAACATAGTCCGTTACATGCCCCACCCATCTGAAAAAATTTTGTGCAACAAAATTTTTGGCATTATATGTTGAAATAATGATAATGTCTCTTAGAAAATTTCAATCCCACATCTAACAATCAAATCAGTGTAACAACATTAACATTTCATCATTATGAAATACAGAGTCTTTTACTGTTAATATCACACTTAATAGTGAATAATTTACCCTGGCAAAAAATTAAAAAATCACCAATGACAACCTCTTAAAATCTTTATGTATGATAATGTGAAGTGACATTAACATCTTAATGAATAATAAACACTGCAAAATGAATGTAACAATCTTAAATTTTGCATTAGAAAATTTACAATCGGTTAAAATCTGATATTCATTTACAAAAATTGATATGTACAAGTGTCTTATCAAAAAACTGAGTGAACGTATGTGTGTATATTCATTTAGAATGTCTGACTAATGTGTCTTAAGTCAGTGTCTTTGTCATTGTCTGCATGTTCAATGTGTCTGGAAAGGAAATCAGCTACTGTATTGTCTTTTCCTTTTATTGTCCTTATCTCATACTGATAATCTAATAGTATCAACGACCATCTGTTTATTTTACTATTCGCTATTTTCTTTCTATTTAGTGCCATTAATGGCTTGTGATCAGTCAATAATGTAAATTTTCTGCCTAATAGATATTTCTGTAGTTTGGTAAGTGCCCACACAATTGCTAAGCATTCTTTTTCAATGGTTGAGTAGTTAATTTCAGTTCTGCTTAATGCTCTACTTAAATAGGTAATTGGTCTTAATTTATGATTGTATTCTTGCATAAGGCAAGCTCCTAATCCAATGTTGGAGGCGTCTGTAACTAGAGTGAAAGACTGTTTAAAATTGGGTGATAACAATATGTTGTCACTTTGGAAAATTTCTTTGATTGTTCTCAGTGTATTTTCGCATTCATCCGTCCATACTATTTGTTTCTTGCTATCTTTATTTATTAGTTTCCTTAAGGGTAGTGTAACATCAGAAAATTTTGGAACAAAAGTGCTGTAAAAATTGCACAAACCTAAAATGGCTTTTACTTCTTTCTGAGTGTGTGGTGTTTTTATATTTAGTATTTTTCCTCTGTTGTGTTCTGTGGGCTGAATTGTGTTTTTACCGACTTTAAATCCTAAAAATTCAATGTCCTCTTGTGCAAACTTTAATTTGTTTGGTGCTATTGTAACTCCATGTGCTCTTAATTTGTTTAGTACTGTTTTTATAGTCTCTATATGTGTCTTCATATCCTTAGTGTGAATGCAGATATCATCGACAAAATGTACTACATTTGGTATGCCTTCTAACATGATTCGCATGAATCGAGAAAATGTTGCGGTGGAATTAACTAGACCAAATGGCATTACTGTCCATTCGAACAAGCCTTCCTCTGTGGCAAATGCAGTCAAAGGCATGGAATCCGGATGCATGCCTATTTGCCAGAATCCTCTGTTTAAATCTAAGTGGGTGAATAATGTGGAGGAGCCTATTTCTTCCAGTAGTTCTCTGGTGTCCCTCATGGGTTCTGCATCTAATTGTGTGATTTTATTTAACTCCCTATAGTCACAACATATACGGCACTGGCCATTTTTCTTTTTTACTACTACCATGGGTGATGCTATTGGTGAATCTGATCTTTTAATCTTGTTAGTCTGTATTAAATGATTTAGTTCTTTCTTTACTTCTTCCCTAAATGCATATGGAATTGGATAGATTTTGTGTTTGAATGTGGGTTCCTGTGTTAATATTATCTTGTGTTCTAAACTGCTAGTGTGTCCTATGTTCTCTGTGATGACATCTTTGTATTCTTTTAGAATTGTTGTTAAGTGTCTGTTTGTTGTGGTGTTATTTTCATTGTCTTCTAATTGTATAACACTAGCAACGGTGGCTGTGCTACTTATTTCATTACTGATGGTTTCTAACTCTTCAGGAACAGAGTCATATTTTCTGAGCAAGTCCACATGTAGGACTTTCAATTCACCCTTCATGTGAATTACATAATCAACTAAATTTAACTTGTCATGAATTGTAAACGGACCCTGCCAAATCTTTTGTCCATTATTGTTTGGCAACCATACCAAAACTTTATCATGTACTTTAAGATCTCTGAGGTATCTATGTGTATTCTTTATATGTCTTTGTCTTTTAGACTCCCTATCAGTGTTTTCTTTAGCATTTTCTATGCCATATGTAATCCTCTCTCTAATTTTTGTAATTATGTCAAATGTGTCTTGTTGTGTGCCTTTCTGGCCTAAAATATTTTCTTTAAAAAGAGTTAACGGTCCCTTTGGATTGGCCCCAAACATTAGCTCAAATGGAGAGTACCCAGTGGTGTCTTGTATACTCTCTCTATAGGCGAATAAAACCATGGGTATATATAGGTGCCATTCTCTAGGGTGGTCTATTGTTGTTTTATTTAACATTGTTTTTAGTGTTTTGTTCCATCGTTCTACCATACCATTAGCCTGTGGTCTATATATTGTGGAATGTACTTGTATTATACCTAGCATTTTTGTAACTGCATTGGTTAAGTTGGAAGTAAACTGTGTTCCATTATCTGACAATATTTTATCAGGGAACCCATGTCTTGTAAATACATCTAATAATGCCATGCAAATTGTTTCTGAATTAATGTTTTTGAGGGGAATTGCCTCTGGCCATCTAGATGCCATATCAATCATGGTTAAAATAAATTTGTGTCCCTTATTTGATGGTGGATTAAGAGGACCAATGATATCTATAGCTACCTTCTCAAAGTTTCTACCTATTTTGTCTGTGGGTTGTATGGGTGCTCTGTGTTTACTGTGTATTGGGTTTTTTGTCAGACATGGTATGCATTTGTTTATGTGTTTCTTTATGTCCTTGTGTATGCCTGGCCAATAAAAATTCTGTGTGACCCTTTCTAATGTTTTTTTTATACCCATGTGTCCAGCCAAAGGACTGTCATGTGCATGGTTGAGTATTTTGTTTCTGAGTATTAATGGTACTATTATTTGAGATTTTTTGATTTCACCTTTCTCAAAATTTCTGATTAGAATATTATGTTTTATTGTGTAATTATGTCCTCTATAAATTGTGTTATTGTCCTTAATTTTGTTTCTAATGTCCTGAATTTGCCTATCTTCTGTCTGCATTCTAATTATGTCTTCTCTAGATATTTGTTTTGGAATGTCTAATTTTTCTTCTATTTCGGGCTGTGTCTGACTAGTTTTATGTTGTTGTCTTGTTATTGCACTTATATATTCTTTGGTTAAATTTTTTGATTCAATCCAATTTAAGAATAGTTCTTGGGAATTATCTGGAATTTCTTTAATATTTCCAATTATTAACTGACATACTGGGTTGTCCATAAGTACTGCCGTTACCTTTCCTGTCAACCATGGACAGTCTATGTCCACTACTGCTTTATAACATTCAACTTTTGTGTTATTTGCTAACATGACTGTGGTTTTTTCAGATATATGGTCTTTAGGATCAATCAATTTTTTGTCAACTACTATTGTTGTACAACCTGTGTCTCTTAGACACTGAACAAGTTGGTTGTTTACATAAGAAGGAAAAAATTGTAAACTTCCTTCACTGTGACATGCGCTAGCTAAAGTTTCATGTGGTTTGGTGTTTTGTCTACTGTTAGTCTGATTGGAATTATATCTTTGATTTTTATATGGTTGTCTACTCCTATTTGCACTGTTGTATCTAATTGGACTACTGTTGGGTGATGTTCTCTGATAGTATTGTTGTGAATGTCCTAAATCTCTATGTAATTTCCTACACTCATATTTTTTGTGACCTGGAATGCCACAGTAGAAACATTTGTTGTTGTTTGAATAATTAGTATATGGTGTCTGGTAATTGTTTTGATGACTTTTCTGAAATTTATTGTTTTGCCATCTGGCAGGTAGGCTATGGTATCTTCTGTTTTGATATGTGTTTTGTTTTTGACTGTCCCTATCACTGGGTGTGTTTCTAATAGAGGCTAGTGTGCTGTTTCTATTGTCTAGCTCTTCATTGGGGTGAGCATCTTTAAATGTTGTGATTGAGTCAACTAACTCACGCTCATTTTTAATCTTTCTCTCTTTAAGGAATGAAAATAAAGAGACTGATGCATTTCTTAATATTTTGTCTATGATAAACATATCCAGTAATGCTTTTGGATCATTTAGGTCAATTTCAGTTAATTCAAGCCATTTGACAAGATTGTCTCTAATATTGAATATGGTGGTGTTAGGATCTACTTCTCTCTCTAGTCTTATGTTGTGGAAATTTTTTCTATAAATGTCTTCTGTGTTTCCATAGAACTTTAACAAAACTTTCTTTATATATGTATAATTATTCTTTTGTTCTTCACTAAGTGAATTGATAATGCTTAGGCTTTTCCCTGATAATCTGCTCAATAAAATATTAGCCCAAGTCTCTTCTCTATAATTGTAAGACTGACATATGCCTTCAAATTGTGACAGATAACTAATAATTTCTTCTTTATGTTCATTAAATTCTCTAAATTTGGGTTTATATGTGCTATTGGTTTCTCTATTGCTTGTTGATGGTGTATGCTGTCCTGATTCTATTCTAGCTCTTTCTAGTTTTATTTCTTCCTCTCTTAATTTCATATCCTGTTCTTTTAATTTCATATCCTGTTCTTTTAATTTAAGTTCTTCTATTTCTTTTTGTCCTTTTAATTTCATTTCTTCTATTTGTTTAAGATCGTTTCTCTCTAACATTCTAGCTTCTCGGTCTTTGTCTTTGTCTTGTCGGTCTTTGTCTTCTTTCTGTCTGTCTCGTATTTTGTCCATTTCTCGAGTTACGAAGTCAGTTAATTTCTCCTGCTTCAAACCAAGCTTCTCACCTACTTCTAATAATTCCAAGTACTCTGCCATTTTTTATGTGTAATGTGAGTAACTAAAATTATATTGTTATGTATCAGTATATCAGTTATCTCCTTATTCTTTGGTTATCAATTAAAATAGTTTACGATATTTCATATATCTACATGTTAATGAATGTATACACAAATGCAAGTTGATACATGAATTATAAGTTATAAATAAGTGTAAGAAAAATTTAAAATAATTAAATTGTCTACTTCACAACATAAATACAGATATGTAGACGTTTACATGTATACAAATGAGACAACAAATACAAAAGTACTGTGTAGTTTATGGACCACAAGATAGTAGAAAATATGACAGTAGGTTGACAATATGTATAACAATGACAAGACAAATAGCACAAATATGACACGATCTACTAAAAAACAACAGTTATGACAATGTACAAACTAGACTTCACAGCTAACACAAAATTATCCTACAGTGTTATAAATAGGGCCAGAAGAAACCTTTACCGTTTTAATAAAAAAACTTCCCTAGGAAAGATAACACCGTGGATGTCCCTACAGTATACTCTAAAATTAAACTTATATTACACAGAAAAAGTAAAAAATTTACTTAATCTAATTAAGTATGATATAAGTAGATTTTTAAAGTCTTAAATTATATATAATACATAACACATAAATACATAAATACCAAGTGTTTAAAAGAAATCCGTAGTTGGTCACCTCTGCTCCTCTGTGACGCTATGATTTCTGTGTAATCGATAATCCTATGTAGTAGATGCTCCTTCTAGGTAGTAGATAATCCTATGTGGTAGTGTACTTGGGTAAAATAATCCAATGAGAAAAGTTACACCACAAATTGCTGCAATACTCCAATGTAAGTACCTTGCGTAATAGTGTAATTGTGATAATCCAATAATTGAAAATTGTCTAATTTCTCTCCGGTTCTGTTGCACTTGTGAGTAATTGAAGAATTACTTGAAGAATTACTTGACTTGAACTGTGCGGCTTGTATAAAGTAAAGATTATGCTGGGGAAATCTTACTTCCGCTGTCTTGATAAAACATCTCATCTGTAATGACATCAGACTTCTTTTGGTTTTGTGTGGATCATCTCTTTCGTTGACTAATAACTGTAAAATAGATTTCTTGCTGTTTCTTCCACGAGAATATTCACTCCACTGTTATATAATTGAAACAGTGTACCAGTTAGCTGTTTGAACTCTCAACTTTTGACTCCCGTGACTGACCTAAATTCAATCGTTGTCAGCTTGCTCTGTGTGTCGTGGACTCTTCTCAGACTTGACAAATACTCGGGCGTAATGACGTTCGATTCGAATGTTAAAATATATCATTGTTACTCAATGTTCTGTAATACATCGTTGTTCTGACACTTCTGACAATATTTGTAACGCATCGTCGTTACACCGCTTCTGACACCATTTGTAACACACTTCTACTCTGACATGGCGTGGGATGTTATTTCTTATGCTGTGGGTTATGTCAGTAGTATGGTTACTTATATTAACGCTTCAGGATGCCGACTCAGTCTTCTTCATTCTTTCACTTATTATTCAGGCACGTAAAGAAGAATACTCAATTCTAGTTAAAACTCACAGTACTTTATTGAACACACTTTATATTGATAATATTAATAAATAATCCTTGCATGAATGTAATTTCACATATATATCTATAGTATTCCATCATTAAGAAAGACACGTCCTCAGACTACTATAACTCAGCTCAACTGACTGTCTAATCTCACAGCTCTCACGCTACTGACTGACTCTACTGCTCTGCGCTCAGCTCTCCTTATCTCAGTCAACTCATACTTTATTACCAGCAAAGCGTGCAAAACAACCGCTCTGACAAAACATAATTTTACTCTCCAAAAACGTGGAGTTCACATTTGTTCTCAAAAATACAATCCACATTGATTGTCTCTCCCCGTGGAAAAACCTGGTGAACACACTCACTGTCCACTCATGCTACCTCTCTGTTTACATGTGAAAATATAGTCCGTTACACTTTACTACCAATACCTCTATCCACCCACCTAGCCATACCATCAATACCTCTATCCACCCACCTAGCTATACTACCAATACCTCTATCCACCCACCCAGGCCATACTATCAAATGGAGATAGGTGGGTGGATCGCATACCATCAATACCTCTATCCACCCACCTAGCTATACCACCAATACCTCTATCCACCCACCCAGGCCATACTATCAATACCTCTATCCACCCACCTAGCTATACCACCAATACCTCTATCCACCCACCTAGCTATACCACCAATACCTCTATCCACCCACCTAGCCATACCATCAATACCTCTATCCACCCACCTAGCTGTACCACCAATACCTCTATCCACCCACCCAGGCCATACTATCAATACCTCTATCCACCCACCTAGCTATACTACCAATACATCTATCCACCCACCTAGCCATCCCATCAATACATCTATCCACCCACCTAGCTATACCACCAATACCTCTATCCACCCACCCAGGCCATACTATCAATACCTCTATCCACCCACCTAGCTATACTATCAATACCTCTATCCACCCACCTAGCCATACCATCAATACCTCTATCCACCCACCTAGCTTTACTACCAATACCTCTATCCACCCACCTAGCTATACCATCAATACCTCTATCCACCCACCTAGCTATACCACCAATACCTCTATCCACCCACCTAGCCATACCATCAATACCTCTATCCACCCACCTAGCTATACTACCAATACCTCTATCCACCCACCCAGGCCATACTATCAATACCTCTATCCACCCACCTAGCTATACCACCAATACCTCTATCCACCCACCTAGCCATACCATCAATACCTCTATCCACCCACCTAGCTATACCACCAATACCTCTATCCACCCACCCAGGCCATACTATCAATACCTCTATCCACCCACCTAGCTTTACCACCAATACCTCTATCCACCCACCTAGCCATACCACCAATACCTCTATCCACCCACCTATCTATACCACCAATACCTCTATCCACCCACCTAGCCATACCATCAATACCTCTATCCACCCACCTAGCTATACTACCAATACCTCTATCCACCCACCTAGCCATACCACCAATACCTCTATCCACCCACCTAGCTATACTACCAATATCTCTATCCACCCACCTAGCCATACTATCAATACCTCTATCCACCCACCTAGCTATACCACCAATACCTCTATCCACCCACCCAGGCCATACTATCAATACCTCTATCCACCCACCTAGCTATACTACCAATACCTCTATCCACCCACCTAGCCATACCACCAATACCTCTATCCACCCACCTAGCTATACCACCAATACCTCTATCCACCCACCTAGCCATACCATCAATACCTCTATCCACCCACCTAGCTATACCACCAATACCTCTATCCACCCACCCAGGCCATACTATCAATACCTCTATCCACCCACCTAGCTATACTATCAATACATCTATCCACCCACCTAGCCATACTATCAATATCTCTATCCACCCACCCAGCCATACTATCAATACCTCTATCCACCCACCTAGCTATACTACCAATACATCTATCCACCCACCTAGCCATCCCATCAATACCTCTATCAACCCACCTAGCGATACCATCAATACCTCTATCTCACCACCTCTATACACCAATCCACCTGATCAAACATCACTAATTCATCACTTCCATAAGCTCCCCAAGTAGATGATGACAAGCCATGATTGCTAAGTGAACAGCGAGTAGCTGCTTAGATTGTGGTGATTGCAATGTCATGAATTATTGAGGATATTTGAGAGAAATTATCTTCCTAATGCCGCATTTAAATGGAAACATCGGTGAAATTAGCTTCAGCCTTCTTTTTTTAGCATCATGTCCGCCTAGCCTTCTCTACATCACCATATCCGCCCAACCGTTCTTTAGCCATATTGTCGCCTAATCTTGTCTTTAGCAGCATTTCCGCCCCCAATTTTATCTTTAGCATCATATCCGCCAGACCTTCTCTTTCGCATCATGTCTGCCTTACATTCTCATTAGCATCATGCCCGCCTAACCTCCTCTTTAGCGTCATGTCCGTCCAAACTTCTCCTTAGCTTTATGTCCGCTCAACTTTCTCTTTAGCATCATCTCCACCCAACCTTCTCTTTAGACTCATATCCGCCGAACCTTCTCTTTAGCAGTATTTCCGCCCAATCTTGTCTTCAGCATCATGTCCGCCCAAAATTCTCTGTAACATCATGTTCTCCCAACCTTTTCTTTAGCATCATGTCCGCCAAAGCTTCTCTTTAACATCATGTCCGCCCAACCTTCTCTTTAGCATCATGTCCGCCCAACCTTCTCTTTAACATCATGTCCGCCCAACCTTCTCTTTAGCATCATGTCCGCCCAAACTTCTCTTTAACATCATGTCCACCCAACCTTCTCTTTAACATCATGTCCGCCAAAACCTTCTCTTTAACATCATGTCCGCCCAACCTTCTCTTTAACATCATTTCCGCCCAACATTCATAATTTTGGAGCTATAGTTTATGTTACGGAGTAACAAATAAAAGACTTTTTTTATTAAAAACTTTTTCTTTATCAACATTTATATCTATTTATTATATGTTGATTTGTATCTTTATATATTTATTTTTCTTTATTATTTTCCACATGAGAAACAGAAAGATAGAGAGAGAAAGGGAGAGAGAGGAAAATTGAGGTAAAGAAAAAGAGAGTGGGGGAAGAAGGAGAGAAAGAGAGAGAGAGAGAGAGAGAAATACATGAAGAATAAGAGAGGTATATGACAGTAAGAATATCAAAAACATTGAAGAAACAGTTTCCACCGTTATTGTTTTTTGGCTTGTGATTTCATTATTTCATCATTTCATGTGTTAACAAAAAGATCTCATTGGCTTTTTTAATAACAAAAAGATCTCATTGCCTGAGAGTCAATTACAAATTGATGTCCCAATGTTTTCCTTGATTTGTGGCAACATTTGACATGCTCTGTAAGCGACGGAATCAATGATTACACCCTGTCTCGCTTGGATCCATGTGTGGCGCCATGGCTCGGCTGCCCCACGGCACCCCCATGGCACCCCAACGGCCCCCCATGGCACCCCCTTTGGTGATCGCAACCAATTAACGACTCGTTGGCTGCTCGTGTCCACAGTGAAAATTGATCAAGCCCGACCGTTTACCGAGGGGCATAAATAAAACAGTGAATGCTCAGATTGCGCACACTAATGGCGGGGTTGTGCTTGGAAAGTAAGGGGACGTACAGCGGGGGATGAGAGTAATAGGGGACTTTGGTGGTGACAGTAATAGGGACTCTGGTGGTGATAGTAAAAGGGGACTTTGGTGGTGATAGTTATAGGGGACTTTGGTAGTGATAGTTATAGGGGACTTTGGTGGTGTTAGTAATAGGGGACTTTGGTAGTGATAGTAATAGGGGACTTTGGTAGTGATAATTATAGGGGACTTTGGTGGTGTTAGTAATAGGGGACTTTGGTGGTGATAGTTATAGGCGACTTTGGTGGTGTTAGTAATAGGGGACTTTGGTAGTGATAGTAATAGGGGACTTTGGTGGTGATAGTTATAGGGGACTTTGGTGGTGTTAGTAATAGGGGACTTTGGTGGTGATAGTAATAGGGGACTTTGGTGGTGATAGTAATAGGGGACTTTGGTAGTGATAGTAATAGGGGACTTTGGTAGTGATAGTAATAGGGGACTTTGGTGGTGATAGTAATAGGGGACTTTGGTGGTGATAGTTATAGGGGACTTTGGTGGTGTTAGTAATAGGGGACTTTGGTGGTGATAGTTATAAAGGACTTTGGTGGTGATAGTAATAGGGGACTTTGGTGGTGATAGTAATAGGGGACTTAGTGGTGTTAGTAATAGGGGACTTTGGTGGTGTTAGTAATAGGGGTCTTTGGTGGTGATAGTAATAGGGGACTTTGGTGGTGATAGTACTACGGGACTTTGTGGGTGAGAGTAATTTGTGACCTTTTGAGTGATTGTAATACAAGACTTGGGCGGGGGGGGGGCGCAAGTAAAAGGGGTATTGGGGGGAGGGGGGCAGTAATAAGGTACTTTGAGGATTTTTTAAATTAGAAGTGCAAGTCTTTTTTTTTTTGTGGCTAACAATTTAGGGCGATTTGTTTTTATCTTGTGCGTTTGTGTGTTTGTGCGTTTGTGTGTTTGTGTGTGTATTTTTAAATCAATGTTATTATATTTTTTGGCGGACGAATTTAAAAAAAATAAAATAACATAAGACCTGTGCCTTGACAATGCGGGAATTATTTGAAAAGAATTACATCTTTAGTCTGACTTATTTTGGCTCTAGCAATGAACAGAAATGTGACCATTGTAAACTGACGTACATCGATTGGAATTAAATTTTTTAATAAGAAATTTGTACTGCTAATTGAAATATTACCTAATAAATACCACACAAATCCAGGACTCAAAAAAAAACAACAAATATCACAATAATGAAGTTAATAGTATGTACTTTTTAAAAAATACTCAAACTTGATAGTCAACAATCTTGGTAGTCAACAAACTTGGTGGTCAACAATCTTGGTAGTCAACAAAGCTGGTAGTCAACAAACTTGGTAGTCAACAATCTTGGTAGTCAAAAATCATTGTAGTCAACAAACTTGGTAGTCAACAATCTTGGTAGTCAACAAACTTGGTAGTCAACAAACTTGGTAGTCAACAAACTTGGTAGTCAACAAACTTGGTAGTCAACAATCTTGGTAGTCAACAAACTTGGTAGTCAACAAACTTGGTAGTCAACAAACTTGGTAGTCAACAATCTTGGTAGTCAACAAACTTGGTAGTCAACAAACTTGGTAGTCAACAATCTTGGTAGTCAAAAAACTTGGTAGTCAACAATCTTGGTAGTAAACAAACTTGGTAGTCAACAAACTTGGTAGTCAACAATCTTGGTAGTCAACAAACTTGGAATTCAACAATCTTAAAAGTCAACAAACTTGGTAGTCAACAATCTTGGTAGTCAACAAACTTGGTAGTCAACAATCTTAAAAGTCAACAAACTTGGTAGTCAACAATCTTGGTAGTCAACAAACTTGGTAGTAAAAAAACATGGTAGTCAACAAACTTGGCAGTCAACAAACTTGGTAGTCAACAATCTTGGTAGTCAACAAACTTGGTATTCAACAAACTTGGTAGTCAACAAACTTGGTAGTCAACAAACTTGGTAGTCAACAAACTTGGTAGTCAACAATCTTGGTAGTCAACAAACTTGGTAGTCAACAAACTTGGTAGTCAACAATCTTGGTAGTCAACAAACTTGGTAGTCAACAAACTTGGTAGTCAAAAAACTTGGTAGTCAACAATCTTGGTAGTCAACAAACTTGGTAGTCAACAAACTTGGTAGTCAACAACTTGGTAGTCAACAAATTTGGTAGTCAACAAACTTGATAGTCAACAAATTTGGTAGTCAACAAACTTGGTAGTCAACAAAGTTGTAGTCAACAAAGTTGGTAGTCAACAAAATTGGTAGTCAACAACTTGGTTGTCAACAAACTTGGTAGTCAACAAACTTGGTAGTCAACAATCTTGGTAGTCAACAAACTTGGTAGTCAACAAACTTGGTAGTCAACAAACTTGGTAGTCAACAAACTGGGTAGTCTCAACAAAGTTGTATAGTCAACAAAGTTGGTAGTCAACAAAGTTGGTAGTCAACAAAGTTGGTAGTCAACAAAATTGGTAGTCAACAACTTGGTAGTCAACAAATTTGGTAGTCAACAAAGTTGGTAGTCAACAAAGTTGGTAGTCAACAAACTTGGTAGTCAACAAATTTGGTAGTCAACAAACTTGGTAGTCAACAAACTTGGTAGTCAACAATCTTGGTAGTCAACAAACTTGGTAGTCAACAATCTTGGTAGTCAACAAACTTGGTAGTCAACAAACTTGGTAGTCAACAATCTTGGTAGTCAACAAACTTGGTAGTCAAAAAACTTGGTAGTCAACAATCTTGGTAGTCAACAAACTTGGTAGTCAACAAACTTGGTAGTCAACAAACTTGGTAGTCAACAAACTTGGTAGTCAACAAACTTGGTTGTCAACAATCTCGATTGTCAACTGTCTTGGTAGTCATTAATCTTGGTAGTCAACAAATTGGGATTCTTGATTTCAAATGTCAATATTTTTTTTTTGTCCAATGAGGTGAGATAAAATAATTGTTGTCTACGTCTAAGGCTTATTGATAGTACCCATTCTAAATATCATTTCCATATTGGTAGATCATGTGACTAGCTTACAATCCTAGCAATTCCATATTTTGGATCACGTGTCTAGCTTACAGATGCGAAGAAAAGTTATACCGTAATAAAAAGTATTCTCAAAAGACATGAGTAAGGTCTCCCATTTGTTTTTTACGAATAATTTCAGAATGTATTATCACATTTGTTGGCAGAAATGGTTGGTCGGATAAAATCAGCTGTGACCATTTGATCTTGGTATTCGTGCTAGCTCTGAATTATGATGTAGGGGGCGCAGATGGCTGATAAGTCCGATTCTGGCATGACATGTTCTTGGGTAGTAGTGCAGGGCGTGGACTGGACATCTCCAGCAGCAGAGTTAACCCGACATATCCTGGCATGTCTATTGTGCTCTGCTGTTCTGTTTTGGAAATAATGGCAGAAAATTCCAAGAGAGTTTAAGAAGAAGGCGCCAAATAACGAAATATAGCAGTATATTGTTACGATATTACGCCGTCTTGGAAATGTACTCTGTCAAGAGTGAGAAGATCTGACGGACCATCTACAGAAAGGCACTCTGTCAACGGTGAGGAGATATGATAGACTATCAACAGAAAGGTAGGCTGTCACTTGTCAGAAGATCTGATAGACCAGCGGTTCTCAACCTGTGAGTTGCGACCCCTTTAGGGATCGAGCGAACCTTTCACAGGTGTCGCTCAAGACCATCGGAAAGCTCACGTATTCTACAGTTATGAAGTAGCAAGTAAATAATTTTGTTGTTGGGGTGGCCACAACATGAGGAACCGTATTAAAAGGCCTTGGCATTAGGAAGGTTGAGAAACATTGTGATAGACCATCTACAGAATAGTACTCTGTCAACGGTGACGAGATCTGATAGAACATCAACAGAAAGGTGGGCTGCCAAAGGTGAGGAAATCTGATAGACCATCAACTGAAAGACACTCTGTCAACGGCGAGGAGATATGATAGACCATCTACTGAAAGGTACTCTGTCAACGGAGAGGAGATTTGATAGACCATCCACAGAAAATTACTCTGTCAACGATGAGGAGATCTGATAGATCATCTACAGAAAGGTAATCTGTCAAAGAAGAGGAGATCTGATAGATCATCTACAGAAAGGTAATCTGTCAAAGGAGAGGAGATCTGATAGATCATCTACAGAAAGGTAATCTGTCAAAGAAGAGGAGATCTGATAGATCATCTACAGAAAGGTAATCTGTCAAAGAAGAGGAGATCTGATAGATCATCTACAGAAAGGTAATCTGTCAAAGAAGAGGAGATCTGATAGATCATCTACAGAAAGGTAATCTGTCAAAGAAGAGGAGATCTGATAGATCATCTACAGAAAGGTAATCTGTCAAAGAAGAGGAGATCTGATAGATCATCTACAGAAAGGTAATCTGTCAAAGAAGAGGAGATCTGATAGATCATCTACAGAAAGGTAATCTGTCAAAGAAGAGGAGATCTGATAGATCATCTACAGAAAGGTAATCTGTCAAAGAAGAGGAGATCTGATAGATCATCTACAGAAAGGTAATCTGTCAAAGGAGAGGAGATCTGATAGATCATCTACAGAAAGGTAATCTGTCAAAGGAGAGGAGATCTGAGTGACTTTCATTTTAATCGGAAATTAAATTATCTTAAATATATGAAGCCGAATGCACAAAAAAAGAATTTGTACATCTTCCCGGTCCCGTTGATGTCGATCTGTACATCTTCCCGGTTCCCGTTTATGTAGATCTGTACATCTTCCCGGTCCCGTTGATGTGGATCTGTACATCTTCCCGGTCCCGTTTAAGTAGATCTGTACATCTTCCCGGTCCCGTTGATGTCGATCTGTACATCTTCCCGGTTCCCGTTTATGTAGATCTGTACATCTTCCCGGTCCCATTGATGTGGATCTGTACATCTTCCCGGTCCCGTTTAAGTAGATCTGTACATCTTCCCGGTCCCGTTTATGTAGATCTGTACATCTTCCCGGTCCCGTTTATGTAGATTTGTACATCTTCCCGGTCCCGTTTATGTAGATCTGTACATCTTCCCGGTCCCGTTTATGTAGATCTGTACATCTTCCTGGTCCTGTTGATGTGGATATGTACTTTTGCCCGGTCCCGTTTATGTAGATCTGTACATCTTCCCGGTCCCGTTGATGTGGATCTGTACATCTTTCCAGTCCCATTTATGTAGATCTGTACATTTTCCCGGTCCCGTTGATGTGGATCTGTACATCTTCCCGGTCCCGTTTATGTAGATTTGTACATCTTCCCGGTCCCGTTGATGTAGATCTGTACATCTTCCCGGTCCCGTTGGTGTCGATCTGAGCATCTTCCCGGTCCCGTTGATGTGGCGCCATCAACCTGTATCCGGTAGGAAAATGCTCTTGTGTCCCTAAACATCTGATTACAACAGACGGCAGACCTGTGTTCAGACGGCAGACCTGTGTTCAGACGGCAGACCTGTGTTCAGACGGCAGACCTGTGTTCAGACGGCAGACCTGTGTTCAGACGGCATACCTGTGTTCATTGGTTCCATCTCATTAAATCTATTGTGTCATTCGCTGCCAACTAATTAAAACGCTGTCTCCATTCACGACACCTTACGTATGTGCGAAAATACTGTTCAACTATGGATAGGTTTTTCAGAGACCAATTACCAGCTACAACTGCCAAACATATCTTCATCAATACTACTGTGAACACGTGACTTTATTCAACCTACTGTGGTCACGAACGATTGGAGCTCTGCCCCGATGACAAACCCACGTACGCGCTCCATCTCCGAGAATTTCAGTTCTTTTTTACTTATGGCACACACTGTATAACGCTATTAAATGGTGATGTCATCTTGAACAATGACGTGATTATGGCAGCAACTGTATAACACCATCAAATGGTGATGTCATCTTGAACAATGACGTGATTATGGCACACACTGTATAACACCAACAAATGGTGATGTCATCTTGAACAATGACGTGATTATGGCACACACTGTATAACACCAACAAATGGTGATGTCATCTTGAACAATGACGTGATTATTGCACACACTATATAACACCAACAAATTGTGATGTCATCTTGAACAATGACGTGATTATGGCACACACTGTATAACACCATCAAATGGTGATGTCATCTTAAACAATGACGTCATTATGGCGCACATTGTATAACAACATCAAATGGTGATGTCATCTAAAACAATGACGTCATTATGGCACACACTGTATAACACCATCAACTGGTGATGTCATCTTAAACAATGACGTCATTATGGCACACATTGTATAACACCATCAAATGGTGATGTTATCTTAAACAATGACGTCATACTTGAATACCAGATTTAATTGAATGTCCTCCATCTATTGTTTATTTGTATTTACAGCCCTCTGGTCACGCACTGCGACCCGTCACACAACGGATCTCAAATGTTTAGCCCCTTGCCACCAATGTTGCCACAGATGCGTTTCCCCATTTACCTGCCACGACTTCCGCCAGATTTGCCAGCCAATCAGATCCTGTTCCCAGGTATCGCCGCACGCGTCACCTCTCACGAGATGTTCTTCACATTGGCCGACCTTGACCTCTGTCTCTACGGCAATACGTCATGGCTGACAGCTGGTGGTTCCGGTTCCAGTAAAACTAGGTCATACTCGTTCAGTGGCGTGAGGATAAGTCAACACCTAAATGGTAAATAGAACTGAATGCATAGCTAGGAAATGATGTGGAGTGATTGACCTCTGGATAGAACTGAATGCATAGCTATGGGTAATAAGGGGAGAGACTGCTATCAGGTTAGTACAAAATAAAATGAGTAAAACAGAGTAGGGTCAAACCTGAAAAAATAAACGCAACAAAACAGCGAAAGTGTCGGCAGAAAGCCTTCGTCAGCGAAAAAAACAACAGGAAAAACGGTATAAAAATAAAAATAAGAAATAGCACTTAGCTGGTAAGTAGTATCTGTGGGCAGCAATAGAAGTGTGAAAGGTAACTTTTACATGTGATAGGTCAGCTGTTACATGTGGAAGATATTGGAGGTGTGACAGGAGTGGTGGAGTAGGGAGTGTGACATGTGTGTTGGCGGGTATTTATTGGAATGTACAAGGGTGGAGTGTACTTAAAGTAACCCCCAGCACCCCACCCCTTATTTAAAACAAATAACTAAATTGATAAGTATTTAGATCAAGTCATTTGAACGTCTCATTCAACAGGTGAGATGGTTTCAGCAGTCCATGGTACGTCATGGCGGTCCATCAAGTCTGCTCCTCCTGTCCACGAACTGCCCAATGGTCAGTAGTTTACTATAAAAATTAATTAGTTTTTAAAGAAAACTCGTTTTAATTTCATTGTGGTTATCTTTCTTACTTATCATTCCAATAAAATTTGGTCAGGTGAAGAAACCTTTCCACGATTTGTGTGCCTTACTTTAAACGTCTTTTCAGACGAGGTGAGAGGCTTTTGTCACTCGAGGTGACAGGCTTATGTCACACGAGGTGACAGGCTTTTGTCACTCGAGGTGACAGGCTTATGTCACACGAGGTGACAGGCTTATGTCACACTAGGTGACAGGCTTTTGTCACTCGAGGTGACAGGCTTATGTCACACGAGGTGACAGGCTTTTGTCACTCGAGGTGACAGGCTTATGTCACACGAGGTGACAGGCTTATGTCACACGAGGTGACAGGCTTTTGTCACTCGAGGTGACAGGCTTATGTCACACGAGGTGACAGGCTTTTGTCACTCGAGGTGACAGGCTTATGTCACACGAGGTGACAGGCTTTTGTCACGTAAAACACAAAATGCCACAGCAATTACGGTTCATATTTTCATATCTATATTACTCTTAGTTGTGATATTTTCTTATCAATATTACTCATAGTTTTTACTTTAGGTCTAGATTCTTTTGCTTTCTTCAGTTCTAGTCTGTATTGCCCACTTTTGTCTCTTTTCTATTGCTTACTTGCGGTCTATTTTCTATAGCTTACTTTATGTTTAGTTTCTATTGTCTAATTTACGAATAATTTCTATTGTCTAAATTCTATTGCAGTCTTTATGTCTAAATGTTACTCTTTTTTTAGGTCTAGTTTTGTCCCAGACAAGTTTCAGCGGCGTGACTCACTACGCAGTCTTCTGCGGCACCCAGGGCATCCCGAAAAATACCAGGTTTGGACCATTCAAGGGCCGGGTGGTCAACCCGAGTGAGATGAAAACTTTTGACGACAACGGTTACATGTGGGAGGTAAGGTTCTACATTTGGGAGGTAAGGTGCTACATGTGGGAGGTAAGGTGTTACATGCGGGAGGTAAGGTGCTACATGTGAAAGGTAACTTGTTACATGTGATAGTTCAGCTGTTACATGTGGAAGGTAAGCTGTTATTTGTTGGAAGTAAGTTTTGACAGGGACTGGTGAGGTCAGGTGTTATATGTGGGAGTTAATTTGTTACATGGGATATTAAGCTGTTGCATGTTGGAGGTAAGTTACAATTACATGACATTGCGATGTGTACAATTTTCGTTATCCTTACAACTTCACGCATTGGCTTGTCATATAAAGATGGTGTACACATAGAGATGGTGTACACATATAGATTATGTACACATAAGGGTAATTTACACATAAGATGATGTGCATATAGAGATGGTGTACACAAAGATGTGATGTACACATATATGTGATGTACACATAGATATGATGTACACATAGAGATGATGTATACATATAGATTATGTACACATAAATATGACGTACACATATATATTTTATACACATAGAGATATTGTATACATTGAGATCTTGTACACATTGAGATGATGTACATTGTTACGCTCTAATTCCCAGGAGCTTGGACTTGCATCTAGTTTTTTGTATTTCGGAAATACATCATCTTCAAATGTAACCTGTGGTAATCAAAGTCTGCGCAGCTATTCGGCAACTATTTTTTTGGAACTTTAGGAAAAATCAAAGAATCCTAATATTAGAATCCGTGGCGCATAGCATGATTAGGGTGGTACCTTATACAATAGCTTATTGATATCGTAGATTCCTAAATAATAATTAATTATTCCCAATCAGTGTTTTTTACGATGTGATAATGGTTTTAAAAGTATATATTCTATAAAAGCTTTTCTGTAACCATTAGATTTTCAAAGATGGCCATTTGAGTCACTTCCTAGACGGAAGAGGAAGTTCTGGCAATTGGATGTCCTACGTCAACTGCGCACGAGCTGCCACGGAACAGAATCTCGTGGCTCTGCAAGATGGAGATCTCATCTATTATGAGGTAAAGTTATCTCATCTATTATGAGGTTAAGTGATCTCATCTATTATGAGGTTAAGTTATCTCATTTATTCTGAGGTAAATGTATCTCATCTATTATGAGGTTAAGTGATCTTATCTATTATGAGGTTAAGTTATCTCATCTATTCTGAGGTAAATTTATCTCATCTATTATGAGGTAAAGTTATCTCATCTATTCTGAGGTAAATTTATCTAATCTATTATGAGGTTAAGTGATCTCATCTATTATGAGGTAAAGTTATCTCATCTATTATGAGGTTAAGTGATCTCATCTATTATGAGATAAATTTATCTCATCTATTATGAGGTAAAGTGATCTCATCTATTATGAGGTAAAGTTATCTCATCTATTCTGAGGTAAATTTATCTCATCTATTTTTAGGTTAAGTGATCTCATCTATTATGAGGTTAAGTTATCTCATCTATTATGAGGTGAATTTATCTCATCTATTATGAGGTAAGGTTTATAATTTCTAAGCAACGATGAACAAACATTTTGTTTAAAACTTATGATACAAAAAACAATTTGAAGACATTACCGGTTTTTGTTTCTATCAGCTGACCAATGTGTGGTAAAATTAATACACTGTAATAGTAAATCACGTGTAGACATAATCGCGGGTATAATCAATCACGTATATAACAAATCACGTATATAATAAATGACGTGTAGATTAAATCCCGTGTGTAATAAATCAAGTGTATATTAAATCATGGGTATAATTATTTGCGAGATTACTAAATCCCGTGTATAACAAATCATGGTAATAATTATAAGGTAAGACTATATCGTATTCTGTTCACTAACTCCGATCAGTGAAAGTGATCGGTTATCCGAAAAGAATGTGATCCGAGAACGCTGGGATATAATTTGTTCTGAAAATTGATGCTTACATTTGTTGACTCAATTATCCTTGACAAACTTTTTTCTTTTTTTAATACAGATGTTTATCAGAAGTAGTATCAGAAGAAGTATAAGAAGTAGTATCAGAAGTAGTATCAGAAGAAGTATAAGAAGTACTATCAGAAGTAGTATCAGAATAATAATTTTTTTTTTCAATGTGTAATGAATATCATGCTTTCATTGGCTTCCAACAGACTTGCTGTGACGTCATGCCTGGTGCGGAACTTCTCGTCTGGTACACAGAATCCTACGAACAGTTTATGGGAATTCCCCTTGGTCTGCAGAGCGCTGAGACTAAACTGGGCAGTGACCAGGGAGAAAGAGAATGTAAGCAGATGTTCATGAACTTCTCTTAAGTTGACGTGGCTTTTTAAAATAATTAATAACGACACTGCCAAAGGTGAAGGTTAGAGCTCTCAATTTATTTTGATGGTAACACATCGACATACTTTGATAGTTGATCCCTAACACATCACTAGCGCATCAACATAATTTCATAGTTGATCCATAACACATCAACTTATTTTGATAGTGGATCACTAACACATGAACATACTTTGATATTTGATCTCTAGCACATCTGACTAATTTGATAGTTCATCCCTAACACATCAACATAATTTGATATTTGATCTCTAGCACATCAACATACTTTGATAGTTGATCTCTAGCGCATCAGCATAATGTGATATTTGATCTATAGCACATCAACATAATTTGATAGTTTATCTATAGCACATTAACATGATCTGAGAAGTCAAGAGTTTTCTTATATGTCAATAATTATATCATACAATGGTACAAACCTCTTCTCAAACCAATCGTCTACGAAGTTAAGGAAGAAAAGTACTGTTTGTATGAAAATAAATGAAGGATTGTTTCTATGACAATAAATGAAGGATTCTTTGTATGACAATAAATGAAGGATTCTTTGTATGACATAGCTTTATCTTATTTTATTTTATTTCTTAAAGTAAGTCTATTTTTAATAAAGGTGCATTTCTCTTATTGGCCAATGGGAAGAAGAGTTAAAAATAGAAATCCTTGACCTTTCTGACACATTAGAATCTGGGCTCAATGCCAATTTTTCATTTTTAAAAATAAAATAAAAAATACACTGTTATTATTCTCTACGCGATTGGTCATTTTTGTTTCACAAATGTGTGTTTGTGTGTATGTGTGTGTGTGGGAGGTGTTAATAATTTAACAAACAAAAACAAGTTGAAAGAACGCATGTCAGCTGGGTGCTTAGAATCTTGAATATTTTGACAGAAATAATCTTCCTGATGTTACCTTACAGCGGCCACTGGCTACCAATGTGAACATTGTGGGAAAGTGTTCACCTACAAGTACTACAAAGACAAACATTTGAAATATACCAAGTGTGTTGACCAGGGAGACAGAAAGTATCCTTGCCAGCTGTGTAACAGGTGTGTAGTTCACTTAAATACAACAGGTGTGTAGTTCACATTAGTAAAACAGCTATATTGTTCATTTAAGTACAAGTTCTTCAACCAATTACAACACGTACTTGGTTCACTGAAACTATTTTTCATGGTGCATGCGTTCAATCAAAATTTAAAAAAAACACATAAATATAAAAAGCTAACAGCTCCCTCTGTGTGTCTCTAATGCTCTCTGTGTCTCCCCTCTTAAGTGTGTCTCTAATGTTCTGTGCGTATCTAATCACCTGTGTTTCTCTAATGCTCTCTGTGTCTTTAATCCTTTATGCGTCTCAAACATTTGAGTGTCTCTTAGACTCTGTGTGTCTCTAATGGTCTATGTGTCTCTAATGTTTTATGTGTCTCTAATGTACTATGTGTCTCTAATGTTCTATGTGTTTCAAATGTTCTGTGTGTCTCTAATGTTCTGTGTGTCTCTAATGTTCTATGTGTCTCTAATGTTCTGCGTGTCTCTAATGTTATGTGTGTCACTAAAAAGATCTCAATTGAGAAAGCATGGCTGATTTAGTTTTGAATTACTTCACTACTGAATTTAAGATTGAAACTAAAAAAGGCTGATTGCTGTCACATGACATTGCTGCCAACATGGCTGTTAGGTACGACAGCATGAAGCAAAAAAAAAAAAAAATTATGGGGGAAAGTGCTCAATTTATTCTATGTCATGATCACTCATTAGATTTCTTATGTTTATTGATGTTTTATGCAATGTGCATGTATAAATAATGTATGTTAGCAAAAGTCTGGCATTTACTTGTATAAATAATTTATGTACAATTAACAGCTACAAACAGTGAACACATAAGTTAGATGAAATGTTACAAACGGTTAACACACCAGTTAACACATCAGTGATACATCAGTGAACACATCTGTGAGCACACAAGTGAATACAACAGTAAACACATCTGTGAACACATCAGTGAACACATCTGTGAACAGACCAGTGAACACATAAGTGAACACATAAGAGAACACATCAGTGAACACATCTGTTAACACATCTGTTAACACATCAGTAAACACATCGTGAACACATCAATAAACACACCAGTGAACACATCAGATAGAAGAAAGTTACAAACGGTAAACACATAAGTGAACACATCAGTGAACACAGCTAACACAGTGAACATATCAGTGAACACACCAGTGAACACATGTGTAAACACATCAGTGAACACACCAGTGAACACATGTGTAAACACATCAGTGAACACATCAGTGAATACATCAGTAAACACATCATTGAACACATCAGTGAACACATCAGTGAACACATCAGTGAACACATCAGTGAACACATCAGTGAACACATGTGTAAACACATCAGTGAACACATCAGTAAACACATCAGTGAACACATCAGTGAACACATCAGTGAACACACCAGTGAACACATCAGTAAACACATCAGTGAACACATCAGTGAACACATCAGTGAACACATCAGTGAACACATCAGTGAACACATCAGTGAACACATCAGTAAACACATCAGTAAACACATCAGTGAACACATCAGTGAACACACCAGTGAACACATGTGTAAACACATCAGTGAACACACCAGTGAACACATCAGTAAACACATCAGTAAACACATCAGTGAACACATCAGTGAACACATCAGTGAACACATCAGTGAACACATCAGTGAACACATCAGTGAACACACCTGTGACCAGATTGTTTGACCCCTGTGACCAGATGGTTTGACCCCTGTGACCAGATGTTTTGACCCCTGTGACCAGATGGTTTGACCCGTGTGATCAGATGGTTTGACCCCTGTGACCAGATGGTTTTACCCCTGTGACCAGATTGTTTGACCCCTGTGACCAGATGGTTTGACCCCTGTGACCAGATGGTTTGACCCCTGTGACCAGATGGTTTGACCCCTGTGACCAGATGGTTTGACCCCTGTGACCAGATGATTTGACCCCTGTGACTAGATGGTTTGACCCCTGTGACCAGATGGTTTGACCCCTTACTTTCAGATCATTTGAGAAGAAAGACCGCCTGCGTATCCACGTGTTGCACGTCCACGAGAAGCACAGACCACACAAGTGTGTAGTGTGTGGGAAAAGTTTTAGCCAGTCGTCCAGTCTTAATAAACACATGAGGGTAGGTCACAGGCGTTGTGTGGGGTAGGTCATATATATTCTGTGATGTAGGTCATATTTGTTGTGTGGGGTATGTCGTATGCGTTGTGTGCGGTAGGTCATATATATTCTATGATGTAGGTCATATTTGTTGTGTGGGGTATGTCGTTTGTGTTGTGTCGGGTAGGTCATATGTGTTGAGTGGGGTAGGCCAAATTTGTGGTGTGGGGTAGGTCATTTAGTTGTGTGGGGTAGGTCATATGTGTTGTGTGGGGTAGGTCATATGTGTTGTGTGGGGTAGGTCATATGTTTGTTGTGGTAGATCCTTATGTTGCGTCTGGTTTGTTATATATATATGTTGTGTCAGATAGGTCTAATACGATTTGTGTTTTAGGTCATATATGTTTGTTGTGGTAGGCTCAATGTGATAGGTGGTGTAGGTCACACATTATGTTGTTCAAAGTATCTCCCTGGAGTGTGTTAACACTTACCTACGTACAGATCAACTTCATTGTACACAATCTTTAAAAAGTAATTAATGTTGACCTCTACATGGAATGCCAGGTAACTGGAACACAAACAGAAATGTCATAATTGAATGTAATATTTGCCGCAGCGTTTGTAAGCAGCATGACATGATTGTACGATGTCATAACGGTCCAGCTAACTCAAGTATTTTCCTATTGGACATTAATAAGTGTGATCAGTTTCATACTTTACAAATTTCAAAGCACTGCAATAACAATAGTATCTGAAGATTTCTAAAGTAGAATGTGTTCATTTCATCTGTTGAAACTATCGCTCTCATCGTGTTTGTTTCTGTATATTTTGTCGTTAGTATGTAATTTACAAACATCACTGTGGAGATGGTGTCGATGGGTCATCGAGTTTGCACTCATAATACCACCCGGCACTCGCCCAAACGAGCCAGAGCCGAAGCCACAGACCGTGGCCCGAGGGACGTCCGGTGGACCGAGCGCGCTGCGTTTAAAGCGTCCGTAGTCCACTCTCCTATGGGTCAGGACGGCTTTACTTCCTCTCCGGGGAAGTGGGGTTGCGTTACCACTTCCCACCGCCCAGGGAGCTGTCCGGTCGGGACGTAGCGGGGACGAAAACTCTCGCCTAGGGGGCTTTCTCAGGGCCGTGTCTTTTTAATCATTGACAAGGGTTTGGGTGGCCACCCATTGCCTCATACCCATCAACGGCAACAAGTAATCATGTTAGCGCTTAACTTCCGTTGCGTAGGAAGTCATGCGTTTGACTGGGATTGTTTAGCTTCAGAAGGAAAACTCCCCCCTACTAATCGGACACGCCACGAAGAGGCAAAATCCCTTGTAACACCACTCGAGCAAGTGGTGCTGAGCAAAGACTTCACAGAGCTCGGTCTTTGCCCGACCGTAATTGACAAACACAATCTTTGTTTCAATACTGACTCTTGAAACCCCACCATGTGGCTGTCTCTTGTAAACCCTCCCAATGGCTGTCTTTTGTAATCCCACCCTAAGGCTGTCTATTGTAATCCCACCCCTTGGCTGTCTCTTGTAAACCCACACTATGGCTGTCTCTTGTAAACCCTCCCTATGGCTGTCTTTTGTAATCCCACCCTAAGGCCGTATCTTGATAACCCAACCTATGGCTGTCTCTTGTAATCCCACCCTATGGCTGTCTATTGTAATCCCACCCTAAATCTGTCTCTTGTAAGCCTACCCTATGGCTTTCTCTTGCAATCCCATCCTATGGCTGTCCCTTGTAAACCCCCCATATGGATGTCTATTGTGAAGCCACCCTATAATGCCTGTCTCTTGAAAACCCACCCTGTGTTAATTATGCCAGGATTTTTTATCCACCAGGTTCACAGTGGTGAGCGACCATACAAATGTGTTTATTGTAACAAATCTTTCACGGCTTCAAGTATCCTCAGGACACACATCCGCCAACATTCTGGGGAGAGACCTTTTAAGGTAAGGACACATCTGCCAACATTCTCGGGAGAGACCATTTAAGTTAAGGACACATCTGCCAACATTCTGGGGAGAGACCATTTAAGTTAAGGACACATCTGCCAACATTCTGGGGAGATGCCATTTAAGTTAAGGACACATCTGCCAACATTCTCGGGAGAGACTATTTAAGTTAAGGACACATCTGCCAACATTATGGGGAGAGACTATTTAAGTTAAGGACACATCTGCCAACATTATGGGGAGAGACCATTTAAGTTAAGGACACATCTGCCAACATTCGGGAGAGACTATTTAAGTTAAGGACACATCGGCCAACATTCTCGGGAGAGACTATTTAAGTTAAGGACACATCTGCCAACATTCTGGTGTAAACTCATGGTGCCACCCATCCCTCATCACCCCAACTAATAATTCATCATAAAAAGAGGTTAATTTTGGAACTTCTTCACTTGCTGACAGTAGACTCTTGAGTTGAACAGCCCAACACATATATGCTACTTCCTTGATCGCTGAAGATCTTATCTGGAGTTCAGAATGAAAGCGATCAATACTCTACAGCATCTCCCTACTGTTTTCTTGTCGCAGAGAAAGAGAGAGAGAGAGAGAGAATCAGCATCTATTATTTGTTCTCGTAACACTCTATTCTTATACCTTGATTTTCTCTCTATCAAAATTGGTATTATATTATCCATATTGGTATTATTTTAAAAGTACATTTTCAATAGAATTTTCCACCAAGTGACATTGCTTCTCGTGCAGGCACAATGCTGAGGCCTGTAAAACATTTAGTCTGCAAATACTGCTGCCGAGTAGATCAGGCCAAATGTAAAGGTAGCAGACAAACGTGAAATCACAAAAAGCATGGAAAAGACCTTGTGCTGTACCTCTTAAGTCCTAATTTTCAAGAGGATCACACAGAGCTTCAATCGCCTCCACTCATTCATCAAACTTGTCTTTCGCTGTTTTAACAGCAGCATGATGAGCACTCCAACGAGTTGTTGACAGTCTTTTCACCGACATTCCAGTGTGTTTAATTTAGTAATCTCATCAATGAGTTGATGCAACAAACAAGGAATATTTCTCTGAGAAGTACCCAAGTATAGGGTCACCTCTCTTCAAACGCATCAACCTTGAACTTTTAATAAGCGCGCATTTAGATTATTCGGTTATATGTGTGGACACTTTATAAGTGATCGGTTATTATTCGATGAAATTGGATTAGAACGAGCAGTGTGTGCACTGTAAATATGCAATTGTTCAATTTTGTATCACCCCCGGAGATGGTGTCACCCAGTGCGGTACGCACCCCCTTAGCTACGCCAGTGAGGTGAGGTCCAAATCATGGGGACATTTATTTATAGAGCTACCTGTAGAATAGTTTCCATTTCTAGCAGGGATTTGGAGTAGGAGTTTATGGCCTAGCTCCGGTAAAATGGAGAAGGGGCGGTTGAGGGGGATTGTTAAGAGGATTGTTGAGAGGGGTTGTTGAGAGGGGTTGTTAAGGGGGGTAGGTAGAGAGGGGCTCCAAATACTTGAGTTCTCACTAAACTCTTTCATCTATCGTTTATTTTTCTTTCGTCGTTAATTTCTTATTTGTTTGTTGTGTAATGTGTGGCATGTCTTTAAAATTTTATTATTGAAAATACAACAGAGTTTGTACAGTAGACAAATACGGTAAAGGTGTTTTCACAGTACACAAACATGATAGAGGTGTTTTCACAGCACACAAACATGATAGAGATGTTTTCACAGCACACAAACATGATAGAGGTGTTTTCACAGTACACAAACATGATAGAGGTGTTTTCACAGCACACAAACATGATAGAGGTGTTTTCACAGTAAACAAACATGATAGAGGTGTTTTCACAGTACACAAACATGATAGAGGTGTTTTCACAGTACACAAATTTAATGATTAAAAATATAAAGACATTTTGACTATCCTTACCTTCGTATGATGCACATTGAATTAATGTTCATGAGACTATATTAAATATTGAACATTTTTTGACAGTGTAAATTTTGTGGGAAGGCGTTCGCTTCTCACGCCGCCCATGACAGTCACGTGAGACGCACGCATGCGCGAGATAAACGGATGTCATGTGATATTTGTGGGCTGGATTTCTCCCATGAGTACGATCTACAGCGGCACTCTTTGTCTCATATGGGTATGTACTGTGTACTATGTGTGTACTATGCATGTCTTGGGTGTTTTTGCTAGAGTACTGCGGCACTGTTCGTCTCATGTGTTTGTGTGTGTCATGCATGTGTGTGAGAGAAGAGCTCCGTACCCACTTTGCAGTGGCAAACTGGTGTACAAGCAGACGACTGTTGGTGTGCCGCGAAGATGAGAAATGGTGTGCCGCGGAATGATGATTGGTGGGCCACGGAATGTTGATTGGTGGGCCAGGGAATGATGATTGGTGGGCCACGGAATGATGAATGGTGTGACACGGCATGATGAATGGTGTGCCGCGGAATGTTGATTGGTGGGCCACGGAATGTTGATTGGTGGGCCACGGAATGTTGATTAATGGGCCACGGAATGATGATTGGTGGGCCACGGAATGTTGATTGGTGGGCCACGGAATGTTGATTGGTGGGCCACGGAATGTTGATTGGTGGGCCACGGAATGATGATTGGTGGGCCACGGAATGTTGATTGGTGGGCCACGGAATGTTGATTGGTGTGCCACGGAATGTTGATTGGTGGGCCATGGAATGATGATTGGTGTGCCACGGAATGTTGATTGATGGGCCACGGAATTTTGATTGGTGGGCCATGGAATGTTGATTGGTATGCCACGGAATGTTGATTGGTGGGCCACGGAATGTTGATTGGTGGGCCACGAAATGTTGATTGTGTGCCAAGGAATGTTGATTGGTGGGCCACGGAATGTTGATTGGTTGGCCATGGAATGATGATTGGTGTGCCACGGAATGTTGATTGGTGGGCCACGGAATGTTGATTGGTGGGCCACGGAATGTTGATTGGTGGGCCACGGAATGTTGATTGGTGGGCCACGGAATGTTGATTGGTGTGCCACGGAATGTTGATTGGTGTGCCACGGCATGATGAATGGTGTGCCACGGAATGATGACTCCAAAAGAGGCAAAAGCACAGAGTTCACGGTGTGCCGTAGATAAAAGGTGTTGGTGAAATGAGACAAGGATTAGATTATTAAATTGGACAGTGATTAGATTAATAAGTAGCCAGGTCTCAAACTGTCACACCACATGTCAATGAATTTGTTCACATGTAAAGTTAGTGACTGTGTGGCTATGCGGTCTAAAGCTAGTGGCTGGATGGCTGTGTGGTCTAAAGTTAGTTGCTGGATTGCTGTGTGGCCTTAAGTTAATGGCTATACGGCTGTGTTGTCTAAAGTTAGTGGCTGGACGGTTGTGTGGTCTAAAGCTAGTGGCATGACGGCTGTGTGGTCTAAAGTTAGTGGCATGACGGCTCCTTGGTCTAAAGTTAGTGGCATGACGGCTGTGTGGTCTAAAGCTAGTGGCACGATGGCTGTGTGGTCTAAAGTTAGTGGCATGACGGCTCCTTGTTCTAAAGTTAGTGGCATGACGGATGTGTGGTCTAAAGCTAGTGGCATGATGGCTGTGTGGTCTAAAGCTAGTGGCATGACGGCTGTGTGGTCTAAAGTTAGTGGCATGACGGCTCCTTCGTCTAAAGTTAGTGGCATGACGGCTGTGTGGTCTAAAGTTAGTGGCATGACGGCTGTGTGGACAAAAGTTAGTGGCATGACGGCTGTGTGGTCTAAAGTTAGTGCCATGACGGCTGTGTGGTCTAAAGTTAGTGGCATGACGGCTCCTTGTTCTAAAGCTGTGGCATGACGGATGTGTGGTCTAAAGCTAATGGCATGATGGCTGTGTGGTCTAAAGCTAGTGGCATGACGGCTCTGTGGTCTAAAGTTAGTGGCATGACGGCTCCTTCGTCTAAAGTTAGTGGCATGACGGCTGTGTGGTCTAAAGTTAGTGGCATGACGGCTGTGTGGACAAAAGTTAGTGGCATGACGGCTGTGTGGTCTAAAGTTAGTGGCATGACGGCTGTGTGGTCTAAAGTTAGTGGCATGACGGCTGTGTGGTCTAAAGTTAGTGGCATGATGGCTGACATGATATGTAACCCCAAAAAACACCCATCGATTACTGTAAAAAAAAGAACCAACCTTGTTATTTTTAACAAAAAAACCCACCTGGCTCCATATATATATATAAAATTAAGTTTAGCATAATTTCAAAGTAATCAAATATTTATCACAAAAGCTTGATTCAACAAAATGTTTGAGGATAAAGAATGGAGATTCTATTTAGCGCGTCTGTTTAGAGTACTTTATGTGAAGAGACATAAATCTATAAGGTCACCTTGTACTTGATGCTGGCGCGTGACTCCAGTCAGTAAGAGCATCGGTTGGGACCTACCTTTGGGACCTATCAGTTGGGACCTACCTTTGGGACCTATCAGGTGGGACCTACAAGTTAGGACACTGCAGTTCTGATAATTTTGGGTGGGGACAAAATGGTTTCAAACATTGCGCATTTTAAATATAATGTGATAATGTTTTAAGTCGTTGGAGAACAACTGTTGACTTCGTCTGATCTAGACACAGATTTCCTAAAAGACCAGACGATCAAAAGCATGTGTGGACACTCTTTACACTCAAAGGATGATTAAATAAATTTATTAATTGCATACATAGTGCTATAATTTACAACATAGTGTTATACTTTACATACATAATGCTAAACATTACATGCATAGTCAGAGGCGTAGCGAGGGGGGGCAGGAGGGGACAGATGTCCCTGGGCGCAAGCTAGTTAAGGGCGCCAAAATGTTCTTTGATATTATATTATTGGTAAAAATAATGGGTTTGAGAGTTGAAAAAAAGAAAAGGGCGCTTTAAAATGGATCTTGTCCGAATCTTGTCGCCGGGCGCTAAACACCCTCGCTACGTCTCTGTACATAGTGCTATACTTTACATTCATAGTGTTATACTTAAAAAAAGTGTTTTGTTTGAATGATATCCACAGAAGGATTTCTCGGCGGTCCTTTCAACCCAGATGGCGGTCACAGTAAAAATGTCACTAGCTGGGATGATGTTTCAAGTTTATCCCATGGATCTGTCTCACTGGTTTAAACACCAACCTTTCCAGACGATTGTCTTGCCGACAAATAATTGTAAGTGTGTGGTCAAGCTCTGAGACACTTGCCAGTGAAGACGCTCAATCAACCGGGATCAAATATGTGTACCATCCAGCGCTGTAATTTGCAACTAAGTTGAACATAGATTTTGGAAGCTTGTATCAACCCCAACACCAGGCGGATGTCACATAATATCAATTAAACAGCCCTCAAAAACAAAGTTTTTCACAAATCCTTTATAGGCATTCCTCATACGTTATACTAATATTCTAATAACCCACCTGCCTCTACACCGCAGATTTATTATACCATTTCAAGAAAATATTACGCACCAAACGATATTTATAAGAATCTATTTAATTAGAATTTCAGTAACTATTCTGTAAATATGTTATTTCAGCACGTGATTTAAAATTTTGTTCAGTTGATACTGAGGTAATTTTGTCTGTAAATAGTTTTTTGTGTATATAATTAATTTGTTTTTTTTTGAAAAAAAAAATTTTAAAAAAAAAAAAAATTCTTTCACAGTTATCGGGAATTTTATTTCGCGAAATCAGCGTCATCATATTTTTTTTATCTTCCCCTTGAAAAAAGGGAAAAAACAGATTTTTGGAGGGTTGAGGGATGTGACATAAAATTAGATCGAATGTGTTGCCATCGGCAATGAGTCTATGCGCCAAGTTTTAGCTCGATAGGTTGAAGGTAAAGGGGTCAATGAGCCGTCTGAAGATTTTGCCAGCCAGCCATGAACAAAAACGAAGTTAATATAAAGGATTGCGAAGAGATAAAAATGGTTGAAATAATGACATATTTTTTTAATATAAAGGATTTAAAGAGATAAAAATGGTGGAAATAATGACATATTTTTTTAATATAAAGGATTTAAAGAGATAAAAATGGTTGAAATAATGACATATTTTTTAATATAAAGGATTTAAAGAGATAAAAATGGTTGAAATAATGACATATTTTGTTAATATAAAGGATTTAAAGAGATAAAAATGGTTGAAATAATGACATATCTTTTTTAATATAAAGGATTTAAAGAGATAAAAATGGTTGAAATAATGACATATTTTGTTAATATAAAGGATTTAAAGAGATAAAAATGGTTGGAACAATGACATCATTTGTTCAATATTAAATTATTAAACTTTAAGTTTGTCAGTTCAAAAAGTAACGCTTCTTCTAGGATACTTTAAAATACTCCACATGTACATATCAGTTTACATACCCATCAATTTATGTACACATCAGTATACCTACACATCAGTATACCTACATATCAATTTATTTGCTCATCAATTTACGTACACATCAATGAACTTACACATCAATTTATGTAAACATCAATAGACATACACATCAATTATTTACATACATATCAATTTACATATACATCAATTTACATAACATCATTTTATGTACACATCAATTTATTTACACATCAATTTCAGTGAACATCAATTTACGTACACATCAATTAAACATCAGTTTACTTAGACATCAATTAACGTACACATAAAACCCACAACGAACAGTGAGAGCTAATTTTAATAATAAAATAATTGGCTGAAGATTTCCTGGTATATCCCCTCAATAATAAAATTGTGTGTACCTCTGAATTGTTTGTTCTTACATTCTTTGTCTGTATGTTAGTAAATTTTACAACTGTTTGAAACATTAATATACTTGAATCAAACATTGGTATATTTGAAAAAAACATTGGTATGCCTGAATCAAACATTGGTACGCTTGAATCAAACATTGGTATATTTGAATCAAACATTGGTATGCTTGATCAAACATTAGTATATTTGAATTAAACATTGGTGTGCTTGAATCAAACATTGGTATACTTGACTCAAACATTGGTATTCTTGAATCAAACATTGTTATACTTGAATCAAACATTGGTATACTTGAATCAAACATTGGTATACTTGAATCAAACATTGGTATATTTGAATCAAACATTGGTATGTTTGAATCAAACATTGGTATATTTGAATTAAACATTGGTGTGCTTGAATCAAACATTGGTATACTTGAATCAAACATTGGTATTCTTGAATCAAACATTGTAATACTTGAATCAAGCATTGGTATATTTGAATTAAACATTAGCATGCTTGAATCAAACATTGGTATACTTGAATCAAACATTGGTATACATTTTTCTTCCATCCTAGTTGGTTTGTTTTGAGTATTATTATTATTTTTTTTATTATTTTATTTTTCTATTATCCGGTTTCTCGAATGAATCAGTGCATCTTTTTCCCTGTGCCTACTCATCTTCTAACATTTCTTTCTCAATATCAATTTAAAAAAAAAAAAAAAAATCACAGAATATAGCAACAGGTGAGTTCTATAAATGTTAACATCTGAAAATCTAATGTTTAAAAATGTTAACTTTTTTATTTTTTTTTTTTTTTTATTTTTCTATTATCCGGTTTCTCGAATGAATCAGTGCATCTTTTTCCCTGTGCCTACTCAACTTCTAACATTTCTTTCTCAATATCAATTTAAAAAAAAAAAAAAAAATCACAGAATATAGCAACAGGTGAGTTCTATAAATGTTAACATCTGAAAATCTAATGTTTAAAAATGTTAACCTACATAAATATCGTTTGTGAAAGAATGATTTTATACATGTATAGATTTTAGAAGATAGGACACCCATATACCAGGGATTCTCAAACATATAGTATGGTCATAGTACATCAAGCTATCAAAATTATCCAACCCATAGTTGAAGACATCCTATGATATCTTACTACGAAAAAAATATACAACAATCATCTGTAGAGATCCCTGGTTATCCTATTAATTGAGTTTTTCAACTAGTTGATATAAAGATCCGATTTAACACTTCATAAACCTCCTTGACATCCTACAAGACATGCTCAAACTTCCAGACCCCCTCTACTTCAGACATGCACCAACTTCCAGACACCCTCTACTTCAGACATGCTCCTACTTCCAGACACCCTCTACTTCAGACATGCTCCAGCTTCCAGACACCCTCTACTTCAGACATGCTCCAACTTCCAGACACCCTCTACTTCAGACATGCTCCAACTTCCAGACACCCTCTACTTCAGACATGCTCCAACTTCTAGACATCCTCTACTTCACATAGACTCTGAGCTACATCCAATTCACTCTCCACCTCCAAGATATCCAGATCACATATTCACTCTTGACCTCCCAGACATCCTCCACCTGACAGACGCTCTCCTCGTCCTTTACACTACCTCCTGCTACACATCTTCCACTACCCAGACATCCTCCACAAACCAGACATTCTCCACCGCCCAGACATCCTCCACCACCCAGATATCTTCCACCTCTCAGAAATCTTCCACTGCCCAGACATCCTCCACCGCCCAGACATCTTCCACCACTCAGAAATCTTCCACCACCCAGACATCCTCCACCGCCCAAGCATCCTCCACAGCCCAGACATCCTCCACCACTCAGAAATCTTCCATCGCCCAGACATCCTCCACCGCCCAGACATCCTCCACTGCCCAGACATCTTCCACCGCCAAGATGTCATGCACCTCCCAAACATTCCAATTCCACGGCCCAGATATCTTCCACCGCCAAGATGTCATGCACCTCCCAAACATTCCAATTCCACCGCCCAGAAATCCTCCACCGCCAAGATGTCATGCACACCCCAAACATTCCAATTCCACCGCCCAGACATCTTCCACCGCCCAGACATCTTCCACCGCCCAGACATCTTCCAGCGCCCAGGCATCTTTCACGGGCCAGACATCTTCCACCGCCCAGACATATTCCACCGCCCAGACATCTTCCACCCCCGAGACATCCTCCACCGCCCAGACATCTTCCACCGCCCAGACATCTTCCACCGCCCAGACATCTTCCACCTCCCAGACATCTTCCGCCGCCCAGACATCTTCCCCCGCCCAGACATCTTCCACCGCCCTGACATCTTCCACCGCCCAGACATCTTCCACCGCCCAGACATCTTCCACCGCCCAGACATCCTCAACCGCCCAGACATCTTCCACCTCCCAGACATCTTCCACCGCCCAGACATCTTTCACCGCCCAGACATTCTCCACTGCCCAGAAATCTTCCACTGCCCAGACATCTTCCCCCCCCCCTGCCAAGATGTCATGCACCTCCCAAACATTCCAATTCCACCGTCCAAACACTCCCCCACCTCCCAGACCCAAACCATCTCCCCAAGGACCCATTGTCCTGCTGATGTTCAGATCGGCTGGTCCGTCTGAGCTGACCTTTAATCTGCTGTTTATCACGGGGACTAGGATCGCTCCCTTGGAGACGCCCGTCCACGATGTAAGCATCTAGTTTGTTGCCAACCAACGGGACGTCTGGGCTAGAAAATAATCATGCTTTAACTGCAAGCCTTGGAAATAATCATGCTTTAAATACCAGCAATGAAATAATCATGCTTTTAAAGATAAACCTATGAAATAATCATGCTTTAAATGCCGGTCTATGGAATAATCATGATTTAAATTCCAGCCAATGAAATAATCATCCGTTCAAAGAAAAATCATTGTACCTAAAGATGCGTCTTGTAGTGTGGTTAGATAATTGTGTGATGTTTTAACAGTGTCTTGGGTATTAACAGTGTGTGGGGTGTTAACATGGTGTGGGCTGTAACATTGCATGTGGGGGGGGTCATAAACTTTTTACGATTTGTTTTGAGGGTGTCTTAATTGTATGGAGAAATGGGGAGGGAATGTTTGCATTATCGACCAAATTAGCGTGACGTTATTTATAAATGAACCCCCCCTCTAATGCGGGACGTCATAAGTCACAGCTCGCGACTCATTGTATAATACGAGACTCCAAAGCCCTCGCTCGCATTCGCTTGCAGTCGCGGGCAGGTGTTATATATATAATAGGTATTATAAGCTTTTGGGTGTCATGTGGGGTGCCGAATAATTGAGAGACTTACAGTAAACGAGAGAAAGTGGGTGGGCTCACGAGTGTCAATTACAGCAGCCATGTAGTTCATCGACGATTTTTAGTCCGAGAGACGAGGGTGTCTCGAGTCAGGTCACGTCCGGCAGGCGGCGCTAGCCCACCAGTCACGTGACGCACGGCTGGGGATATAGCGAGGAAGCTTTTTTAATTGCCGCTGTAAAAATGGGGAATTCTCCAAGGTGATTTTTTCCTCTAGTCTCCAACTCCAAGAAACTCTCCTGTTGACTGGAGTTCTCTGTTTTTTCCTGTCCTAGATTAGCGAAGATTTGGGTGAAAAATGGTGATTTTGTTGTCTCGACTGCCGTATCTGTAGGCAGGGCCACGTACAAGGGAAAGACCCAAAGCCCATTAGAGACTGCCGTGGAGGGGTCAATTTCACAGGCTGATCTTTGCTCTTTCCTTATTTTAAAACAGAGGTATTCCAGAAGGAAGTGTAAGAAAATGATCGGATTTAACCTTTGGGATCTTGTTTCTCAATCAGTTGAGGGGCGTGGCTTGGATTTCTGGCACATATTTTTTTTGGGGGGGGGGAGAGAGGAGGATTTAATTGTCAGTGAAGAGAATAAGATGTCTTGTGGGCATATTTTAAGATGTCTTGTGGACATATTTTAAGATGTCTTGTGGACATATTTTAAGACTTCTTGTGGACATATGTTAAGATGATTTGAGGACATATTTTAAGATGACTTGTGGACATATTTTAAGATTTCTTATGGAAATATTTTAAGATGACTTGTGGACATATTTTAAGATTTCTTATGGAAATATTTTAAGATGACTTGTGGACATATTTTAAGATGAGTTGTGGACATATTTTAAGATGTCTTATGGACATATTTTAAGATGTCTTGTGGACATATTTTAAGATGTCTTGTGGACATATTTTAAGATGACTTGTGGACATATTTTTAGATTTCTTGAGGAAATTTCAAGATGACTTGTGGACATATTTTAAGATGAATTGTGGACATATTTTAAGATGACTTGTGGACATATTTTTAGATTTCTTGAGGACATTTTAAGATGTCTTGTGGACATATTTTAAGATGTCTTGTGGACATATTTTGATGACTTGTGGACATATTTTAAGATGACTTGTGGACATATTTTCAGATGTCTTGTGGACATATTTTAAGGTGTCTTGTGGACATATTTTAAGATGTCTTGTGGACATATTTAGAATGACTTGTGGACATATTTTAAGATGTCTTGTGGACATATTTTAAGATTTCTTGTGGACATATTTTAAGATGATTTGAGGACATATTTTAAGATGACTTGTGGACATATTTTAAGATTTCTTATGGACATATTTTAAGATGACTTGTGGACATATTTTAAGATGTCTTGAGGACATATTTTAAGATGTCTTGTTGACAAATTTTAAGATGTCTTGAGGACATATTTTAAAATTTCTTGCGGACATATTTTAAGATGTTTTGTTGACAACTTTTAAGATCCCGTGAAGAGATATTTTAAGATGGCTTGAGGAAATATTTTAAGATGGCTTGAGGAAATATTTTAAGATGTCTTGAGGAAATATTTTAAGATCTCTTGAGGAAATATTTTAAGACGTCTTGAAGAAATATTTTAAGATCTCTTGAGGAAATATTTTAAGATCTCTTGAGGAAATATTTTAAGATGGCTTGAGGAAATATTTTAAGATGTCTTGAGGAAATATTTTAAGATCTCTTGAGGAAATATTTTAAGACGTCTTGAGGAAATATTTTAAGATCTCTTGAGGAAATATTTTAAGATCTCTTGAGGAAATATTTTAAGATGGTTTGAGGAAATATTTTAAGATGTCTTGAAGAAATATTTTAAGATCTCTTGAGGAAATATTTTAAGATCTCTTGAGGAAATATTTAAGATCTCTTGAGGAAATATTTTAAGATGTCTTGAGGAAATATTTTAAGATGTCTTGAGGAAATATTTTAGGACGTACAACGCATGTGCTTACTCACAAGATTTGGTCAAGAAAATAGTAGGGATGTGTTAATTATTTTAATATTTTTGTGCTGATATTTCTTGAAGAAGTGAAGGATCACAAAACTGGTTGGTGTTGTGTAAGGGAAATAAATTTGAATAGACCAGAACTTTCCCCTTATCAATTTGAATAGACCAGCACTTTTCTCCTATCAATTTGAATAGACCAGAACTTTCTCCCTATCAATTTGAATAGACCAGCACTTTTCTCCTATCAATTTGAATAGACCAGAACTTTCTCCCTATCAATTTGAATAGACCAGCACTTTTCCACAATCAATTTTAATAGACCAGGACATTTTCCCTGTCAATTTTAATAGACCAGCATTTGTCCCTATCAATTTGAAAAGACCAGCACTTTTCCCTATCAGTTTAAATAGACCTGCACATTACCACTATCAATTTGAATATAAAAGCACTTTCCCCTATCAGTTTGAATAGACCAGCACTTTCCCCTATCAGTTTGAATGGACCAGCACTTTCCACTATCAGTTTGAATGGACCAGCATTTTTCCCACTTGCATCAGAGGAATAAATGAATTTAAATCAATTGTGTTTAATATTTTGGGTCACATATTCTGTTAATTTATTCATTATATTACTTCCATTAGCTAAAGCTGGGCACTTGGATATTGTATTTGTATGAGTTCACATACAACATGAAACACAAGTTTGAGCATAAATAATTTTATTACTAATAAAAACAAACATTTTCTTTCCCGCATATTATGGAATTGTTGAAGTAAATACAAATAAAAACCCATCTCTACATTGACTGCAGTTATTGGCACACGTTTCTTAATGCTAACTCTTATTATTTCTGTCATCTTATTTTATTTGACATCGACATTTCATTTTGAAACTATTTGTTTTTGGTGTGACATGAGAAGAACTGTAACTTAAAGAGAACTGTAACTTAAAGAGAACTGTAACATAAAGAGAACCGTAACTCAAAGAGAACTGTAACATAAAGAGAACTGTAACTTAAAGAGAACTTTAACTTAAAGAGAAGTGTAACATGAAGTGAACACTTTTAATTTAAGTTTGCAATAGAAAAATTGACAAACTCTTAGCAAGATGCTCCCGTTGACCCACCACTGTGCCACCCCTGTGTGCCTCACTTCACATTGCTACCACAACTGTGCCACCCCTGTGTGCCTCACTTCACATTGCTACCACCACTGTGCCATCCCTGTGTGCCTCACTTCACATTGCTACCACCACTGTGCCATCCCTGTGTGCCTCACTTCACATTGCTACCACCACTGTGCCATCCCTGTATGCCTCACTTCACATTGCTAGGATTTAGTGGTTGTCCCTCTCATATATTATTGCACTTATCAATTTGTTTTGTCTACTGAAGAAAACATTAATCCGAATCCTTCATTCACCCTGCTACTAGACTCTCCCAGTAAAGTAAGTGTCTTGGTCTAGACTCACAGTAAAGTAAGTGTCTTGGTCTAGACTCCCAGTAAAGTAAGTGTCTCAGTCTAGAATCTCACAATAAAGTCAGTGTCTCAGGCTAGACTCTCTCAGTAAAATAAGTGTCTCAGTCTAGACAAGAGGTTCCCAAAGTGGTTTATATCGCCAGCCCCAGGGGTCGACGAAAACTTGCAAGGGGTCCATGTCAGCGAAAAAAAAATCAATATCAGACAAGCAGGGGGTCTACCCAAAACCGAAAAAACATGGCAAGTGGTCTAGGAGACAAAAAAGTTTGGGGACCTCTGGTCTAGACTCTCCCAGTCAAGTAAGTGCCTGAGTCCAGCAATCTACTACAACTACTGTACTCTCTAACACTTGGCAAGGCATGAAATGTTGAGTTTAAAATCCCTTAGCCAGAGTTCAATTAATTTTGAGTAGCATTCGACAGTGGTTGCTTAAGATATAAATATAAATAAGTTTAATTCTATTGGTTAAGTCTTGAATTAATTCTAGTCACATGAACTTGCATGGATAAACTTAAAAGATTAAAGTAATGAATGTAATATGGTAGATAGTAATACAAGCAGTAGAAAATGACATAAGAATATGTTACCATAAAACTGGTATAGGACACATAAAATATATACATTTCACAAACCAAAGGGCCAACAATGTCACGTTCAACAATAAATGATACGTTCAACAATGGCTGTCACATTCAACAATGGCTGCCACATACTACAATGGCTGTCACATTCAACAATGGCTGTCACATTCAACAATGGCTGCCACATTCAACAATGGCTGCCACATCCTACAATAAATGTAACGTTCAACAGTGGCTGTCTCATTCAACAATGGCTGTCACATTCAACAATGGCTGTTACATTCAACAATGACTGTCAAATTCAAGAATGGCTTTCACATTCAACCATGGCTGCCACATCCTATAATGGCTGTCACATTCAATAATGGATGTCACGTTCAACAATGGCTGTCACATTCAACAATTGCTGCCCCATTCAACAATGGCTGTTACATTCAATAATGGATGTCACGTTCAACAATGGCTGTCACATTCAACAATGGCTGCCACATTCAACAATGTTTGCCACATCCTACAATGGATGTCACATTCACCAGTGGCTGTCACATTCAACAATGGCTGTCACGTTCAACAGTTGCTATCACATTCAACAGTGGATGTCACGTTCAACAGTGGCTGTCACGTTCAACAATGGCGGTCACATTTAAAAATGGCTGTCACATTCAACAATTGCTGTCACATTCAACAATGGTTGTCACATTCAACGATGGCTGTCACATTCAACAATGGCTGTCACATTTAGCAATTGCTGTCACATTCAACAATGGCTGTTACATTCAATAATGGATGTCACGTTCAACAATGGCTGTCACATTCAACAATGGCTGCCACATCCAACAATGGCTGTCACATTAAACAACTGAGCTGATATATTGTGCCAAACAGCATCCACTCACCACTAGCAATTGCAAAGTACAAATTAACTTTGAACAAACTATCAGTAAATACCCAGTGCTTCATTTCAATAACTCAGATATCAATGAAAGAAATACTATTGATGCTACAGATGATCAAGTTGTGTTTTTTTCTTTTACTATATTCCTTGTTTATTCAGGTAGTTTTGAATACATTTGTAACAGATTGAAGCTTAAGTAACACAAGGCTTAGTAGAACTATAAATAGTGTCACAGCTAGAAATCTCAGCCTGATTTGACATTTATCAATGTTACTGGTGGGCCCAGAATTTAGACCTGGTTCTTATTGCTGTTCTATGTTCAAGATCTCTGCCCACTAGAAGAACCAGGTCGATAGCCTCATCAGTAAGTTCCATCCAATAACTAAATTCAGACATGGAGTGGAATGAATACTTCAACAATTCTTTCGTATCTACAACCTCTTCTTGATGAGTTTCTCCAGCTTACGTATACGACTAGACTCGGGTTCAGGTGTAGATATATGTGGTGTCACATAGCTCTGGGCAGGGGCAAGCCCTCCCTGACTTGTGTTGGCCAATATGGATGACACGGGAACACGTGCTCGGAACATTTCCACCAATGAGCTCTGGTCACCTCGACGAACACCCTGTAGTTATAGAGAGTATATTAGAAAAACTAACTGGCAATGACATCTGTGTAAAAATGTCAGTGCTTTGACGTCTGTATAATAACATCTGTGTTATGATATCTGTTTAATTGCGATTGAATGTTTAGTTTTTAAAATAACTATAGATAATGAAGTTTCACTATATAACAAAGCTGCACTATATAACAAAGCTGCGCTATATAACAAAGTTTCTTGACTTTAGCATGTTACTCAAATATTTGTTGTTATATAAAACATCATTAATGGTGGCAGTTGTGATATACACGACATTTTCTAGTAGGACACCACAATATGATTAAATTGTTTCATAGCGTTTGGGAGATGTTTGAAGATATAGTAATGTTTTTGTTGTAGATCCAACCAATAGTTACAGAAATGTTTTTGTTGTAGACCCAAACAATTGATACAGAAATGTGTTTTCTGTATACGCAAACAATTGATACAGAAATGTGTTTGTTGTAGGCCCAACCAATAGATACAGAAATGTGTTTGTTGTAGGCCCAACCAATAGATACAGAAATGAGTTTGTTGTAGACCCAACCAATAGATACAGAAATGTGTTTGTTGTAGACCCAACCAATAGATACAGAAATGTGTTTGTTGTAGACCCAACCAATAGAAAAGTTGTGGACTTTTCTCAGGGTATGGACTAATACATTTGTTGGTAGTTCAATAATTTGGGTACTTAATTTTGTTGGGCTGATAAATTTGTTGAATGCCGTAGTTAAATAAGTAGGTTGGTTAAATATGTTGGTGGTTGAATTGGTTAAAGGGTTAAATTTGTTAAGTAATTTAATTTGTTGGGTGATTAAATTAATTTGTTGGTTACATTTATAGGATATTTATATTTATTAAGTGGTAAAAATTGTTGGGTGGTAAAATTTTTTGAGTGGTTAAATTTTTTGAATGGTCACATTTGTAAAATAGTTAAATTTGATGGTTGGTTATCATCCCGAATTTTACCTTCATTTCCAAGACTCTCTGAAAGTCATTGATGTCTGAGTCAGCCAGCAAACGGATAAAGTTATCCACAAATCCTTGTGGTGGATGTTGAGGTGACATCACAACCTGGTAATAATTCAGCACAAATTACTTGAGGAGTAAAAATTCATTAAAAGAATTTGAAACAGCCATTAAATAGGCATGTTAGATAACCGCGTCTCAGCATCTCAACTGCAGGTGTCACAGCATTCTATAAAGTTTAACAAGAGTTGAACTTAAACTAGAAATAGTTAACATTTCTTGTATGGTCCTTTGCTTACCTTTAATTAAGTTTAACTTAGATTTTATAAAAGCTTACCTTTAATATCATCTCTGCCTTGGTCATGCCTTTGACAACTATCTTAGTGTAACTGAAAAATATCAAATCCAAACAAGATCTCTGATTCTTTTCTCTCATTTATAGGTGGGAAACAAGTTTAAATATATTATGTCAATTTGATTTATACTTATATTAATGTTTTTTTGAACTGAAGAAGGCATTTGTCAAAACGTTTACATTTGTATTCTGTATAATCCTTATAATCATTATAAAAGCTGAACCTATTGTTTTACTAACAGAAATTGTTGGTGTCTCATTAACCAACTTGAAAGCTTTATCACAGTCCAACACGCTTATAATTAGTTAACTAAACAAGATCTCACATTGGCCTATCTAACCCCATTAACCATATCTAACCTATAAATCAGATCAAGCCCTAACCCTATCAATCAGATCTAGCCCTAACCCTATTAACCATATCTAATCCTAACCCTATCAACCATATCTAATCCTAACCCTATTAACCATATCTAATCCTAACTCTATTAACGATATCCAACCCTAACCCTATTAACCATATCTAATCCTAACCCTATTAACCATATCTAATCCTAACCCTATTAACCATATCTAATCCTAACCCTATTAACCATATCTAACCCTAACCCTATTAACCATATCTAATCCTAACTCTATTAACCATATCTAACCCAAACCCTATTAACCATATCCAACCCAAACCCTATTAACCATATCTAATCCTAACCCTATTAACCATATCTAATCCTAACTCTATTAACCATATCTAAACCTAACCCTATTAACCATATCTAATCCTAACCCTATTAACCATATCTAACCCAAACCCTATTAACCATATCTAACCCTAACCCTATTAACCATATCTAATCCTAACCCTATTAACCATATCTAACCCTAACCCTATTAACCATATCTAATCCTAACCCTATTAACCATATCTAATCCTAACCCTATTAACCATATCTAACCCTAACCCTATTAACCATATCTAACCCTAACCCTATTAACCATATCTAACCCTAACCCTATTAACCATATCTAACCCTAACCCTATTAACCATATCTAATCCTAACCCTATTAACCATATCTAACCCTAACTCTATTAACCATATCTAACCCTAACCCTATTAACCATATCTAACCCTAACCCTATTAACCATATCTAACCCTAACCCTATTAACCATATCTAATCCTAACCCTATTAACCATATCTAACCCTAACTCTATTAACCATATCTAACCCTAACCCTATTAACCATATCTAATCCTAACCCTATTAACCATATCTAACCCTAGCCCTATCTTACCCTAACCCTATTAACCATATTTAACACTAGCCCTATCTTACCCTAACCCTATTAACCATATCTAACCCTAACCCTATTAACCATAACTTACCCTAACCGTATTAACCATATCTAACCCTAACCCTATTAACGATATCTTACCCTAGCCCTATCTTACCCTAACCCTATTAACCATATCTAACCCTAACCCTATTAACCATATCTAACCCTAACCCTATTAACCCTATCTAATCCTAACCCTATTAACCATATCTAACCCTAGCCCTAACTTACCCTAACCCTATTAACCATATCTAACCCTAACCCTATTAACCATATCTAACCCTAACCCTATTAACCCTATCTAATCCTAACCCTATTAACCATATCTAACCCTAGCCCTAACTTACCCTAACCCTATTAACCATATTTAACCCTAGCCCTATCTTACCCTAACCCTATTAACCATATCTAACCCTAACCCTATTAACCATATCTAACCCTAACCCTATTAACCATATATAATCCTAACCCTATTAACCATATCTAACCCTAGCCCTAACTTACCCTAACCCTATTAACCATATTTAACCCTAGCCCTAACTTACCCTAACCCTATTAACCATATTTAACCCTAACCCTATCTAATCCTAACACTATAATATATGTTATATCTTTGCAAGGATTTTTCCTTACAAGTAACAAATTAACTAAATTGGGAGCGTGTCATACGTGATTATTTTTTTAATGCATCACACTCACACAAAGAAAAACTGTTTTTTAAATTTTTATCTCAGAAACTAATCTGTCCTAGTGGTGTGTTGGGAGTAACTCCCCTGCCTGGTGGAGTGCTGGGAGTAACTCTCCTGCCCTGGTGGTGTGCTGGGGGTAACTCCCCTGTCCTGGTGGTGTGTTGGGAGTAAGTCCCTTGCCTGGATGTGTGCTAGGGGTATCTCCCCTGCCCTGGTGGTGTGCTGGGAGTAACTCCCCTGCCCTGGTGGAGTGCTGGGAGTAACTCCCCTGCCCTGGTGGAGTGCTGGGGGTAACTCCCCTGTCCTGGTGGTGTGTTGGGAGTAAGTCCCTTGCCTGGATGTGTGCTAGGGGTATCTCCCCTGCCCTGGTGGTGTGCTGGGAGTAACTCCCCTGCCCTGGTGGTGTGCTGGGGGTAACTCCCCTGCCCGGGTGGTGTGTTGGGAGTAAGCCCCTTGCTTGGTGGTGTGCTGGGGGTAACTCCCCTGTCCGGGTGGTGTGTTGGGAGTAAGTCCCTTGCCTGGGTGTGTGCTAGGGGTAACTCCCCTGGCCTGGTGGTGTGCTGGGAGTAACTCCCCTGCCCTGGTGGTGTGCTGGGGGTAACTCCCCTGTCCTGGTGGTGTGTTGGGAGTAAGTCCCTTGCCTGGATGTGTGCTAGGGGTATCTCCCCTGCCCTGGTGGAGTGCTGGGAGTAACTCTCCTGCCCTGGTGGTGTGCTAGGGGTATCTCCCCTGCCTGGTGGTGTGCTGGGGGTTACTCTCCTGCCTGGTGATGAGCTGGGAGTAACTCCCCTGTCCTGGTGGTGAGCTGGGAGTAACTCCCCTGCCTGGTGGTGTGCTAGGGGTATCTCCCCTGCCCTGGTAGTGTGCTGGGAGTAACTCCCCTGCCCTGGTGGTGAGCTGGGAGTAACTCCCCTGCCCTGGTGGTGTGCTGGGGGTAACTCCCCTGCCCTGGTGGTGTGCTGGGGGTAACGCCCCTGCTAGGAACCTCAGCTGAATTCAAAATTTAATTCTGTTTTTTTTGTTTTCAACAGGCAGAATCAATTCTATGAATGAAGTGCAGCTTACCTGGCCGGCGCTTTCCTAGAAACTTGTGATCCCAGGCCTGGTAGTTCCAGCAGTACAGTTTTTAAACTGTGCGTGTCCAGCAGCAGCTGTCAAAATGCAAGCCAAGATAGGACATTTTATCATTCAAACTGAGCCAAGAAAGAATATTTAGTCAAAATAGGACATTTTATATTTCAAACTGAACCAAGATAGGACAATTTATCTTTCAAACTGAGCCAAGACAGGACATTTCATAATTCTCATTGATAGCATTATTTCATAGGCATATAAGAACTTTCAGTAGTCTCACAGAATCCATTTTCAAATGTGCAAGATTTTCATGATCAGGGCCATAGTATCATCTCCTTTCATCACTATCCAGAACAATTAATACAAAGATACTATCGTAAAGTGACATTAGGTGACAGCTTTTACATGTTCTGAAAATGGTCTTATTGTTACATTAGGTCACTTAAATTTTTTGAGTCTAAAGAGTTTCTTATTAAAAAAAGTAGGTACGTTTTTAACCAATCAATTAATTTAAATGTTCATTTTATCATATTTATTTTAAAAACTGGACAAAAATACTGAAAAATGTTGTGTTCATGTTCTACAATTCAGCAGTATTAACATGGACTAATTAGAAAAACATAACTCTGCTGTATTAACATGGACTAATTAGGAAACATAACTCTGCTGTACTAACTCTCTGCAGTCTGACGTTTTTTTCACATTTTAAAAAAATCTTAAGGTGATTTTTAAAAATAATTAATTAACTCTTCTGATAAAGATCTGATCTGATCCGTTATATATATTAACTTGTTCATTTTTAACTCAGCTATCATAATATATTTTTTGTATATTTTATTTTCTTAGTTAAAAAAATAATTATTTATTTATTTATTTATTTAGGCATTTTTATATAGCGCTTATCATAAAGCTCTAAGCGCTTTACAATTATTAAAACATGTAAACTAAGTAAATACAAATGAGACACTAGGATAGTAACCACTATTCTATAGAAACAATGAAAATGGCTATAAAACGAGGACACTTTGACACTTCAGGATCAACCCGAAACAGAAAATGAGGTAGGGCAAGGATGGTGCATCACAGGTCATAGGCGGACCTAAACAGATGAGTTTTAAGAGACTTTTTGAAAATGGACGAGGTTTCACAATGACGTATATGGAAGGGGAGCTGGTTCCAGAACGTGGGCCCATGGAAGCAGAAGGAGCGTTCACCGATGGTCTTAGTTTTAGTTCTTGGGATTGAGAGGGTTCTACTGTCAATGGAAGAACGTAGTTGTCTTGTGGGGATGTAAGGAAGCATTTTATTGAAGAATTTTTTTTTTTTAAAAATGCAAAATTTGACAAAATTTCACACAGTATGAAGGAAAAAAAACAAAAACTCTCCTTTTTATTAAAGATTTAAAATTTATTTAAATAAAATACTTCATCATCTAATACAATTTATAGTCTGCATATATGCATTTTTATCTCTCTCTCTCCTCCTTCCCATTAGAGTTAATGAGCTTTTAATAAAAACATACATTTTTTGTTTTTTATTCTGTGGTGTAGTCTCTACTAATTGCGATAATGATAATTAAATTTAAACACATTTCTTTTACTACTATGTATTATTAGTTTAGGAGATTATTCTTGGTTTTAACATATTTTAAAGAAATATATTTAGTTAATAAAAGTCCTTAACTTTAAATTTATTCTAATTATGCAAGTTCCCATCGGCTGGAGTTTTCCCGCTATTTTTAGAAAATATTTTATTTGCATAGCCAAGCTATTTATTTATTATAAAATTATTGAAACTCAATAAAATTCAAATAGAGAAAATCAATATAAGTACAATTGGATAATATATACTTCAGCCAATTAAAATTGTACAAATATCTCTTTATTGTTTTATTATTAATTTTAAAGCCGGGAAATGATAATTAAAATTTAGCGTACTTGTTTACGATAATTGTCAGAACTTTTATATGCTAATCGGGATAAATTTCCTGATTAGAGTCTCCATTTGGATACATTACTTTAGAAAAACAAATAACTTCTTGATAAATCGGGAAATTAAAATCATTTGACAATATTCATTCTAGTAATTAATTTTTTTGTGACACTTATATTATTTTGTTTTTTGGAAATCTGCGAAGATTTCAAGGGATGCTCCGCGCTGAATAAGTTTCCAAAACATTGTTTTTATAGTAATTTCAAATTTTGTAATAATTTTAATATTTTTACAAATACTTAAACCAATGTAACAAATTATTAAAATATAATAAATAATTTTTTTTATTTAAAAATATATTTTTAAAAATAAATAACCCACACACAAAATCTATGGTACTTATAAGTACCATTTCTCTATAGTCGGACAGCAGAGAGTTAACATGGACTAATGAGGAAAACATAACTCAGCTGTATTAACATGGACTAATTAGGAAAAACATAAGCTAAACTAGAAAAATAATCTGTTCTGTCGTCACTGTGTTGAAAGGTCGTCACTGTGTTAGAAGGCCGACATAAATAAGACATAACCTACACTAGACAACTAATCTGTCCTACTGCCACTGTACTAGAAGGTCAACATAACCTACACTAGACAACTAAACTGTTCTGCTGCCACTGTGTAAGAAGGTCCACATAACCTACACTAGACAACTAACCTGTTCTGCTGCCACTGTGCTAGAAGGTCGACACTTGTACAATGTTCCAATGAACTTTGGAATGAAAGAACTGAATGGGAAAAAAGAAAGTTATTAATACAAAATAGTTCTCTCTCTCTCCTGAATAGCTGTGTGACATCACACACAGAGCAAATATGTAAAGAATAACTGAATGACATCACACACAGAGCTAATGTGTAAAGAATAACTGAGTGAAATCACACACAGAGCTAATATGTAAAGAATAACTGAGTGACATCACACACAGAGCTATATGTAAAGAATAACTGAATAACATCACACACAGAGCTAATATGTAAAGAATAACTGAGTGAAATCACATACAGAGCTAATATGTAAAGAATAACTGAGTGACATCACACACAGAGCTAATATGTAAAGAATAACTGAGTGACATCACACACAGAGCTAATATGTAAAGAATAACTGAGTGACATCACACACAGAGCTAATATGTAAAGAATAACTGAGTGACATCACACACAGAGCTATATGTAAAGAATAACTGAATGGCATCACACACAGAGCTAATATGTAAAGAATAACTGAGTGAAATCACACACAGAGCTAATATGTAAAGAATAACTGAGTGACATCACACACAGAGCTAATATGTAAAGAATAACTGAGTGACATCACACACAGAGCTATATGTAAAGAATAACTGAATGACATCACACACAGAGGTAATATGTAAAGAATAACTGAGTGACATCACACACAGAGCTAATGTGTAAAGAATAACTGAGTGACATCACACACAGAGCTAATATGTAAAGAATAACTACGCGACATCACACAGAGCCAATATGTAAAGAATAAAATTGTAACATTTAAAATTATGGTCTTCTGTTATTTTTAAATATTATCGCTATTGCCATATGGGATTGAATGTCATACAAAATAATTTATAGAACAAAGTTTTTTAATTTTTTCTTTAGAGGGGAAGAGGTTTTTTTTGTGTGGCAAGATTAGAGTCTTGTTTAGTGCTAGACCCAAGAAGACCATGACAATTTTTTTAGCATGGTCAGAGTCCAAGAAGGGTTTATTCAAATAGTTTTACCTTCACCCATGAACAGCTGCCTAGCTTCCACTGACCATTAGGCGTGGACAGCCCGGGCAAATTTGAGGAGTCCAATTGCAAACCCTGCTAAGTAACTTTAGATTGATTTTGGGAAAAACACATTTTTCTTAAACACAATGATGCGCTAATTATAGGATTCTGGTTTTTGTTCCAGTTGAAAGATTAGCTGTAAAGTATGTATTTTTTAACAAAAAATATAGTTAAATGGGCATTTTTGAATTTATAATGGATGATAAAGTTATTACTTAGCAGCTTTTGAAAATGGTTTACACACTTAGCAGCTTTTGAAAGAGGTTAAAATACTTATGAACATTTTAAAGTGGTTTAAATCACTTAAGAAGTTTGACAGCCCACAACAAATTTAAAAGATATAGATAGAGTTGCTCTTTTACATTTTCTTTAAACTGTACTACATGATTTTAATGAACCGAAGTCTTATATTATGGTACCTTAACTAAACAATCAAGTAACACTAGTAACAGACCACAACACATAAAATTGCTATATAACAACACAAAGTAACAGACCACAACACATATATATCTATATTAAAACAATAGGTCTTCAATTCATTATTAAGGCCAGGGAAAAAAACCACGGGTTGACAATTTTATTGGGTTACATTGGCGTAACAATAACAATGCATTTAAGGTGGGGGCGCCGTCTTGCATAAAGTAATAAACTTTATAAAAAAAACATTATCAGCAGAGGTATCCTTTGAATGTGGAGTTCTTTTCTTTTTGTAAGTTTTAATGGTGATATGTGAGCGTTTTTGCCGATTTTACTAAGGCTCGTGTTGTGTCAGCCATCTTGAATAGTGTCGAAAGAAAGTCATGTGTCGGCAAGCTAAATTGTGATTGGCTCTTCTTCACAAATTTTGTTTAAAACAAATGCTGCCATTGCCTGGTAACTTAGTAGGCTTTGAAAGTGAATGCCGATGCAACTTAGCCGGTTTTGCAAGACAATCGTATTTTAAATAGCAAAATTAGCGAACTTGGCGGGTTTTGATTTTAAAAACTAGTAAAATATTGTGAAATAGCACTTCATAGAGGAGCCAAGGGGTGTAACTCATTAAAAAAAAAAAAAACGACTTAGCAGGGTTTGCAATTGGATTCCTCATTTAAACTTCTTGCGTATGATGCTGATGAACTACTATTTTTTCACAAATATTATCACACACACATTTGATACTAAAATAAGATTAATGATTTGATAATCTAGGCATTTGCTTGCGGTCTTAAGCCAACTTTTTGGGGAAATATTTCAGGGGGATAAGTTTGGTGGTCAGCCTATGAGATGGCCATAGGGGATGTAAAAAAAAATTCCTCCAGGTACACTGAAGAATGAAATTGCTATTAATATGAGATCACTGAGGTCCTAGTCCACCTTATGCCATATGAGATTCTAAAATGTTAACTGGAAAAGAAAAACTTGCTGTTAATATGAGATCGCCGAGGTTCTAGTCCACCTTACGCTCTATGAGATTCTAATATGTTACCAGAAAAAGATAAAATTGCTATTAATATGAGATCTCCGAGGCCGTAGTCCAACTTATGCTCTACGAGATTCTAATGTTACCAGAAGAAGATGACACGGCTATTGTTAATTAAATAATAAACATTGATCGTCACATAAGGCTGGCCATCGTATCACATTCCTATGTGCCCTATTGCTCACACTATTTACATTGGCAAATTATATTATGGGGTCAACATATGAGCTCATTATATTATGGGGTCAACATATGAGCTCATATGTTTTACACTTTTAAGGATTTCTGTTTGAATTTAAAGATGGTCATCTTATTACCCATTCAACAAAAACGTACTTGGCAAATTTCACACAGAACTGAGTAAAGTATTTCCTGGAGGAGGCCAAGTTGTCTCTGATGATGGGAATGTTTTGTTTGAGGTGTGATGTGATGGCCGTCACGTAACCACTCTGATCACCCACAGCCTCGATGTTGGACCAGGGCATCTGTGCAGAGATGGAAACATGCTCGTTACATTGAATTTAAGTGTCTGTCGGGATTTAATCTATGGTCTGCTAAACTCTGAGTGGAGGCCCAGATGTAAAGTCTGCTAAACTGTGAGTGGACGGACAAATTTAAAGTCTGCTAAACTGTGAGTGGAGATCCAGATGTTAAGTCTGCTAAACTCTGAGTGGAGGCCCACATGTAAAGTCTGCTAAACTGTGAGTGAAGGACCACATGTAAAGTCTGCTAAGCTGTGAGTGGAGGGCCACATGTAAAGTCTGCTAAACTGTGAGTGGAGGGCCACATGTAAAGTCTGCTAAACTGTGAGTGGACGGACAGATAATACACCCCTGGTCAATGTAAGCATATTACCTTAGTCATAGCAGTCAGGCCTGGCTCACCCTAACCCTAACCCACACCTCTGGTCACTGTAAACATATTACCTTAGTCATAGCAGTCAGGCCTGGCTCACCCTTACCCACAACCCTGGTCACTGTAAGCATATTACCTTAGTCATAGCGGTCAGAGCTGGCTCACAAGCTGTCTCCAGATCTTGTACTAGCAACTGTATACAGTTAGAGATCACACTGTAAGATACAATCAAACAAGTGTGTACAGTTAGAGATCACACTGTAAGATACAATCAAACAAGTGTATACAGTTAGAGATTACACTGTGAGATACAATCAAACAACTGTATACAGTTAAGGATCACACTGTGAGATACAATCAAACAACTGTATACAGCTAGAGATCAAACTGTAAGATACAATCAAAACAAGAGTATGCAGTTAGAGATTACACTGTGAGATACAATCAAACAAGTTTACTCTACTACAGTCAAATAAACACTTCACAATAGTGAAGGAAAACAAAGACACAAATTATAACAAATAAAGACAAACATTTCTAAACTTGATCATTGGTTAGCAGTGCTGGACAGCAGACTTATTTTGTTGCTAAAGTTGTGTTGCTAAAGTTATGTATGTATTTAGTTGTCTTAGTTCTTGTATGCATTTAGATATCTTAGTTCTTGCATGTATTTAGATGTCTTAGTTCTTGTATGTATATAAGCAGCTATACTGGACGCCTCCCTGAATTCTATAAGAGGTACATAGATGATGGTATAGGGGTCACCACTATGGAGAGGAGTGAACTTGACCTGTTCATTAACTTTGTAGGCTCCTTTCACCCCTCCATTAAATTCACATCTCTTATCTCTGAGACCTCAGTCAATTTCTTAGACATTACAGTCACTCTTCACAAAGACACCCTACACACCTCTGCCTACTTTAAGCCCACTGACAGCCATAGCTATCTACTCTACTCTTCATCCCATCCTAAATCCTGTAAGGACTCTATTCCTTTCTCTCAATTACTTCGTCTTCGTCGACTTTGTCGGTCGGATGAGGACTTTTGGGACAAGGCACTTGAAATGATAGACTTTTTCCGGTGTAGGTCTTACCCGGAGACAGTACTTTCATCAGCCCTCCAAAGGGTTAAGAATATTACACGTGCTGATGCCTTCAGACCACGTCTGAGCGACAATGTTGACAGGACAAAACTCATTTTAACTTATCACCCTCACAATCTGATTGCTAAACGTGTTTTCCTTAAACATCGATCTATACTACTCGCAGACACCGACACACGAGAAATTTTCTCTTCCCCACCTCTCATTGTTTTCAGACGGGATAAAAATCTGAGAGACCTGCTTGTACGCAGTCGTATCAATGCTCCCCCCTCCCACTTTGGGACCAAGCCGTGTGGACGCAGTCGTTGCAACACGTGCCCTTTTGTCGTCCAGACTGAACGCATACGTTTCCCCAAGGGCAGTTTTCAGATACGCGACGGTTTCCTCTGTAAAAGCCGCAACGTTATCTACGCCATTGTCTGCACCCGCTGTCAGATGACATACATAGGGGAGACTGGACGCCGTCTCTCGGACAGGTGACCGAACACCTCCGAAACATTACACAAGATAAACAGTGTCCCGTCTCAAAACACTTTAATAGTAGCGACCACCGGGGCAAGGCGGACTTTTCAATAAGTGCGATTGTGGCTAGCACTAACACCACCAGCCGGGTCAATTTGGAACACAGACTTATCCTGACTTATGGCACTTTGACGCCAGGTGGGATTAATGTTATGTCTCTGTTCACAGCTTGACCCTAGCTCCGCCCCTCCACGTTCTGACCTATCACAGTGAACTATTTTCTCCCCTCTTTTTTTCGCCGCTGCTTATTTAAACTCTCACTCATTTTCCTTCTGCCACACTTCTATTGCTGCCCACAGATACTACTTACCAGCTAAGTGCTATTTCTTATTTTTATAACGTTTTTTCTGTTGTTTTGTTCACTGACGAAGGCTTTCTGCCGACACGTTCGCTGTTTCGTTGCGTTTAATTTTTCAGGTTTAACCATACTCTGTTTTACTCATTTTATTTTGTACTAACCTGATTGCAGTCTCTCCCCTTATTACCCCCTTCTTGTATGTATTTAGTTGTCTTAGTTCTTGTATGTATTTAGATGTCTTAGTTTTTGTATGTATTTAGATGTCTTAGGTCTTGTATGTATTTAGAAGTCTTAGTTCTTTCATGTTCTTATATTTCATTGGTCCTGCTACTCACGTATGAAACATATCCTGCTCAGTATTCAGTGCGACTGCAGACTTGAAAGCTGCGTCAACTTTCTCCCTGAGCTTCTCCTCCAGCTGCTGCGTGGTATCCATGCAGTACTCAGCTGTACACAGCAGACTGCAGATCCTGCACTGTTCATCTTCTGTTAGTTTGGTTACCTCCCCTTCTTTCAGAATGCTCTGGATAAGACCTGACGCAGAGCTGATGTTCCCCATATCTTTACTCAGCCTGTGAAAATATATCTCTTAGGGTATGATTGGTGTAAGACATCTGGCAAAAGATGTATCTAGGGTGTAAATGGTGTAAGACAACATCTAACAAAAGATATCTTTAGGGTATATTTTTTTGTAAAACAACACCTGACAAAAGATATTTCTAGTAGGGTATAATATGTGTAATACAACATTTTAATGGAAATAATTTGTCACCATTTTTTTCCATCATAAAGTTAGAATACTACAATTACATTTTTAAAAACAATTATTAACTTACTGTACACATTTAAATACTCAAACTAGTTCAATTACAACTTCTAATACCAGCTTACATAATGACATTCAAATGATGTTCAAATCAAGTTGTACTGCAACTTCTGATGTTATAAGCTTTAATCATGACATGGCAAGAATATTGAATTGAATTCATCAAGATGGTTATTGGAGCATAGATATACAATTTCTATTTTAACTCTTTCTCTCCGGAATTAATTTCAGCATTCTGACGGAATTTTCTATTTTGCATATTTGTTACCACTACTAAAACTATCTCTAAACCATCATAACTTTTTTGTTTTTCCATCAAAAATTTTAAGTTTGGTATGGAATTAGGAGAATGCATGCTCTGTACAGACAATACAGACCTGGGTTTAAATTTTAATATATAAATGTAATTATGATTTAAGGAAAATAAAAATTATGAAAAAAAAAATCACCAACTGTTCACAAAATGTTCATTCCAAGTCACACGAAGAGAAATATATAATCCAATGTGTAACAATTTATTTCTTTTCTGAACTATATCCATATGTGCATCACATTTAATGAAGATCACAGTAAAAAAAATCGTTTAAAAATGAAACACCAGAGCACATTATCCCTTGTCACAGACACACACAAAATATCCGGAAAAAACTAACTATTTCCACTGGAAACAATCTGTTGCTATTAGAAAATCTTTGCACTGTAATCCTAGTATGTACTAACATTTATTATGGTAAAGTGAAAATATACTATAAATTTGTCATATCTTTTCATCTGGGTTTAGCTATGGTAAGCCTGAAAACAATCCATATGGATGTGCGGATTTGACTAACATTCAGCACAAAAATATAGCGATACAGTTCGCCCTGTTCTATAGTGTTTACACACTGTCCTTTTTGGACCTGATAGGCACATGTTTTGCTTCAATAAGTCTTGTTGGCGTGTTGATTTTAATTCTGTAGGAAGCACTCATTTATTGACAATACAAGTTTTTGAGAATTATATGTGTGTCTAGCAAAGTTTAAAAAAAAACCAGTCAGCGTCATTTGACTTACTAGTCACAATACAAGCTCCAAATTTACAGCTACATTTTTCAAAATTAAAAATCTGAAATTGCACTCAGTTGATCCAAGAGAAATAGTTAATGAAAGATCTGTATTTCTAAAAAATCTTACTTGGGTAAATTAGCCAAAAGGATCCTATGAGCATATTCCTTAAGATATTTCTGGAATGTCTTGGTAAGGTCAAGAAGTGGCTGACCAGTACTGAGTTGTGAACACTGCACCATACATTTCTTGTAGAAGACAAAGAGGTCAGCACAGCTGGGCAAAACGTTGCTGTTTTCCTCCCCATCCATGCGTGGTGTGCCGTGGGCTTGGATATCTTCTTGAAACCTGCTCATCAGCTCTGCCAGGTTCCTCATTAACAAACAAAATCTAATGGTTAAAACTTTAACATTTGACACTTTATCAAAAAGTGTTGATGCTTAAAAGTGGTGTTTTTAAAAGGAGCTTAAGCAGAAGATAAAACTTTGATTGATGTTGAACATCCTGACCTGGTTTACCACACACAGAAAACAATACTCTGACTTAAAATTGATTAAATTAAGAGAGAAGAGTCACTCAGTTTTTTTTACACATATAAGAATAGATAATGCTAGCAATGTACCTATCTTGGTTCTCTATGTATATAAGAATAGATAATGCTAGCAATGTACCTATCTTGGTTCTCTATGTATACAAGAATAGATAGTGCTAGCAATGTACCTATCTTGGTTCTCTATGTATATAAGAATAGATAATGCTAGCAATGTACCTATCTTGGTTCTCTATGTATATAAGAATAGATAATGCTAGCAATGTACCTATCTTGGTTCTCTATGTATATAAGAATAGATAATGCTAGCAATGTACCTATCTTCGTTCACTATGTATATAAGAATAGATAATGCTAGCAATGTACCTATCTTGGTTCTCTATGTATACATTCAGGTGAGCTTCAAAGCACTGAGAAATGATGCCAGCAAAATGGCTGACATTCTCTGGAACATTCTGAAATAATTTTTTAATTTAAAACTTGACATTCTAAGACAAATAAATGTAAAAATATTTGTATTTTATAGCAAGAAAACTTGTCCTTAAACCCTTAAATAATATGAATACATCTAAACCATGTTCAATAATAAGTGTACATCTGAACTATTTTCAATAATAAGTGTACATCTGAACTACGTTAAATAATAAATGGACATCTGAACCATGTTAAATAATAAGTTTACATCTGAACTATGTTAAATAATAAGTGTACATCTGAACTATGTTAAATAATAAGTTTGCATCTGAACTATGTTCAATAATAAGTGTACATCTGAACTATGTTAAATAATAAGTGTACATCTGAACTATGTTAAATAATAAGTGTGAAACTGAACCATGTTAATTAATTAGTGTACATCTGAATCATGTTCAATAATAAGTGTACATCTGAACCATGTTAAATAATAAGTGTACATCTGAACCATGTTCAATAATAAGTGTACATCTGAACTATGTTAAATAATAAGTGTACATCTGAACTATGTTAAATAGTTGGTGTACATATGAACTATGTTAAATCTAATAAACTATATTGAATAATATTTTACATTTGATTAATCATGATAAATTATTCAAGATAAAAATATAAGTATGATATATCAATTAGAAGAGAACTGCACAAACACACACCATTGAAGGTAAATACCTCTTTGAGTGTAACCAAAATTTATTTAAACTCAACAGATACACAAGACATGAAAAACATTCAATTTAAACCAAACAAAAAATGTTTTCTATAACATTTCTACTGCTAGAATGAAAGGCGCTTACAGGGGATGTTGGATATAAACAAGTTTGTAGGATATGGTGTCATCTTTAACAAGCTGGCATGCTGCACCATTTTACTAGGCCAGATGTGGTGTCATCTATTACAAGCCAGCATGCTGCACCATTTCAATAGGCCAGATGTGGTGTCATCTATTACAAGCTAGCATGCTGCACCATTTCAATAGGCCAGATGTGGTGTCATCTATTACAAGCTAGCATGCTGCACCATTGCACTAGGCCAGATGTGGTGTCATCTATTACAAGCCAGCATGCTGCACCATTTCAATAGGCCAGATGTGGTGTCATCTATAAAAAGCTGTCATGCTACACCATAGCACTAGGCAAGAGGTGGTGTCATCTATAACAAGCTGGCATGCTGCACCATTTCACTATGCCAGATGTGATGTCATCTATAACAAGCATGTAAAATTAAAGAGCTCGAATTTTAAAACACAGTTTCACATGCACACAGATGCCCACTGTTGAGAGGTTATTTTTCCTCATGACATAAGTATGAATAATTTTTTCATTAAAAAATGAAATAGTGGCACAGTTACCTTGACATCATCACTATTGATAGTTTCTGCGGGCTGCTCAAAGGGATTCAAAGCCTTGAGAGGTTATTTTTCCTCATGACATAAGTATGAATAATTTTTTCATTAAAAAATGAAATAGTGGCACAGTTACCTTGACATCATCACTATTGATAGTTTCTGCCGGCTGCTCAAAGGGATTCAAAGCCTGCTGCTCAAACGGGTTGGATGAGACAGGAGGGGAATGACTAGCAGAGGGGGGTGGGGGTGGTCGTTTTGGCTGGAGCACCAGGGGAGTGAACAGAAAAAACACAAAGAAAGTTTACAACAGCTTTCATGAGAAAAGAGAAAATGATAAACAACTTCTAGTACTATTGTAATCTGATTATAATTTGATGTTTAAAAATAACAGGCATCATTTTTGTTTAAACCTGAGTTTTTTTATTGATGGGAACATCCATACCTCTATCTGTGCTAATATCATTCTATTAAAGCCGGGAGGGTGGGACAAATTATTGTGCATACATGCCTCTATCTGTGCTAATATCATTCTATTAATGGGGGTAGGGTGGGACAAATTATTGTGCATACATGCCTCTATCTGTGCTAATATCATTCTATTAATGGGGGTAGGGTGGGACAAATTATTGTGGATACATGCCTCTATCTGTGCTAATATCATTCTATTTAAGGGGGTAGGGTGGGACAAATTATTGTGCATACATGCCTCTATCTGTGCTAATATCATTCTATTAAAGCCAGGAGGGTGGGACAATTTATTGTGCATACTTGCCTCTATCTGTGCTAATATCATTCTATTAAAGGGGGTAGGGTGGGACAAATTATTGTGCATACATGCCTCTATCTGTGCTAATATCATTCTATTTAAGGGGGTAGGGTGGGACAAATTATTGTGCATACATGCCTCTATCTGTGCTAATATCATTCTATTAAAGCCGGGAGGGTGGGACAAATTATTGTGCATACTTGCCTCTATCTGTGCTAATATCATTCTATTAATGGGGGTAGGGTGGGACAAATTATTGTGCATACATGCCTCTATCTGTGCTAATATCATTCTATTAAAGCCGGGAGGGTGGGACAAATTATTGTGCATACTTGCCTCTATCTGTGCTAATATCATTCTATTAATGGGGGTAGGGTGGGACAAATTATTGTGCATACATGCCTCTATCTGTGCTAATATCATTCTATTAATGGGGGTAGGGTGGGACAAATTAATGTGCTTGCATGCCTCTATCTGTGCTAATATCATTCTATTAATGGGGGTCGGGTGGGACAAATTATTGTGCATACATGCCTCTATCTGTGCTAATATCATTCTATTAATGGGGGTCGGGTGGGACAAATTATATTGCATACATGCCTCTATCTGTGCTAATATCATTCTATTAAAGGGGGTAGGGTGGGACAAATTATTGTGCATACATGCCTCTATCTGTGCTAATATCATTCTATTAATGGGGGTTGGGTGGGACAAATTATTGTGCATACATGCCTCTATCTGTGCTAATATCATTCTATTAATGGGGGTGGGACAAATTATTGTGCATACATGCCTCTATCTGTGCTAATATCATTCTATTAATGGGGGTTGGGTGGGACAAATTATTGTGCATACATGCCTCTATCTGTGCTAATATCATTCTATTAATGGGGGGAGGGTGGGACAAATTAATGTGCTTGCATGCCTCTATCTGTGCTAATATCATTCTATTAATGGGGGAGGGTGGGACAAATTAATGTGCTTGCATGCCTCTATCTGTGCTAATATCATTCTATTAATGGGGGGAGGGTGGGACAAATTAATGTGCTTGCATGCCTCTATCTGTGCTAATATCATTCTATTAAAGGGGAAAGAGGGGGGGGGGGGATTTGTTTTGTTAAATATGAGGTACAGTAACATAAACTGTTTTAACCCAGACATCTTCAACTTACCATCTTTGACAAATGAGCACATTGTTTTATCTTTTAAAGATTCATAGTTCTAAAATAAATTTGAGTAGAAACTTTGTGACAGAGGAAAATATCCAGCGATGAGGAAAGTGTAAGCACAACAAAGCTTACATCAATGTTAGAGTGACCCACCTGTGGTTTCTGCATTGTGATACCTGTGAAGCGTTTGGCTATCAGTGCTTCAAAGTTACTGGTTCTCTGAATTGCAAACAGCAAGAGTTTCACGTCAATCTCCATGCGACGTCTCTGCATTATTTTACCAAGCTCTTTTCTGAAAAACAGAGAAATGGCTTCTTTACATTCTTATATTTATGTTGACAAGGAAAATATTTAGCTTAGAAATATAGTGTGCCGTTTGCAGCAGTCCACACAATCATGACAGTAAGCTGCTAGCAGCAACTCGCATTAGCATGACAGTAAGAGGGCTCTGGTGGAATTTGAAGAGAAGTTTGGTCATCTACATGGCCATATACTTGAGCCAGTTTCCTCCGTTAAGTACCTGGGTGTTACCATTATAAGAGAGGTCCACTGGGACGAGCATATTAACTATGTGTGTAACCAGGCAAACAAGACCCTGGGGTTCTTGAGGCGTAATCTAAAGATTAGAAACTCCAGTGTGAAAGAAAGAGTATATAAAGCCTTTGTCCGTCTGGTTTTAGATTATGCATCTTCAGTCTGGGACCCATTTACTCAGAAGAACATTGACAGGTTGGAGGTGCTCCAGCGACGGGCGCACGCTTTGTCGTGAACCGATACAGGAATACCTCTAGTGTTGGCAGCATGCTGGAAACACTAGGCTAGTCGCCATTGTAGGAACGACGACTATCCAGGCTATCCATATTGTATAAGATAAATAATGGGCTAGTCCACTGTTCCAATATTAAAAAGAAACTTGTCCCTCTTCCTCATAGACAGCGACGAGGCCATGACAGGCAATTCAGGCTCATACCAGCAAGAAGCCAGTATAGGAACTGCTCACTCCTGCTAAAGACAATAAGGCCTGGAACAAGCTTTCAAAAGGAACAGTTGAGACGACAACACTTGACACATTTGTGTCTATTGCCTCAAGCCTTTCAACCCCCCCCTGTGCATGATTCCCTCACAAAGTGGCACTTGTCATCATTGAAATACCCTCATCATCACCAGGCACAGAAACATTGCAAATCCCTTCTACATGTATAGAAGCCAAAATGATCAATAAATTGATCGTGGGCCCTTAATATATAGAAGAAGAACTCACACCAGCATGACAGTAAGCAGCTAGAAGCAGATCAAACCAGCATGACAGAAGGCTGCTGGCAGCAGTCCACACCAGGACACCAGCGTGACAGTAAGCTGTTAGCAGCAGCCCAAACCAGCATGACAGTAAGCAGGTAGCAGCAACTCACACCAGCATGACAGTAAGCAGCTAGCAGCAGTCCCCACCAGTGTGACAGTAAGTTGTCAGCAGCAGTTCACACCAGCATGACAGTAAGCAGCTAGTAGCAGTCCACACCAGCGAGACAGAAAGCTGTTAGCAGCAGTTCACACCGGCATGACAGAAAGCAGCTAGCAGCAGTCCACACCAGTGTGACAGTAAGTTGTTAGCAGCATTTCACACCAGCATGACAGTAAGCAGCTAGCAGCAGTCCATACCAGCGTGACAGTAAGCTGTTAGCAGCAGTTCACACCAACATGACAGAAAGCAGCTAGCAGCAGTCCACACCAGCATGACAGTAAGCCGTTAGCAGCAGTTCACACCAGCATGACAGTAAGCAGCTAGCAGCAGTCCACACCAGCATGACAGTAAGCTGTTAGCAGCAGTTCACACCAGCATGACAGTAAGCAGCTAGCAGCAGTCCATACCAGCGTGACAGTAAGCTGTTAGCAGCAGTTCACACCAGCATGACAGTAAGCAGCTAGCAGCAGTCCACACCAGCATGACAGTAAGCTGTTAGCAGCAGTTCACACCAGCATGACAGTAAGCAGCTAGCAGCAGTCCACACCAGCATGACAGTAAGCAGCTAGCAGCAGTCCACACCAGCGTGACAGTAAGCTGTTAGCAGCAGTCCACACCAGCTTGACAGTAAGCTGTTGTCAGCAGTTCACATCACAGTAACAGTAGCAAAGTGAGAGACAAGGCATTTAAACTAAGTTTAGTTATTTGAGATTCTAAAACAGTAGAGGCGACCTTACTGAGATTAAGTAACATCATATCCCAAAAATACCTGTGGTTTACATTATCATTTGATAAAAATGTGACATCTAATACAGACTACATAAATGTGACATCTAATACAGACAACATAAATGTGACATCTAATACAGACAACATAAATGTGACATTTAATACAGACAACATAAATGTGACATTTAATACAGACAATATAAATGTGACATTTAATACAGACAACATAAATGTGACATTTAATATAGACAACATAAATATGACATTTAATATAGACAACATAAATGTGACATTTAATGCAGACAACATAAATATGACATTTAATACAGACAACATAAATGTGACATGTCATAAAGACACAGACTAACCTTGATAAATGACAGAATTCCACACAAATCCTCTCACTAACTTCCCAGTCTGGAGGGAACAGATGACCAAACTTCTCTTCAAAGTCCACCAAAGCCCTCTTGATCCAGGCGTACCTGCGGTCAATTTTGTCAAGCCATGCCACCTGCATGAAGAGATTAATAAGAAATGTGGGATTTAATAAAAAAATAAAATAACATAAAACATTTCAGAAAATTTCTTGAAATATTTGGTCTAGAAACTTTGGACACAAAATTATTGTTACAGTTAAGTAAAGCCTTGATTATTCTCTCCCTTGTATAAATCAAAACTTAATTGCACCATAAATTTATTGTATAAATCAAAGATTACATAATACAATAAATTTAATGTATAATCAAAGCTGACATGGCACCAGAAATTTATTGTATAAATCAAAGATTACATAATACAATTAATTTAATGTATAATCAAAGCTGACATGGCACCAGAAATTTATTGTATAAATCAAAGATTTCATAATACAATAAATTTAATGTATAATCAAAGCTTACATGGCACCATAAATTGATTGTATAAATCAAAGATTACATAATACAATAAATTTAATGTATAATCAAAGCTTACATGGCACCATAAATTTATTGTATAAATCAAAGATTACATAATACAATAAATTTAATGTATAATCAAAGCTGACATGGCACCATAAATTTATTGTATGAATCAAAGATTACATAATACAATAAATTTAATGTATAATCAAAGCTTACATGGCACCATAAATTTATTGTATGAATCAAAGATTACATAATACCATAAATTTAATGTATAATCATAGCTTACGTGGCACCATAAATTTATTGTATGAATCAAAGATTACATAATACCATAAATTTAATGTATAATCAAAGCTTACATGGCACCATAAATTGATTGTATAAATCAAAGATTACATAATACAATAAATTTAATGTATAATCATAGCTTACGTGGCACCATAAATTTATGCTATAAAGGAACATCTTATGTTCAACTTATTGACATCTCAAAGAGGAGATCAGACAAAATGTGCACTTAAAATCTCATAGACTCACATCTTGGTCCTCAGCAAACAGCACCACGTACTCAGACAGCTGCAGTTTGACAAACCAGTTGAGCAAGTCACGTTTGACCTTGGGGTCAAGGATGTTGACCACATAACATGCATCATGGAGTTGCTTCTGGTTACCAGGACCGTACTGGACAGTGGAGAGAAAACCATTAGCCATGGACAATACAAGTAACAGCAAAACACTCTGAGAGAGTGTTTTGTATAGTATTATGTAAAACACAATTGATGAAATGATCAAGTCCTCTTTATGTAACATCGCCATTTCCAATGACAGCTCCAAATGTTCAACCTCTCAACAAGTGTCAAAGGTTTATTGTCAGTTTACTCCAGGCAAACCTTTAAATAGCACAAACCATTGGAGCAAACCAAAGCAGGATATATTTGATGGTTCAGCCAGTTTTAAAAAAATTGTGCTGTGCTGGGTTGAGTTAACACATATGCCAGGGAGTTCGTTATTTCAAGATTTCACTATACTTTAGTTGTATGCTAACAGCATTATTTAAAAAACAGCTGGAAAAAAATACCCAACACTTATGATGCCAATATAACAAGACAAGCGTTTGTTCGGAGCCAACAAGGAACAAGCATATAGTAAGACCCAAAAACTCCTGGAGAAGAGTTGTCAACAAAGATGTTACAAAGACTAGAAATGGTTAGAGAGAATAGCTAGAGACCAGAAGGTTTGGAAGGAAATGGTTAATCTCCTGTGGTCCACTGGCTGTTGTAAAGACAAAGAAAAATCAAAAATAAATTTAATACTTCCACGTTGAGCCGAATTTCAAAATTTATATTAGTTGTAGAACATACCTTGTCACCTATTAGAGGTAGAACATACCTTTTCACCCATTACATGTAGAAAATACCTTAGCACTCATTAGATGTAGAACATACCTTATCACCCATTAGATTTAGAACATACCTAAGCACTCATTAGATGTAGAACATACCTTATCACCCATTAGATGTAGAAAATACCTTAGCACTCATTAGATGTAGAACATACCTTATCACCCATTAGATTTAGAACATATCTTAGCACTCATTAGATGTAGAACATACCTTATCACCCATTAGATGTAGAACATACCTTAGCACCAGAGCCTTGAAACGCCTCCTCAAAATCAGCAATAATTTGAGTACTGAGGTCAGACTGGATTTGCTTAACCCTGAATACAATAACACACAAAAATATTTGAGATTCCTTGTGTGTATTTTTAAAAATACAACTTGATAGAGAAGATATTGTGTGCTCTTAATGATAAAGACGCATATCTAAAAATCTGGTCTAAATAATAATAATAAATAATAATAAAGTTTATTTGAAAATCATGCTTAATCCACAAAGGCTCGAAGCGTGGTACAAAGTCAACCATATTAAAAGAGAAATGAAACAATCTATGAATAAATGATCAAAATAAAAGATCCATATCTATAAATCTGGTTTGAATGATAAAAATGAAAGACCCATATCTAAACATTCTGTTTTAATGAGCTGAGATATCTAAGCTCAAGGCCTAAAGCAGGGATCTTCAAACTTATTCTCTGGCTAGCTCTATGTCCCCCAGAGCAGGGATCCTCAAACTTATTCACTGGCTAGTTCACTGTCCCCCAGAGACTATCCTTTGATAGGCAAGCGCTCCCATGGAGGTCAAAAAAAGTGTTACAAAGACTCACTGAAAGCAGCTCTAAAGACCTTCAGCATCAACCCTACTCAATGGGTGCAGACAGCCCAGGACAGAGCCAGGTGGAGAACAGCTGTCAAGAAGGGGGCTAAATCCCATGAAGCTAATAGGATAATCACAGCTGAGACACGCCGGCTTGCCCGAAAGAGCAACATCAGATCACCGACAGCAGCAACTATCCCCTGCCCGTGTTGCCATAGATTGTTCCGAGCATGGATCGGTCTAGCAAGCCACATAGGAGCTCACCGTAACCCACCCTCCCCCTAACTGGATGACTCGTTGGTCCTAGTTGATGTCCTGTAGTATAGGCCAAAACGTGCCAAAGTGTCCTCGTTTTATAGCCATTTTAATTGTTTCTATAGTATAGTAGTTACTATCCTGGTGTCTCATTATTATTTTACTTAGTTTACATGTTTTTAATAATTGTAAAGCGCTTAGAGCTTTAAGGTAAGCGCTATATAAAAATGCCTAAATAAATAAATAAATAAATAAATTTCGACAGAAGAACAACAACAACATCCTTTGAAACAAATTCCTATGCACACTGCACATATTATTATTTGAATTGAAATAAAACATGAAAAATAAATATTTAAAATGAAGAACAATTTTAAACTACATACATTTTTTACTATTTAAGTGGCAAGTATAGGCCTGCTATTGACTAAAATGATGGCCAATATTCATTTCAATATTTATTATTGCTACCCGGGTATCCATAAGGTGGCAAGGTGAGCCGGGTTAAGAACAATTGGTGGGCCAGATCTGGCCCAGCGGGCTGTACTTTGAGGCCCACTGATCTAAAGCATCATAAGGAAAAGTGTTTCTTTCCAGGCATCACTAAGTAAGAAGAAGGTTAGACAAGATCTAAACTTCATTTTTTTTAAACTTTTGAAAGGTAAAGAACAGGAGAAGTTAAAATGACTTATGATTTAAAATAAAATTAAAATTCTATTTATATTACCGATTTCATGTATTGGGAACGAGGATAAGTGGAAAAACTCAATTATCCCTTGAGATTTATACCTAGATACTGGCAACTAGTCATAAATAATTGGGGATGAAAATGTATCAGTATTGGTGTCACTAAGTTACTCGAGTATACTTTACAAATTATCCAGGATTTGTGTAATAATAAAGATCTAGTACTGATGTACTCACCTATCAGCCAACTGTTTTATCTGTGGTATCTCCATGTATTTTTCAAAATGTTCCAAAACATTGAGCACTCCCTGCAGCAAGTTGGCCACTTCCCCATACTGCCTAACACGGGTTAGAGCTCTGTTGAATGAGATCAAATTATAATATTTTGTAACCCCATACTGTCTGGTGAATTACGAAAGAATAATTTATAAACCAATGTTGTCTAGTGAATTATATAATATTATTTTGTAAACCAATGTTGTCTAGTGAATTATATAATATTATTTTGTAAACCAATGTTGTCTAGTGAATTATATAATACTATTTTGTAAACCAATATTGTCTAGAGAATTATATAATACTATTTTGTAAACCAATGTTGTCTAGTGAATTATATAATACTATTTTGTAAACCAATATTGTCTAGAGAATTATATAATACTATTTTGTAAACCAATGTTGTCTAGTGAATTATATAAGTTGTGGTATATAATACTATTTTGTAAACCAATGTTGTCTAGTGAATTATATAATACTATTTTGTAAACCAATGTTGTCTAGTGAATTATATAATACTATTTTGTAAACCAATATTTTCTAGTGAATTATATAATACTATTTTGAAAACAAATATTTTCTAGTGAATTGCATAAGAGTATTTTTTAAACCAATACTGGCACCTGACTCTAGCATTTTTCTTCATTTAATAAATTGAGAATGTTAAATATGAAGTGTCAAAACTATTAGGAAAGGGTCCTAAAAAACAAAATTAAAAGCTAGATGAATGTATAATATTGCATCACAAACAAAAGATAAAGCTGTTCAATGCCCGATACGAAAACCCATGCCAGATATAACAAGACGATCCCCGACATGGACACCCGAGAGGATCAAAGACAAAAAAGAGAAGAGTTGCCAAAAGAGATATAATAAAGACTGAAAGGGGTTTGAAAGAGTTGGAGAGGATAGCTAGAGACCCAAAGGCTTGGAATATATCTATTTACAACATTTCCATAGTTGTGTAAATTCCTCTGAATTCAGTAGATAAAGCAATCTTATGTTTTGCTGAATTTTGATGATTTCAAGCTGCACTATACCTTCATCTGCACCTACTAATGACATCTTTAACTTTAGGGATTTTATTTTCCTTTCTGGCAAACTTCCATCACAATGTGACGATGGTGTGGACTTCGCAGGATGAAATCACAAGGCCAGGGATTATTCTTAAGGAGTATAAGCTGATTCCCTACACATCAAATCGCCTCTTTCCACACACTTGGATAACTCAAGGGAACATCATATGTGGATGATACAGCTTGGCACCATTAATGTCGCAAGAGTGGCAATGTTATCTGCCTTGGTGGGGATTAAACCCCAGACCACAAACTTGAGAATGACTCCTTTTAAGCGACCCAGCACCAATCTGTGCGGCTACAGTGGAGATGTCGCACATAAAGGGGTTTTCAACAAAAAGTGAAACAGAAGTAAGACTGTGAATATCTTTAAAATAATATGTGAAATCTAACTTCAACTTTTCTAACAATAGATTGAATTGCTCACTTGTGACCAGCACTCGAAGTTTTTGTGCAGCCTTTGCAAGGGCTGGGATGTGAGTAAAATTTGACAGATTCTGTTGAGTAATAAATAAGTGCAGGTTAAATTCAAAACCACTAACTTCTTTCATCTGGGTTGGTCAAATTTGAAAACGCCCTTGCAATTTCAAATTTAATTTATTACGGTGATCTGTGATGTCAGAAATGCTAGCCTTACAAATAGCTCGGGCAATTCCATTGATTTAAAAAAATCGCCCATTGCTTTGGACCTGAGAAATTTCACTTCTTCAATTTGGTCCCACAATCTTGCAAGCACTTTCCCTTTGCTCAGCCAACGAACATCAGTATGAAGTACAAATATTCCTCACTGAATATCAGATATTAGTCTGATTTCATCTAAAAATACAGCATGGACATGCTGCCCACAACTGGTTCACATTCCTTCCAGTCAAATGGTTCATATTCCCCTCCAGTCAAATGATTCACATTCCCCTCCAGTCATTAGTGACACCTTTAGTACTCCAGACCAGTTTTAACACATGGTGCTCACAAACCAGTCCTGTTGGTGTGCATGGACATTTTTACGATGAGCAGCTAGTTACACATCAAGTTACTGTACTTTGAATTTCCAAGTTCATCTCTCCATTAAAAATTAGACCCATTCATCTCTCTGTTAATATTAAACCTGTTCACCACGACCCCCCCTCCCCCATTTTTCCTTCTAGGCCGGGTCTAAGCAGCAGAAAGGAGAAGAAATTGGTATCTTATTTCATGTCACCCCCATGTTCCCACATTGTTGATCATCTGACATGCTTAACATAAATTACTACTACCTGTCAAGCGTTCCTGTCCTTTGAACACAGCCCTTCTTTTTTTCAAATGCCACCCTTCTCCTGTACCCTCATGTGATTTCCAAACTATACTGAATAACTAAATGTCATTTGTTTGTTGTTTTGTCCATCTAATTCTAAAATGTTTATATTTTTTGACACAAATGGTACAAATGTCCCAAGCTCTGGCGGGCCATTTAAAACCAGTCGGTGGGTTGGACAGTACTGGCCTATGCTCCAGTGTGAGTTGCAAAAAATTGTTAACGGCCTATGCTCTAGTGTGAGTTAAAAAGACAAAGAAGATAGAGAAAACAAAGCCAAAAAGAAGATCACAAGAAATAGAACGTTTACAGAGATTACAATAGTGCTATCATATTTGTTCACATTAACTTTAAGTGGATTAAAGAAGCAACAATCTACTTCTTAAGCTCTAATCTGTCTTTGCTGCTGATGCTTACGTCAAAGACTCTACACCCCCCACCAGCATATGCAGGTGGTTGAGGGTTGTTATTGACGCCGTCAGATGACGCTTGGCATGGTCCAGCTGTTTGATGTCACGGGTAATCTCTTTGACCTACAATAAAAGCATTTTTAAATTTTAAAGACTTCAAATTTTCAGAGAAATCTGATCTTTTGATAACAGAAACCATGACATGCCTATGGCTCACAGAGGAAGCAATAACAGAAACCATGACATGCCTATGGCTGACAGAGAGAGCTATAACAGAAACCATGACATGCCTATGGCTCACAGAGGAAGCATACATGACATAATAAATGTATAAAGAGTTGCTAATGAAATCAATATGAGAGGGGTTAGGTGTGAAACCAAGAGTTTTCAAGATGTTATATTGGATAATAAGACATTTATAAAGTCTTTTTAAAAATGTTTAAGTATTTACATATGTTGGTAAAAATCACAATTTGTTGAACATATTAGTTTCTCTTCATAACCTCTGACCCTCATCTGTACTTAATACATACACCTATACCACCTTCACTGACACTTGATTTATACATATGGACTATATCTATCAAAAAAATTGTGACAGACATGACAAGACTCACAGTAACTTGTGACAGACATGTCTCACAGTAACTAGTGACAGACGTGACTCACCATTTCCTCAGATTTCTCAGCCTTCTCCTTGATATCTCTAATCTTGCTGAACAAATCTTGAATGGCTCGCTGGGCTTCTTCCAAAGCATGCCTGCCTTCCTCGCCAACATTAGTCTGACCCCGGACCACAGTGCGGATCTCATCATCTAAACGCCTGTAACATGAGTTTCATATCTATTAGTGATTGCTCTAAAAATGAAACATTCAAAGTATTCAATTGATTAAAAAATATTGTATTAAGGGGCCATCCATAAATCATATAACGCCTTTATGTCTCTCCCACCCCACCCTCCCCCCATTCACTTTAAAACCCATCATCACTAATTCCTGATCTCTTACCATTAGATGTGTGACACCTTATATGGATGGCTCCAACCTAAGCTTAATCTAAATAAATATTTTTATATAAGGTTTGATTGTTTTAAATATAAATATGACATGTTCCAATTCAAATGTGTTTGATTACAATAATCATTGAGAAGTTATCTGGTGGCATGACCAGGAGCAGTTTCATTACAAGCTATTTGTCACCATGACTAGGAGCAGTTTCATTACAAGCTGTTTGGCACCATGACTAGGAGCAGTTTCATTACAAGCTATTTGACACCATGACTGGGAGCAGTTTCATTACAAGCTATTTGGCACCATGACTAGGAGCAGTTTCATTACATTTGCCAAAGTTATATCAGAGATTTCAAAATAAATGGAATGTATCTTGTTAAATTGAAAATAAGTATTTCATTAACTACATAGAAGGCTACTAACCAAATTTTTTGCTTTATTTTCCCAACAACTTGATCAATATTTGAGAGAGATTGTTCAGTTGGGAACAAGGTATTGATGTAGTCCACAGGATTAAAATCTGGTCTATCCAATGGGTCATTGCTGGGCAGTACCTGATACAAATTTAAAAATAAATGTCATTATTAAAACAGTATGTTCAAACTATTTTTAAAGAACGTGTCTATTGGTAATTTACTACCAATTTTACTACCAATAGCTTCTAGGGAGTTATTTGTAGTCTGGCCAATCAAATCAAACCAAATTCGGATCCTTAATAACCCACTTTCAATGATTCTGGCGAAGCATTGCACCATTCATTTATTATTATTACTTGTTCATACTAGTGACGACACCTCGGCACTAATTATAAAATCTAAAGTACTGTTTATAACATTGCCTGCTGTAGCCTTCCTCATGCTCAGATTTTGCTATATTGCTTTGTAATTATAATTTATAATATGTGATTAGGCTTAAAGATGACAACAAAAGATTTGGCCCATCTGTTTAGGAACATGGTCATGTGACACCCCCCCCACCCCGTTATTTATTTTCTGTTGAGAGATAGGCCTACTGAAAATTATTTACACAACTTAGCACTTGTTAACTTATAAAGCATTTTTTTTGTACAATTAAAAAATTTAATTAAGTACATTGTGCATTTATAACACAAATTACTTTAACGTCTATGAATCACTATATTACTATTTTTTAATGTTTTAAACTGCACAGAATCCAATAAAAACATAAGCCACAATACATAAAATAAAATATATACAAACAAAGAAAAATCAGTACAGTATGTCTTGTAAATCCTATTTAGATTTATGAGACTAGACACAAAAAATAAATTTTGAAGTGCATCATGGCCAGACGGCTGTCTAAAACATGAACACATGTTTTTTTGGCAACATATCTACAAAAGAGTGATTTCAGGGCTGCAATTTAAAAAATAGTGACTACGGTACCAATATCTAATACTGACTAACATCAATATATCACCAATTAGTCGTTTTTTTATAGTAAACTACCAATAGCCGCCTAGAAGCTACTGACTGTGGAGAACCATAACTCAAGTTTTGTGCAGGATGCCTCGACATTGTCATAGGCAACACTGACAATCTACCCTTGGTCTTGTAACTTCTTGTTGAGTAGACATTCAGCTCCATTGGTAATGTCAACAAGAAAAGCCAAGTCCATGAGCCATTTGGGATCACTTAGCACAGGAACAACCACCCCATCCTGCTCTATGAAGGCTTTAAATGCTAAAACGTGTTCAAGCAGTAGGCAGGAGCAGGCAATATTTATGAATTATTGATGGGAAGGAAGATGCTATTTTATGGAGAATGAATTCTGATTTTTTATCGTAGAAAAGGCCCTTTTGACAAACCCTATTTTGAAAGTGATCACTGACAGGCCCGGAATTTCTCTCACACGCAAACACTAGCGGCAATTTTAATAGGGATTCTTTGATTCTGTGTCAGATTGCGACGATTTACACAATTAACAAGTATACTTATGACTAAAATTAACCTGTTCAATAGCTTCTTGAACTTCAGGGGTAAATGATAGCAATGATTCAAATATTTGATCGTCGGCAAAATCGTCTTCCTCCACGGAGGCCATTGTTATTGTTTTTAGAGGACAGATTTTTTACATGATAAAAGTTATCGCACAAATATTATTATTCAATAATTTCAAAATTGATTGAAATAATTAGTACTAGCAACTTAATATTGATTCAAAAATCTAATTTAAACTTAACACCAGATATTTTGATTTATTGCTTAAATATTAGCAATTATATTTTTAATTGCATATTATAATTAATTTCATATATAAATGCCAAAATATTTTGGGGACAATATCTTTTCGTCTATCAGTAAAGCATGCGGTCGTCTCCAGGTTGATAGGAAATTGGTATGTTACATTTACATTATACAATTTTTGTCATAACATTTTCTGTTCTTTGTTTGTTTGTGTTTGTTTTTTTATGTGCTCACATATTTCCACTTTATGCCACAGCTACGTGGAGATGGTGATCTTCATTTGTTGATTCTCCATAAAAGTTTTACTGAGAGACACTATCAACGAAATAACACTATCGTGTATTGAAGCTTGAAGGCAGTCCCTCCCTTCCGTCCCCCGTCCCCACAACTAGAAAAAAAGAAAGAAAGAAATATCTCTAAGAATAAATTGTACCTAAAGATTTAAATGTCATCATTCTGGGTATTTTTACTAACACTAATTAAAAGCAAAAAAGCCTATGATGACCCAAAATAAAGGCCGGCACTACGTACACCGCGGCGGTGTACCTAGGAAAACAATGGACTTTGGCCTGCGTACATCGCAGCGTTTTAAGAAGCAAAACCATGGTTTTTGCCAATCTTTCACGTTTAGCCTAACCGGTACTTGTAGATGTAATGTTATATATACTCTTGTTAAAACTGAAAAATATTTATTTTAAAATCATTTAACACCTTGGGAGGAAGATATTGGATAAGTTTAAGACTTTTGTGGCAAAGTACTTGTAAAGAGCAAAGGCAAAGCATTTCTTATTATTTATTGGAAAGAAAAAGGGGTGGGGGTAATGTTAAACCATAATTTATTTTAATGCTAACCACTTGATCCCTCCCCCCCCCAACATATACTGAAATACAAATTTATTATTTTAATTATTGTAAATTTTATCCTATGTTGGTGAATCTTAATGCCTAAAAATGTTAGCTAATTTGAAATCAATCCCCACCCCCACCCCCAACTAGGTTTCTTTTTCTTTTCTTTTTTTTTTGGGGGGGGGGGGGGGGGGGGGGGGCATTTTAATTTTAAAATTTTTTGTGACCA